>BROG01000868.1:0-251305 GCA_030159075.1 Atrina japonica
TAGTTAAATTCTGTTACTAATTCATTGTAAGAACGCATTTGTAAAACTTCTCAAATGTGACCCATTCGTGGTACATGGCGAAAGTAACCACAAGTGGTGTTAAGTCGGAGTGGTGAAAGAATGTATTGATATATTTTAGAGACAAATTACAGGGCAATTCATACATAAATTGTGAGCTATTTATACTTGAATCATATTATAAGGAAGTAAGTTTAAAGTACCCACCTTTAACTAAATATGACATATTCCAGGTATAACAAAACACACAAAGGATAGTTGACATGGTACCATACAATACTTTAGCTGCCGTACACCAAGTACATATATGCAGCAGCAAATTAAGATAACCTGTTGTATGTTCAATAATCATTTTTATCAATTTTTGAATCATTGCGATCGAAATATATAGATATCTACTTTCTAATACAAATCTAAAAATTCATTACGCAATGTGAAAGAAACTGATTTTATCATTTTTGTGTAAGGTATTGGAAAGATGCATATGTAAATGAAAATTGAAATATATGAGCCGCATCACTTACTTGTATATCATATATTTGTTTCTACATTTAAGCTGACTTAAAAATTGTGAACATGTTTCCTACTTTAAAAATTTAAATTGAAACAAATACGAGGTGTCTTGACGGAAGTTTTACATAAAGATGCTATGCAGTTTTGTACACAGTATACATCTAAAATATATCTCAGATACCTGAAATTAAAGACGAAAATAGTGACTTTCCCTAATTAGAGGAGTTGCAAGTAGAGCTGAAGTAAATTTTGTTCGAGTCTTTCTTAGTTTTATCTTTATCATTTGATACTATTTTGAAAGAGCTTATACTGGGTGTTTGTTAGGTCAAAGTAAGCGGAAGAACAAAGTCAAGCCAGACAAACGTTTGAAAAGATGAATACAATGTTAACTGTTAATGAGCTCCGACCATCATAATCACAAACAGCATGGACGTTGTTGTTATGATTGCTTTTCCTGTTGACAAATGCAGCCTTATCTATTATAGGATCCTATACACGAACATGAGTATCGTCTTTACAGCCAACAACATGCGCAAGACCTATTTCGTAATAACCGGTCTTATTACGATGGGTTATGCACTGTATTATCGGCCGCTTAAAGAACTGCATCTACTTTGGCGATTAAGGAATTAGTGACCGCATCTACTTCTATGGTACTTTTGTCATGGCCAAGTGTATTGCTAAATATATGTAGAAACGAACCACTCACATAGAAATGTAAAGCAAGAGCTACCTGCTCCTCTACGTAAAGTGTTGTTTTTTTTAAAGTATTCCTTCGCAAATCATCATTGAGGAGGTCTACAAAATATTGTATGTTTCTCTACCGAACATGTATCTTGCCCTCATTTCACTATCTGTCAAATGATCTAGATTTAGGCCTATCATGTTCGATTTAAACAGTCTCTTCTTTCTCACGGCTGCATTTGAAATATTTGTTGACAAATGTACCAATCCTGTGGCCATTTTGAAATAATATAAGCCTTTGTTAAAAATATATAGCCTCAAAACTTAAATCCCCCACATTTTAACGAGGTTTTATTAGACGCAATATAGAATGCATTGCCTGTCAAGCGTTACATAACGTAAAATAGAGAAAATAAACACAATAGAGTATAGAGCATGATGTTTTTCACAAACCAACAATTGGAATACCAAATGTTAAATTCGATGTTCCTTTTATGTCTATACATTTGGCATGTCTCACCATTAAATAAAGTGCAAATAATACCAATATTTTGGTCAGAAACAACTAAATAACGGTGAAATTGGTTGGTTGAAAAAGTGTAAAACGGAGCTGCTATTCTGAATGTAAGCTGGCTTCTGATTGGTATATATTGTATCAATGAACATATTTTTATATTTAATTCATTAGAATAATGTTTTAATAATTGAAAATGTTGAATGTTGAATAATTTTTACTGGTATTTTAATAAAATTAGAGTCAATTTCCTGAAAGGTAACTGAGATTTCACCGTCCATTCACTGCAAAACTGCTGGGAGGTTGAAATATGGCCATCTGGCAGAAAAAAATAGATGTTGAAACCTATGTTTTGTGTTCATGCTCTGATTACGGGAAGGGCGCCGAACGGGTCAACATTCGCTCAAAAGATGGCGTCCGAACGGACTTCCATGATTTATTATTTGACCTTGGGTCTACATTCGCTCAAAAGATGAGACTTTTCTAAAGCTAAGATATTTATAACCACTTTTACAGTGGGACCGTTTGAGTCCCCGAGGGTATACATCTCTTAGACGGACTTCGGCTATACTTTTAGATTTATTATTTGACTTTGTATGATACCACTTTCTCTTTAGAAAAAAAACAATCGTCATGAGCATTGCAACTTTAGTATTATGTTTATAATATATACAGAAAAACTTAAACATTGTCGCCCATGGAAAATTATTTAGTTGTCTCGGACGGATATGCTCAGGTTTTCAGTGGAAATTTATCATAGATTTCAGAATCGGAGACGGTCAACTATTATTTGTATAACCTGAATTCTTCTCCATCCATATATCGAAAATTTCCATTTTTGACTTTAAAATACCATTTTCATTTCAACCCTTTTACGCGCTAAGGCACCAACGTCTAAATTGTTGATATCTTTATTTCACACAATACTGTGGATACATTTCTGTCGATGCAACACTAAGAATGAAACGAATTTACTTTGTAACAGTGACGTCATCATAATTTTGCCTATAATCCCGTATAATCACGCAGGAAACGAGACTAATTTTGGTACAGTGAGTGCTAAAGTATATGTCTAGCATCACGAGGAAAACAGAACCAAACAGGAAATTTAGATCACAGAAATAAAAATAAAGTTAATTAACATAGGGAATATTCATTCTTGTTGTTCTTGCCGCGCCCATCGTGTTCTGTCGTTCTACTGGACTACAATGTACCTACGGTATGTGTATTTAAATTAGCGCTCTTGGGGTATAAACTTATTAGCGCAATCTTGAATTCGCTCAATTAATTTTTGCCAGTTTTGTTATGTATGCAGAATAGCGATGGATCAATTTTAGGGCTGTACTTGAATTAACGCAATGACTTGAGGCGCTAATATACGAAACATTCTCAAATAAGTACACATATAGTATCTTCTTAATTGACTAATAATTTCCTTGTTCAGGTTTGATATGAAAATGAATGCGGATTTATCGCAGGTGTGACCAGTCGGCAAGAAATTATCAATAACGTCCTCATGGCACCCGATGAGACTCCGGATTCCCAAGAGGTCTTTATCGTCCAATATTCGCCATTCCTTTATATTGTTTACACTTTAACACACATTGTTATTTGTACTATATTCTATATTCTAATATTACTGGCACACTGATGTTATCCAGTAGATTGTGTGTCCTTACTTTTCTAGTTCATTTGGAGACAAAAACAAGCTATTCAGACTCTCCTCACTCTCTACGTATTCTGGTTTAGTTTTCAAAAACACTTTCATTTCAGAATGATTATCCACTTCCGGACAATTCGATATTATCATCGATCCTGCTAAAATGCCCGATTGTGTCAGGAATGTGGAGTTTTTTAAAGTCTTTTTATCGGCTAGCACATCTGTCTCGTGCGTTTCTTTCCTCCACATAGAGGTCAGCAAAGTTAGAAGAGATGAAACTATCAGCAGGATCCCTACAAAACGAGATATATTAAAGCAGTAGTGTAGACAATAGGTGTATGTACCTAGAGTACATACATAATTATGTTAATGTCAATCATACTCAGGAATCAGACATTTTCTACTGTCAGCAGGAACTAAAACAAAGTTTTCCTTGTCTGGTTTTTTAGTATAAATAGAACTGGAAAATGACCAGGAAAGATATACATATACATATACTTGGAGAAACATACCCGGGGTGCGCAGATCCGTAGTACACCTAAGTAACATAAGAAAGAAGATTATGACCAGAAACATTGTTGGCGTATCATTACACTTTAAGTCAAAATCCATGATATATAACGTTTAACATTTTCTAACGTGTCAAAATTTCAAACTTCAAAACATTTCGCACTACGGGCAGTCAGTGAAATAAAATCAATGTTTGAATGTTTTAATTATATCTCCTTTTCAACAAAGTTTAAAAATTGTGACGTCAAATACTTCAGCTCCATTCTCCCATTGAAGGTCATTTGTGTATTTTCAACATAAATATTTATCCTTTCAAACTAATATAATCCATTTTTTTTTCACACGTTAGGCTTAGTATAATTCAATATTGTCTGTGGGTTGAAAGGTCACATATGATATTCGGTAATTAGTTAATAGAGCCTAATTAATTTAATTCAATTTTGCATTAAATACATTAAGATATATACACAAGCATAAAAATATAATTGAAAATTTATGGACATAAACAATGATCTTGATATTTGTTTTGACACTTTATGACAAGTCTGAGGTTCCATATGATGTTGAGTATCCGGTCATAACCTTGACGTTGCATCAACAGTTCATCTAAATATCACATGGACAGCAAGATGACAGGCCTGCACGTTTCTTAGTTCTGTAAATCCGGTTATATTCCTATTGGTTTTGTTTTTGTCATATTTGAATTTGTTTACGTCTAATTTCGCGAGAGTTTCGCTCGGGAAATAAAATTCTTGCTTAATTTTCTAACCTAATACTGAAAGTGAAGCTGAAAGGTACAATGCAATGCTATTGGACTTGATTTTAGCCAACGGACATGAAAAAATGGCAAGCTTTAGAAAACGGTTGATATTTATTGTGAGTTCACATCAGAACACGGATGTACGGAGGATAACTATTGTAATGTAGTATAATTATAGTAGGACTAAATGGGAAGCAGAAATCGCAAAAAAATCATCCTGCGAATTAATTTAGAACCGATGTTTCTCGAAAAGAAATATGTATCACAGTATAACATTTAATCTTTGGGAACAAGAAAAGCAATTTCTCCTCCTTAAATAGATTTCCCTACTGAGTAGTTGCTTTTCATCCGTGTAATAATTAAAATGAAAAATAATTCCTTATAAAATTATAAAATTCCTTATAATAATTGATAATATATATTACTATAGCTCTAATATGTATCTTTACTCGTGATTCGTCAAAATCGTATCACGTGATCTAAATATTTATCATGTCATCCTGAAACATTTATGTCACCCTCTGTGCTGGTTATATCACCCCTCGTGCACAGACATGGATGCGGATACGGTTGTTGTTTTTTTCTAGTAGGCTGGTAATAAGTGGTAATTATATGTAGGCTGATCTCTAGATCATATCTATGAGTTATGAAACGGACATTTGCTCGATACAGACTGGAATGGAGAGAAACAACAGGCATAATTTAATGGTTTGACAGAATTGATACATCGCTGTCAAATATCATTTGCTACAGTCAGCCTTGATGAAGGCTTAAGATTAAAAACGACGCAAAGAACGATAAAACATATCGATAGTGTTGAGTATCGAAGGCACTATGATTATGTTACAACCGTTATGAACTTACGTAATTCAGTTTGATAGTTAAGTTTTAGATCTATTGCCTTTCGGTATAATAAAACTATTATTGCCCTTGTTTTGGGTTGACATGAATATTTGTCCAACCTCAAGGTGTTATGTCACCCTCGGGCATAACCCTCAGACATAACCCTCGGGTGACATAACGCCTCTCAGGTGGACAAATATTCATATCAACCCAAAATAAGGACAATGATTGTATAATATCAATAATTTCTCACCTGAAAAATAAAAGTTCAGTTGATATTTTCCTCCGTAATCTAATATAAAACCTGTAAAAAGAGACAGTATAGCAAGATATATCTTTTTTTTCTGCATTTTCATTGGTCCAAAGACAGTCACGTGTTCTACCGTTTAAAATGAAATTGCACTGTAAACCAGATAATTTATCATATAGCACTGCTATGACGTCACGAAACTGTTTAAGCTGAATTTCATTCAGCACCAACATCTCTGAATGCATGGAAACGTGAGAAAAAAAAACCAGATGGATTGAAAGAAGTAGTACTTTTTAGTGCAATATATTTATAATTACCCATTCAATTTTTTTCCATTCCGTTTGGCATTTTAGCATCAACGATAACATGAAATTGATTTCAATAGTTCTTCTTAACCCTTTCAACCCCACAGACCATAATAGATTGGTCTTAACAATGGAAAAGTGCATACCATCTTGATTTTCTGGGGTGAAAGGGTTAATCACACATAAATACGTTATATTGGATTACGGTATTACCATATTAGAAGGTTTGTTCAATAAATGAATGCCTATAAAACTTATAATTCCAGTTTTTGATACTACATCGTTTGTAATTTCGAGATCAATATTATAAACATAATACCAAAGTTATTATGCTCAAGTGATGAAGTCTTATTGACAGAAACAATGGTCTTGAGATTTACTTTGACACTTTGTTTTGCAAAACTATAACTATGTTTATCATTTCTTTGCAACATCTGGGTTATTGCCACTGCTTTTGGACCGCTTAAGCCATTCAGAATCTGGCTCACAATATCAATTGTATGCTAAATTTCCATTTCATATGGATAATGCAGTTTAAGTTATAACCTGGAAATCCAACACAGTAATCGTTTAAAGGGGTAATTTCGGATGGTTTTGGAAATACATATATGTTTATCATTTAGCCTAATATGATACCAAAATATTCAACATCATAATGCATAAAGGCTTTGCATACTAAGTGCATGTTGACTTGAGAAAGGGAATTTGAGAAAAATGAAAAAATCCTAATTAAAAATATGAATCTAGTTTAAATAATTATTATACATTATGTCATACCGGCTATAGTTGGACCAATAATGTGTCCTAGTCCTCCTGTGAAAAACATAACACCAACAGCAGTTGATAACTTAGACACACCCAGTACTTCCACGAGTAACGGTGTTATCATGCATACAAGACCGCCACTGTACATCCCAAATATAACAGCAAATATACATTGTCCAGTATAGGTCGATGAATACAGAGGGAACAGCACAGTCGATATACCAGCTATCCCGGTCAATCCGAAATTCATTAAAATGGGATCTATGCCATCAGGTCCTACGGCTAATCCAGTTAACATTCTACCCATCGTACCATTTAGACCTACAAGTAATAACAGAAAGGCACCACCATCTTTGGTACCACCTTCAACGATAGAAAAATTAGGTAAATGAATAAGAACGATAGCAAATGGAACATTCCATATAAGAAACTGACATAATATTAAAGCAAATGATTTTTCTTTAAACACACTGAAATGACACACATCTCGCAATATATTTCTTCCTTTCTCCCCTTTAGTTTTGTCCCGTCTACTATGGACTTTGTGTTGACGTTTTTCTATCTCTGATGGTTTCATAAGAGTACCAAAAACTATCTGATTTGCACCAAGACCTCCCAAAACCAGCCATGCACCTCGGAGTCCATATATGTCTATTAGCGTTTGGAATAACGGTCCACTTATAAACATTCCGACTCCAGCACCCGAAACAACAAATCCTATCGCGAAATTCCGTTTTCGTCGGAAATAGTAACCAGTGGAAACCAAAGGTGGAGTTGCATTCAATCCATTTCCGATTCCTGAATTTTGAAAGAATTTAAATCGGAATAATATATGTTTATGACAATGTTTCACACACGCACGCCCGCACACACACACACACACACACACACACACACACACACACACACACACACACACACACACACACACACACACACACACACACATCCTAGGGCGTAGGATCTATGTAAACAGATACAAGTCATGAAAAAAAACTATAAAGCAATAAAATAAATAATAACACAGACAAAATTAAAGTCAAATTTACAGGACACTCTGTCCCTTCCTTAGGACTAAACGATTAAAATAATATAAAACACACACACACACACACACACACACACACACACACACACACATGGACCACACATATGGACCACACCCACACACATGGAGTATGAATGAAATGGTAATATTATAAAGTTATCAAGGTTGATATCAAACAAGGGAATAACAATAAAAACTACAACTTAACTAACAACGAAATAGAAAAAATGTTAATAAGATAAAAAAAAACTAAGTGAAAACAGCAAATATATATATATATATATACAAGATAAGTACATTATAAAATACCATACCTGCTATAATACCGTACGTTAATAGAACAAACGTGAGAGACTTCGCAAAAACGCTCAAACCGAATCCGACCAATACCAGTAATCCACCAATAATCATAGTTATACGACAGCTAAATATATTCATTAACACACTGGATAATGGACCTTCAATGTAAGTTCATACAAACGTATATCACTCGTATTTCTAGACTGCATTTCATCTGTTACGATAAATTCGCGAATATATAACCACATGATTTTAAAGCCTGATTAGTCTTTATTTCAGTTTACCAGTTATGATCAGTAACTTTATACATTCATATGCACATGTTTCCAGTATGACTAGATCATATTGATATTAAGAGTGTTTATATGTATTGTTTACTGTTTCTAATATGCTAACTTGTCTAGTAAAATGAAGAAGTACCATTTGATAATCAGAACTCAAGTTCATTAGAATACGAAATTAGATATACAAATGGCCCCAAAATAATTGCAAATCCCAAACGATATAGGACCAGGGGCCCCATTTTATTTAAATATCCTAACTTTTAGTCCTAACTACCATGGCAACGTATCGCTAATTGGTCAGTTCTATAACAATTAGGACTAAGACTTAGGATTTAGGACTTAAGCATTTTTGTAAAACAAGCCCCTGGTGTCGGGATGTGAGCGTCCCATGGCAGACTGCATAAAATCGTTGTAGCTGAGTATTAAGTAAATTTATGATGATCATACATAATGATGCATACATACTTATATGTACCTCTTTGTATCAATATTTGATAATAATTATATATAAATTTGAAGTGAGACATTAGTGACATAACGAGTACAATATTAACATAACTACATATATTCTCCCCCCCCCCCTCAAAACAAAAATACCCATTTAAAATATTCGTACCTGTCAATGACAGCAAGCTCATGTAAACGGAGCCAACGATTGACGTAAACGTATCTGTCTCGCCGAATTCTTGTAACAATGCGACATGAACGATACCAACGCCGTAATACAATGCCCCATTTAAAACCAAACACAAAAAACTCGCAACTAAAACAACCTAAGCCAAGCCTGTATCTACATCTCTGTCCGATTGCATTTTAACTAAATATTCATTCATGCAATTGAGTACGCAACTAAACATTCAATTTCCTGCAAGGCGTGTGAGCATGCGTGAAAGAGTATCCAATAAGCAAGTTTTAGTACAAAGTGTGTTATATTCTGACGTTCATACACCTGTAACTTTATTTTTAGATACAAAACCATTGTGTATACAAAGCAATTGGGAACACCCCACCATGAAAAGGAAGTAATAAATGTTTGGGACCAAAAAAAAGAAAAGCTTTACATGAACGCTATTGATATTGAACAAATAAACGAACTAATACAATTTATGAATGAAATAAATGGTATAGGAAATATTACAAGTGAAAATGTGATTAATTTTTGCAAATTTCGAACGTTCGAACTCATTTACCGATAGAAATTGTCAAAAATGTAATTCACAAGACATTTGAGACACATTAATTTCATTATATCTTAAATTGTAATATATTAACAGAAGCAAGAAAAATATTTTAAAACCAGGCCGATAAGAAATAGAAATATATTAAGTATATATATATATATATATATATATATATATATATATATATATATATATATATATATAGTTGTTATGTCAAAGTTGATCAGAATAAAATTCTGTTCTGCAAAATGTCAACTAGTGTCAACTTATGTATATTATGAATATTCTCAACCAGTTTTGCAAAAACTGTTTATTATGTGTGATACACTTTTGGGGGCGTTTCAAAAAACGAAAAAAAAATCAAGTGACATAAAAAAGTAATCCCGTCTTGTATCTGATATTATCTTAAATCAAATGTAAATAGGTACCAGGTATCACAAAATATATTTGTTCTGCTTGTTTGAACATTGTTTTACGCCATGCTCAACAATTTTCTTGCCATACCGTGTCTGCCAGACAGAATCCTATTACAATGTATTTGGGAAGAGACATACTGCCTTACGCAAATCAACTTGAAATATAAAAACCTCAGATACCAAAGCATAAATCAATAGAATGTCCAGGACATAGATACAAATCCGGTAAAAATTGACAAACACGGACCTCTGGAAACCAAGAGGTGGGATCAGGTGCCATGGAGGAGTAAGCATACCCTGTCGACCGGTCACACCCGCCGTGAGTTCACAGTCAAGTCCAATGAAATACGTGAGGAGTGTATCCTCGTCACAATTGGTACAGACGTCTCAACAACCGCCAACGAAAAGGCAACTCAACATTTCACTTAGTGAAACAGAGTAATTCGCAAACAAGACTATTATACCGACCATAAAATTTGCGGAACGTTGACATTAAACGCGGTTTTCGATATCCCTGTGTCAATAATTTGTCAGTGAGTAGTTTACCTCTGTATATGAAATCTTCATATGTTGTGCACGCCCTGGCATATCGGATCATTTGTGAAATATAAACTCCATATGCAGGTGACTGAGGGATATTACTACTTAAATGTGGAAAATTTACGATGGGAAAGCCGAAATCGTCGCGTTTATCGTATAGCTTAGTTGCTAATTTCCCGTCTGTGTTTATATTAAGTAAAATGTCTAAGTATGAAGGGTGTGTACTTGATTCTGTTGTATCTTTAATTTCTAGTTCGCTGGGATATATCGCATTGACATATGAATGAAAATTGTCATTATTAATTGACAAAACGTCGTCGATATATCTAAATGTGAAATTAAAGGACACCGCTAACTTTTTCTTCAGTTTCTGAATGAAGTCTGCTTCGTATGAATAAAGGAACAGGTCGGCCAATAAAGGAGCACAATTGGTTCCCATAGGAATGCCGACAGTTTGTTGAAAGACCACGTCTCCGAACATTACAAATATATTGTCTATTAGAAATTCCAGCATGTTTTTTATATCAACTTCAGTATACTTATGTGTAGAATCAGTGTGGTGTTTGACGAAATAAGTATCCTGATAGCCAATCACTAGATATTTAAATTTTCGGGTACCACCTTTAGTGAAAAAGCAGTTGTCTATGATGCTAAAAAGTCTTTCTTTTAATTTTTTATGTGGAATAGTAGTGTAAAGAGTTGAGAAATCATAAGTTTTGATACTGTGAATTCGAGAAAAATTGTGTGCCTTCAAATTTTCTAAAAGCTGTTTAGAATTTTTAAGTACCCACATCTGATTTACACCGCTTCTGGAATAAGCAACTGTACAGTATTTTTGAAGTTTCTCCTTAACAGCTGTCAATATCTTGGTAAGGAGTAAAGATAAAGGTTTGGTAGAACATTTGATGGATCCTGCTATGTATCTTTGCTTATATGGGTTTTTATGAAGTTTAGGTATCCAGTATAAATGTGGTAGCTCGAAATCGGTCTCCGTTGTAGGTATATCAAATGAGTGTAATACGGACACGTGATTTTGAAGGATCTCGTCCTTTGAAAGTGAGCTACGTGTGTATGTAGGATTTCCAGAATTCGTATTAAACCCAAGTTCTTCTAATAAACAATTATAGTAATTTGCCTTACAAATAAAAACTATATTATTTGAGGCTTTGTCTACTGGTACCAGTACATATTGGTCATGTAACCTATCCAGTTCAGTTATTACTTCTGGATCATTAAATACAGAGGGATAACGTGTTTTCGTAGTCCCTTTAAGTTTTCGAATACGAGATTTTATCAACCATCGTATGCCTTTCAGCCATTCAGACAAAGTGTCTGGTTCTACGTCTTCATGTTTGGCCCATCGTCTGGCATAATCTTCGACAGAATCAATAACTAAACTGAAATTCTGACGCCAATTAAAGGAACGGGCTTCCCGGTATTTAGGGCCCCTTAAAATAAGATTTTTGAGGCTTTTATTTTTAACAATAGAAACGTCGCCGGTAATGACATGCCCGATAGTATTGTATTTGAAAGGAGATGAAGCACATGAACATGTGACAGTGTTGTGTATGACTCTATCATTTATTACCCCCACCGTTTTAGACATCAAAAGATATCATGTATTCCCTGAATGTTTTGTAATTAATTCTAACTTAAACCATTCATTGTTGTACATATCATTGGGTGGATTTGAGAAGGTTGAAATAAGACCAGAGGTCTCGTCGAACGACTGTCCACATTAAATTTAGGAAGGAATCTTAGGGGCCGGGATACGATGATACCAATACAATATTAAAGTTATTTATATCAAGGAATCTCAAGAGGCACACATCTGTTCGAAGTTATTGAATAATAAATTTATTGCCCTAATGATTAAACCTGTTCACTGTGGCAACAGTACTATTAATTAAACTTTGCTACCTCTTTTCTCAATTTCCTTTACCATTATCAAATATGTATGTAACCAACAGCTAATTCATTACATAATCACTCTAAAATGTACAGGAATAAGAACAGTTCTAAGATAAGAGTAAATTTACACTCCAAGTATATATAGGTCAGTGTAATGCACAGTATTGGGCTGGTCTTTATGCATGGTTACCATGAAATTTGATATGCAGGATTGGTCAAAGTTACAGGTTTATGTCATGAGACCAGACATATAGGTTCTGAGGCACATTTGCCACTGATGATTCATGGCTGCGAAATATAAAATGAGCCGATTTATTTTCCTGGTACGTTATATAACGTCAACTGGTGTAGCATGGGGTATCCCCCTGTGTCCATGAAATAGACATACCATCTTCAAAAATGAACCGCTGTCTTGTTCACTGATATGGTGTTCATCTTATTTGTTTAAGATCAAAATGTTACTATGGTTTCCATCTTTGGTTCTCCTCGAAGTAAACAACGCTCTTTGCAGGAATAATATCACAGTTTCGATCGTATCACACATTATTATGCTGATACATTTAGCAGTATGTTTTCACTTCGAGGCTGTGCATATTATTGTAAAATGTCTGTTGTCTCGTTTTTTATAATCTCGATACTTCCTTACTGGTTTTACATCGTTAATGGTTTTAATTGTCTAAAGTGATTAGTGGTATAGTCCCTAAAATCAAGCTGATTTTAGCCTGAACTTTGCCTGTTCCATATCAGGATTCGCGTTTAATGTCAACATTTGGCAACTTTTACGGTCGGTATAATGATCTTGTTCGCTATTACAGTGTTTCACCGAGTAAAATATTGAATTGTCTGTTGAATAGTGAGCGTTGAGTCTTCACCGATTATAAGTAGGATTAATTCCTCATTTATTTCTTTTGAATTTAACTGCAGGCTTAGGGAAGGTTTGACCAGTCGACGTCGGAATGCTTACACCTTCTCGACACCTGATCCCACCTCTTAATTATCTGTCTGTGTCCATTTCTTTCACCTGAATGGTATATTGTCTCATGAATTTTCTTCCGATTTACACTTTGGTTTCTGTGATATTTACATTGAAATGGAAGACATGCATTAAAACCTTTAACATACCGCCATGGTTGAAAGTTCAATGTAAATGGGGCAATTCAGTATCAGATCTCTATTTGTCGATTTAACAGATCCTAATTCTTCGTATTTTTTTTAAATTTGAAACCAGCTTTTTGAGCGTTTGAGTTTCTCTTTGTGAATAAATTAGATGTCAATGCGCATTCTCAAGTTTCTCACGGTCTTAATGAATGCACTATTATTCATCGGTTTGTTAAAGTCTTTTCAATTTCGTTCTTATCTGCTTTTCTCGTGTTTGTGTTGAATTCAGTATACATTTTAAAACTACGCCCCCCTTCTGTAATGTAATCTTTCACTCGTATGGAGACGTCACCAAATACCGGTGAAAGGCTTCAAATTTTGGCCTATGGTTCTTTGACGTGCCGACATCTACTACAACACGGGACAAGGGACAGGATAAGGCAGCGATGACTTTCGTACCAAGAGAGAGATAAAATGGAAAAAGGCATATAGTGTACAACGTAGTCTGATTTGCTGTCGTATTTTACGTGTAGACGTCCTCGTAATTTACGTCTAAAATAAGTTTTACTAAAACTCATATTTTTCTTCAAATGTAAAACTTACGTCTAAGTCTACGCCTGTTCCAAAGCACTACATGTTATCGTAGGTGAATATGTATATAGATATATATGACCTTTAGTGAAACTGAAACTACGCACACGTAAACCAAGCCGTAACTCTTACTCTAGTAACGCCTGAAGTTACTTTACTTTTATGGGCAAATTTACTATCTTCGGAGAAATATATAAAAACTCAGATACCAAGGTATAAATCACTAAGATGTCCATGATATAGATACAAAACTGGAAAAAATGAACAAACACGGACCTCTTGAAATCAAGAGGTGGAATCAGGTGCCATAGAGAAGTAAGCATTCCCTTTCGACCGGTCACATCGCCGTGAGTCCACAGTCAAATTAAAATGACATACGTGAGGAACGAATCCTCGTTATAATTGGTACAGACGTTTCAGCAACTGCCGTCGAACAGGTAACTCAACATTCCACTTAGTGAAACAGAGTAGTCGCAAACAAGGCTATTATACCGACCGTAAAAATTGTGGAACGTTGATATCAAACGCGATTTTCGATATCCCTGTGTCAATAATGCCAGTGGGTAGTTTACCTCTGCATAATAAATGTTCATATGTTGAACACGCCCTGGCATATCTGATCATTTGTGAAACATAAACTCCATAGGAGGGTGACAGTGGGATATTACTCCTTAAATGTGGAAAATTAACAATTGGAAAGCCGAAATCGTCGCGTTTGTTGTATAGCTTAGTTGTTAATTCCCCGTCTGTGTGTATAGTTAGTCAAATGTCTAAGTATGAGGCATGTGTGCTTGATTCTGTTGTATCTTTAATTTCTAGTTCGCCGGGATATATCTCATTGGCATATGTATGAAAATTGTCATCATTAATTGACAAACGTCGTTGATATATCTAAATGTCAATTTAAAGGACAACGCTAACTTTTTCTTCTTTTGATTCAACAGTTTCTGGATGAAGTCTGCTTCATATGAATAAAGGAACAGGCTTAGGTCAGCCGACAAAGGAACACAATTGGTTCCGATAGGAATGCCGACAGTTTGTTGAAAGACCACGTCTCCGAACATTATAAATATATTTTAGTGAGAAAAAAAAGTTGTCAATGATGCTAAAAAGTATCTCTTTTAATTTTTTATGTGGAATTGTTGTGTAAAGAGTAGAGACGTCGTATGTTTTGATACTGTGAATCTGAGAAAAATTGTGTGCCTTCAAATTTTCTAAAAGTTGTTTAGAATTTTGAAGTATCCACATCTAATTTACATCGCTTCTGGAATAAACAACTGTACAGTATTGCTGAAGTTTCTCCTTAATGGCTGTTAGTATTTTGGTACGGAATGAAGATAAAGGTTTGGTAGAACATTTGCTGGATACTGCTATGTATCTCTGTCCTAAATGGGGTGTTTGTGAAGTATTAAAGGTATCCCAACAAACAAATAATGTGCTTTACAAATAAAAGTAGCTCAGTAAATCAGTAATTGGTTTTGTAGTTACGAATCAAAAGACCATCGTAATACAAAGGGCACGTCTTCGTCTGTTTTGAAGGATCTCGTCCTTTGAAAGTGGGCTTCATTTTCCTGTGTGACATGCCCGATAGGATTATCACGACGGCGTTATGTAGACGTATGCCTTTAAACCCGAATAGTTTGAATGCCTCTAGGTGTAACTAATGAAATGCAATGGTATCAATTTAAAATAGTAACTGAACTTTTTTGCTTTACAAATAAAAGCTATATAATTTGAGTTTCTGTTGTCTAGCTGGGACTAGATACAATATTGGTCATGTAATCCGCTACCGTTTTGAATACGACCTGTTTTCATAGTTCCTTTAAATTTCACGAATACGACCTGATTTAATTAAACCATCGTTCGAGTAGCTTTTGAGATTTCCATTCAATATATATAATAATTTTGATTAACACAAAGTATTCCGGCTACCACGTTTGGGGGGGGGGTCTGACATGAAAATAATTTCGATTAGAATTGAAAAACTAAACTGATGTTAAAGTTGGCTATACGTCATAGGCTTAAAGGACAGTGACATTTATGATTTGGCTGGGTATTTTAAAGTAGACTAGCTTTCAAAATTAGTAGATATTTTAGGGCTAAAATCATTTTCAGTAATTACATGATTTAGTAAAACGATTGTATCGCCATAGTGATGACATGTCACCCGCGTTTAGGATATCGGTATTTTGAATTTAACATTTACCAAAGGGAGCCGATGCAGGATTTATTTTTACAAGATCACGTGATCTAAAATATTTCGTTTTATTTATGTAGAAGATGGTTGCAAATGCCTTGCCGCGAATGCAAAAACCCGTTATTAAATTTTTTGCCAAAACAATAGTTTGTAATTGCTATAGATGTGGGTGTATGTAGCGGATTCCGATATGAAATGCAAGAGGCAAGTGAAGCGTGGTCTCTTCAATTTAAAAAAATGACGATGCGGTAAATCACAGGAACTGAAATATTTTAAGTGATTTAGAACATTGAACTAAGTGTTAATGAAAGCCGTCTATGCCTGCAACTTTTATTTTTTTTTTGTATCTTTGGCATAGTTTCAATTGGAATAAAAGATGAATATTCTGTTCGCAGTTTGAACAGCCATCGCTAGTACTGCAGCCAAAGCGTGTATGTGCTTGAATCACATTTCTGTGATAAGCGAAATGCCCATTATAACGGAGTATATAAATTGTGAAATAAATGATTCCGCGGTTGAAGATTAATTCCGTGCGTTTGGGATTCTATACTTACTTCCTGAAAAAGTTCATTAAGAAGTCTGAAAGGAATAGAATAAAGTTTGCTGCGAATGTGACGAAGACCCATTTTTGATCCTAGATTCGCTAATATTTTCCCGGCAAAGCCTTCCCCAATAATAAGATCTTTCAACTTTCGTACCTGGTAAGATGGTTTAACCTCCAATGTTTCTGGTGCAGGAGAATAATCACCGTGAACATCGTTAAGTTCATCAGGGTAGTCGAGATCCACAGGCAAAATTGACTCTCACTTTAGGTCTGTGTGTAAAAACTTTGCGACACCTGGACAATACTTGACACATACAGCGCCAATCTCTTACACAGAGTTGTCGGCCCTTTCACTACTTGTTGAGGAGTGCAAGGACCGACAACTAGAGCGTTCAACTCGCAAGCAGAAGGTTCCGGGTTCGAGCACTGTTTTGGGGCATACCAAACACTTTAAAACGGTAGTGACTGTTCCTTCTCTAGTTACTCATCCATGTTTGCTACAGACTACATTTCCTATATGGAATGTTGAATTAATTTTTCGACACTGGTGTTTGAAACGTCCAATATAGGCTGAAATTCTGTCACGATTTTTAGTTACTTTTTTGTGGGTTAAAATCGTAGCAGAATTTCGACCTAGTACAGTAATGTCATTTAAAATTTTCATGAAAAAAATTTGGCACATTCCCATCAAGTATAAAGTACTCGAATTATAAATATATCCAGCGATATATAAAGCTATTTTTTTTATTAGCTTTATATATCGCTGATGTATCGAATGCTTTTATTTTATTTGGACTCGCGGTGGGTGTGGCCGGTCTGTACTAGATGTGCGCCTCCTCGATGACATAGGTCTATTTCTAACTCAGGAATGATAGTTCCGTGTTTGTTCACTATCCAGGATATATAAATACATGTATATAAATTCAGTGGCCTACAGGTTTGTTTTCACGTGTTATATTAGAATTTTTTCAAAGCTTGGTATTTTAAAATCAGTCATTATAAAAAGGGTTTTAAATGAATTTAAAAAATACTACATTCGTTTTTTTATAATGGCTACATATATAAATCTTTGAAAAAGTGTCTACTCATTTCTTAGATACCTGACACATACAGATTTATGATACGAACTTTTAAATCTTTTGCACAATCTAGATGAAAAAGATAAATAAAAAATATATTACTAGGCAAATAAATAAGTGAATTAATTAATTAATTCATTCATTCGTATTAGATAAAGAATGAAAGTCAGAAATAAACAAGACCATGCAGTGGGACGAGATTATGATATCCGGAAATAGAATATTGCGTACGTCACGAACTACTCTATTATGTGTAATCTGTCATATCCTGTTGTTTTACATCCGTGAAAAATATAACTGCAAAATTTTATATCCAAACCCTTCAATAATGGATGCTTCGGTAATGTATTGTTATATATATTTTGATGTAAATGTAAGATATATTTATGTAAAATTACTTGTGTTTTTATGTGATGCTAATGAAAAAGCATGTCAATAATAGCCTATTTTGCATGATTTGGCTAATCAATAATTTAACACTCAGTTGATGTAGTTGACTATGGTGTGATTTCGTCTTTAGACTAGTATATGTACAAAGACAATTTGTTCCTTCTGTTTGAGAAAAAATCACAGCAGATCATTGATCTGAAAAAATATATATCAAAATTATGTTCTATATAGCTGAAATCAAACTACTGTAATATGTGGTTGTGTTCGTGTCAAGTAATTTCAGCACTTGTTAGCAAATATTTTAGGCACTATCTAACAAGTAATTTTGGCATCAGCTTATTTTAGGTATTCTTGGCACCCATGGTAAGTAATCACATTTCAGATGAACAGATGGTGCATACATGTAGGGTATCAGCCCAGATTGCTCAGTTGGTAAGAGCATCCTGCTAGTGTTAGGAAGGTCCTGGGTTCAATTCCCAGAATGGTCTCATATTTTTCCTCGCCTACATGTACTACAAATACTGAAATGTGTGACAACCAACACAAATTGCGAACCACCAAGTTTCGTGTCAAGTATTTGGTAGGAATCACTCCATTTTAAATATCAAACTTCAATGAAACACTCTCCAAAATTTCATTGTCAGCTATTTTTATTCATCATGATATACTTTAGATTGATTTATCTTAATCAATATTAGCTGTCGGAATTACTTATTCAACTTCCAAAAATACTTACATGTAACGCTGAATACTTGTTTATGTACAGAAATTACTTAGTGCCGAAACTACTAGGACATGAACAGTAAAATGTACCTGTAATTAGTAATGGATGGATACATGTAGATAGAAAGATTCTTGTGTTAAATTTGAGTTTTATTTTTTTTTTTTTTTTTTTTTTTTTTTTTGTACAGACACAGGAAATTCACTATAAAAAGAAACTTCAAAGTTTTTTGTCAGAGATGTTGAAGTTCGGAAGCATAAAAGGTTTCTTGCACTTTGCCATGTATTTGAGGGGAAGAGAAGAACTCGTCATAGGTGTCGCTAATGAACCTAAAGTAAGCATATACATTACTATATAATTTAAATTTGTTTACAGTGGAACCTGTCTTGAGAGACCACACCATCTGCCACTGAAATGTGGTCTCTTGAGACAAGTGGTCTCTCGAGATTGGTTATATTTAAAGGAATATTTAACCAAATGGTTTTCAAAATGTGGTCTCGGAAGAAAGGTGGTCTTTGATAAGACAGGTTTCACTGTACTTGTACATGTTGTACTATAAAAACCGATGTTCTTGATGTCCTGGAAATATTCTTTGTTCTGTTTCTGTAGATAGATGCTAGATATATCTATATGGTTAAATTAACATGTATATATTTATAATCATTATAATCATTCTCTTTTTTCCAAGTCAATATTTCACAGTCATACAATCACAGAACCAACAGCAGTCTTACCCCCAGGGGTGGATCTGAGCAGGAGTGGAAGTCTTACATCAAATAATCTACCTTATGATAAGTAAGTTGACATTATACATGTATAATTAGTAGGCTACAAATATATTTACATGTACAGATCAACACAAAAGTACAAGTACATGCATATGATACATGTATAATTAGTAGGCTACAAATATATTTACATGTACAGATCAACACAAAAGTACAAGTACATCCATATGATACATGCACACAATTTCTGTGAAAGTATAAATACACTTCTATACATGATAAAATGTACACTGTACATGTATTTAATGACATGGTGTTTTAAGTGGCAAAAAAAAAGTGAAGTAAAAGTCAAAACGTCGTTTTTTAAAGATATGTTTGAGTGATTGACAGTAAAAACTAATACTGCGTGTAAACTTCAATCTTGTGATATACTTTTATATCAGTGCTGATAGTAACATTGTGGTGATCAGATGAGTGTTTAAACACAACTTATACAAAGCACGTATAAATAAAATATCTTACTCAACTTTTGGGGTGGGGGCTAATGGTAGGAGTATGGGACTTAAAACCAGAATACAAATTGGTAATTAATTTGTGTTCAAGCCTAGAACTTGGGCTGTTTTTGTGGGGAAGTTTACCTGTTTATTTGCAGACAACAGATACATTGAGAGACCACCCCATCTACCACTGAAAGGTGGTCTCTCAAGACAGTTGATCATGGTCTTTCAAAGTAAGTTTAATATATAAAGGATTATTTAGTCGAGTAATGTCATCAGTGTGGTCTAATGAAGCAGGTAGACTTTCATGAAATTGGTCTCTCAAGAGAGGTTTCAAGGTTTCTTTGTATTTAGAATTCTACTGCTACCATTTACATGTATTCACCAACCCCTTGAAAAACAATGGACTCTTCTATAAATCAAAGACTTAAGCTAGGCCAGTCCAAATGTGTCTTCAGGGGTGAATAAGTTAACTAATGAGAGGCATCATATAACTGATAGGTGGATAATTGTTGCATGAAACACCCCTAAACACCCCTAATGAAACATACAAACTTTAAAACAGGATGGATAAAAATGGCTGGTACATTCACAAAAAGGCCCGAAGTCTTAGATTTGGTCTGACATTTGTCTTGGGGCCATACTTACAACCATTTTACATAGGAATAAGACTTGTGACCTGCGACCAAATCAGGTGTACATGTAGGTCTATCATATTTACAAACACAACCAGTCTAAATTTAATCATAACAAGCGACTTGTGGACACAAAAATATTAAAGCTTCAAGCTCCAGTAATGCATGGAATCATGTTTTATCTGTACAACCTATTTTTGAAAATAAACCATATTGTCTTGGTTTTTGACAGAAAAGCTGACTTGGCTCAGTCGGTAGCGCGCTCAACTCTTGATCGTGTGTTCAAGTTCAGGCGGCGGCAGGTTGGTTTCCTGTCCTTCGTATGAGACAGTAAAAAACCGAGGTCCCATGTCACATTAGGTGTGGGCATTTTAAAGGACCCTCACTGGTCAATTGCCTTAAGTACATGTACCGAGAATAGGCCTAAATTCTAAACCCTTCACTGGCATTTGGTGAAGTCTCAAGTGAAATATTCTTGAGTGGGACGTTAAACAACAATTAACAAACAAACAAACATTTTGACAGAACCCAGATTTACCACTTTACCTTGGTACACCTGTACTATAGTGTCTGTATGACTAATCATATCAGCATGTAGATCTTATTTATTTTTCATAAAGTAAATCTATCCAGATTTTATATCTGATATACCCTGTAATTTGAAATATGTATGAATATACATGTACCATATGAATATGAATATGTATGAATATGTATGAATATATATGAATATGTATGAATATATATGGTATATGTATGTATATGTATGAATATATATGGTATATGTATGAATATATATGGTATATGTATGTATATGTATGAATATATATGGTATATGTATGAATATATATGGTATATGTATGTATATGTATGAATATATATGGTATATGTATGAATATATGTATGAATATATATGGTATATGTATGAATATATGTATGAATATATATGGTATATGTATGAATATACATGTACCATATGAATATGAATATGTATGAATATACATGTACCATACCTTAAGACTTGACTTAGTGTTAGTGTTAATATAACAGTTCTAAGTGGCTTTTCTTGTCCTTTGGATGAGACAAAAAAAAAACGAGGTCCCGTGTCACAATAGGTGTCGGCACGTTAAAGAACCCTTACTGCTCAATGGCCGTAAGTGCCAAGCATAGGCCAAAAATTTGAAGCCCTTCATCCGCATTTGGTGACATCTCCATATGAGTGAAAAATTCCTGAGTGGGACATTAAACAACAAAACGACGACATCAGTTCTAAGTCTAGTCTTGATGTCAATAAACTTATAAAGACTTAGTTACGATTTACGACTTAAGACTTCTTGATAAAATGCAACACACCCCTGATTGACAAAGTAGGTCAAGTTTAAAATATTCTCATTAAATTCTTAAGTCATTTCAGATCCTACTCTACGTGCATACTGTTTTACAATGTATTTTTTATGCAGTAGTACTACTGTTTCATCATTAGTTGTACAACATTTTATCGTGCATTATAAAGTCATCGTATTATAAATTTACAGACAGTCTCTTCTGCTGTCGCTGAGGTCTCAGATGAACTTGACAACGAAAGAAGTTCCCAAAGGAGTCGGACTCCCTCCAGCCTCTCCCAGTGACTCTGAAACACAAGTTGGAGTGAGTCGCTTTTATTTGCTCTAATGGTCCAAGGAATTCACAACTTTTTATTTCATAGCCTGTCCTAAATAATTTACAAAGTTTCACATCACCTGTGATCATCTGTTTTTACCTCTAATTTTATGTACAGTAAAACTTGCTTTAGCGACCACCTGTGTATAAAGACCATCTGGTCACAAAGGCTGTTTTTTTGCTGTCCCCAATAGTGCCATTTGTGTACAAATCAACCTCTATATAAAGACCACCTCCCTATAAAGACCGGTTTTCTTGTGTCCCTAAGGAGGTCGTTATATACAAGTTTCACTGTACAGTATATATTACACAGATAAAGTATACCATTGAGAGAGTTAGAAAGATTATGTTTCCCAAAGACGAGACCTAATTCCCCAGGTGAAGTCAAGGGAACTATGTAAGGTCAAGGGGAACTAGAATCTTGCTAATTCCCTCGTTGATATACTGCAGTATACAGAAACAAAATAAAAGGTTGATATATGTTGACCATATCAGGTCACGCTAAAAGAGCCCTACATATTGGAACACAAAGTGTAACTGGTCATGATAAAAACATGAAAGATTATATTTGGTATGTGACATCACCATTAGAGAAACATGTTGTGAAAGTAAGTCACTGAAATGATTTAAATGCATGCTGATCATGAAATAGTATCTTTAGTTAATAGTTTTCTTAAATACCAATTAAAGTGATTGCATTTTTATATATATTCTGATTTCTGTGAAAAAAAAATCATTTATTTTTCAAAATATTTGATAATGTAAATATCAAGAATAGAAATCTACCTAAATGTCACATTTCTCTTGGTTGGGCACCATTTACTAGATTCTGAAAATATTCTTGATTTAAGCTGCGTAGCAAATCAGATTTCAGACTTAGCTGAAGTTGAGAATATTTTCAGAAAAAACAATTTTTTTTAAAAAACATTATGGTGCCACCAGGTTGTGAAGGGGATTTAGTGGTGTAGATTAAACCCATCAAAATATAGAGTTAGTTGTGACTTGAAACTTTGGATTAATCCAATCAACACATATCATAACTGACTTATTTTGTTGCCCTTCTGTTTTCCATTTTATTAAGGATCAAAACTCCACATTATTTCTCATCGCTGGCTATGCCAGATACAGCTGTCCCTACGTCTGGGTACGTTCAAATCATCAGCGATTGATAAAATTGACCGGTGATTCCGAGTCCGAGAAGGACAGTCCTCTACGTCTCAAAACCACGACCTTGTGGAAAAACAAAGGTGAGTACAGTATTTTCCTTTTGATTTTGTATAATTTAGAGATCATTTTTGATACTTCCCTGCAAATAAAGATGTATGTATACTGTCAATTCTCAATTTATCGCGACTCACTCCATCGCCATTCATGTAGTAACATCATAATTTGTCTTTTTGCACATTTTTCGTTTTTATATATAAAATTCTCTTTTTTTAACATCAAATTCATTATCGCCATCCACCAACCAGTAATTAACAAATCGAGTAATAAGATAATTACTTGATAAAAACTGTTGTCCCATTTTCTGTTTATTAAAGACATATCTATGATACCAAATAAGGATAACACTATTTTCCCCAAGATTCTGTAATTCAATTCCTCGCCAAACTTGCTATACCGCCATAATTTCCCAATCACAAAAGGTGGCGGGTTTATGGAGAATTGATTGTATGTTATGTGACCTGTTACTCTAATTGTCTGGATAATAGTTTTTGTCGTGTTCGGTATGTATCACGTTCTTGTTAACAAGAGAACAAATATAGCTGATCAAAGAGATGACTGAGTGTGAATATACACAGCATAAGTAACTGAATGCTTGATCGAGAACAGCAAAAATTACCCTGGGCCCGGCGCCATAAAACCACAGAATTACTTAAGTCTAAAAGTTTTACTCAACTTTTGCTCATCCTGGGCCAAGGGCCGTAAAACTATTCTCAGACAAATTGCTTACTCAGCTTCAAGATTTCACTCAAATCTTGAGAATTTTTTCTCAACTTGGGTAGAGTTGTGGACCATAAAGAAATTCTTAGACAAATTTCTTTCTCAAGTGATAAAATACTTAAATACAGCGAAAATGGCTGTCCCCCTATGTTTGCCTCGGGATAAATAAACACTAATGCCAGTGTCATTGTCATCCTAGAGTATTTTGGGATGTGTTTAATCCTTTGGCTTTCGAAATCAACATGTTATTTGAGTGAAATAGATTTAGGAGACCGACACTTCTTTCTCTATTGGCTTGTTTTAGCCATATGACATTTGTGTACATTATCAATAGGGATGGTGTAAATTAAGTACATGTGCCCCAGTGTATGTCACGAGTCATTTATTTTATCTAATGTACTTATAATAATTTACTTGTATCTAGAATATCGTTTATTTTATACATAATACATATTATATGTATAAATAACTCACTTCGGTCATGTATTGGCATTTTACAAGACGTTTCAATTTTTTTAAAAAGGTATATAGTCGATTCCTCTTAATTGCATAGCCAAAATGTGGGAGAAAATTATGCAAATAACAGGAATATGCAATTAACAGGAACAGAGTATTTTAGTGAACAATGATGATTTTAGTTCAATTAATCCTTCCAAATATGTGCATAATACTATTATAAACATCCTAGGTACACTTGGAATCTCATTAAGCATTAGGGTACAATAATGTCATAAAAGCAAATTATCAGGTATGCAATTAAGGGGAATTGTCTGTACATCTATTCCTCTTTTTATGCCACAAAACGTGCAGCCTATTTGTTTTTTAAAGCATATTATATACCTCTTGGTTGGTTATTAAATAATAAATCATAGATTATAGTAAGAATAATGTTTAAACATCAAAGTTAAGTGAATCGGGACATACATTGGGACATATGTCTTCGTCAAGATTTACACTGTCCCATGACAATCTTACCTCAGTTGAGAAAATTTATAAAGTTGTTTTATGGTCCGTGAGTTTTCACTTTTTAATCAGATGAGAATAAAATTTGTCTCAGAATTTTCCTTGTTTATGGTCTGGGGCCCTGATATCTGATTGTCTGAGCAGGCCAAGTTGAGAATATTCTCAGACTTGAGTAAATACTCAATGTGCCAAGCTGAAACTTTTCACAATCAAGTAAACCTCCAAGCTTGCAAATAGTGTGTTACATGTAAGGCAAATATATATATAGATGGCTCTTGCCACAATGATGCATAAATTTACCAAAAATATTGTGTAGAAATATTCATTTAGCTGGCTAATAAAAAAATTCAAATTTTCAAAAAAGAAAAATATCCTAGCCAATTTTTGCCTGACAATTTTATGAGTCCAAATTAAGTGCTGGTTATGAAACTATTAATGTGAGCTAATATCTATTCTACAGATATAGAAATCTGGGACATTGTCGCAGAACTTGTCAAACTAAATACCTACCCAACCCCCCTCAACCCTTTCGAGATTGATTACGATTATTTCTCATCACTTCCTGTGAGTCAGAGGGTAATAGCCACAGGTGCAATGGTCAGCTGCATGCAGAAAATTATTCTCCACACCTCTGACGAGAAACTGTACGCAGGCAAAGGTAAGATAAATCTAATCAATTTTTTTTCATTTTCTAATAGTAATAAGTATTGCGACTGATGTAATGTCATTTCATAAAATTGATTTATGAACAATAAATTTACTTGCTTAAAATTTATTATTCTATAGGAATATTCATGTGTAACAGAATTGACATATTCATGAAACTAGCATTCAATGTCAAAACACTACGTGGTTGAGGACTTTTAACCTTTAGACCGCTACGCACAACTATTGTTGTGCCACCATTAATAGGCACTCAGTGCTACTACGCACAACTAAAGTTGTTTCTCAAACACATCATTGTAGATGTTGTCATACATGGCTTTCAAATCATGCTGTATCAAAATGTTGATATAAAACTGATTTTGATTGGTAATACTGTGTCAAAATGTTGATATAAAACTGATTCTGATTGGCTATTCCATTTGTTTTTTGGTATCCCTTGGATTTTATTTTTACATAATGTGAAATAATAAAGTGTTGAAGACAGTTTATTTATAAAGTGTTAGTAACCAAGGTAATTTTGGGGGTTTTATGACCTTTTCTCTCACCTGTACTGGTGACAATGACACATTGCTCAGGATATGACAGTTTCTTTACAAAGTATTAACACTGACAAACATTTTGATCTATCTTTTACATGTTTCTCTGTATCTTGTACACTTTTTGAGTTATCTGAGGTCAGAAAGTGTATCCTAAGTAATTTCTTTTAATTATGAATAATTAATGCAGCAGTGAGAGCCTATATTGACTCTAGTAATGTAGCAGTCAAAGGATTAACTGTTTATTTCTACCAAACACAGTTGTCTAGTGACAGAGTATTTATTTCCCATGTGCAAGGTTCCGGGCTCAATTCCTGGTGTAAGGTCACACCTAATACTATGAAAAATGATAGTGACAGTTTCTTTGCCAACTGCTTGGTACATGAAGTCCGGCCTTTTTCTATAGTTTCTATGAGGCCAAAATTCGGCCCCATTCCCAATGCAATGATGAAAAAATTCCCAATTGGTGTACAGACTGTAATCATATGAAAAATAGATTATTTCTGGGGAGGAAATGCATTTAAATAAGGGATTCCATTGCATGAGGATTTACAAGTGCATGTGTGTATGTTAACTATTTTCCCAATTTGACACAAATACTCAATAAAATTGCCAATTGTGTTATTAATGGAATTTCCCAACATTGGTAGAAAAAAATGCCTGGAGGTGAAAGCCGAAGGTCTTCTGGATTAAACTTAACACTAGGTTGCTGTTTCATGTCATATGTGGCATTTACATTGGTTTCAGACCATAGCATAGGTCAAAATTTATGGCTCTTTACCTAAAGCTGGTAAAGTAGTGCTTTAAACTTGTCATAGAGGGGTTATTAGAGACACACCAGGGGTGTGATTATATATATATATATTTATATATATATATATATATATATATATATATATATATATATATATATATATATATATATATATATATATATATATATATATATATATATATCAATCAATCAATGAACGACATCTTGCCCAGGATTTTTTTTTTGTATGGTTATTTTACACAGAGGGGCCCTTAGTAGGGATGGGGAGGAACATTAGAGGTACACATGCATTTTAAACCATGTTATGTTCTGTATACAGCTGATCAATAAATCAAACACATCTCAACCAGAAACTGTGGTAGATAGGTTACATCACAAGCTCATATATTTGTAATAAATGTTTGCCGTAAAACACAAAAAAGAGTTAGCTATTGCCATTATTTCTTCTTTGATTAATACAACTTTTTGTACATTTTTTTTGTGAGTAGTAAGATTTCACTTTTATCATCTTCTAATTTTGTGTCTGTTTACAGTTTTGGAGGAATTTCAGATGATAACGAAGCAACATTTTACTGCGTTACAAGAACTTGTGAAAAGTGGGGGACTCCCTGCTCTTCAGTATCGAAGTTCTGATTCTGATCGAAGACAGCGGCCAAGATATAACAGCGGTCAGTACAGTCATCCTAATTCTAGTCATTACAGCAAGCCGCAGATATATTCGCAGTCACACCAACCGTCCTACTCGTATTCTGGATATTAGCTGCGCAGGGAGACATGATTATCATAGCTGGACATTTGATAAAGGTACCACAAATAAAAGTGCAATAAGTCACCAGGAAATACTTTTCTCCCATTGTTCACATATTTTTCCTTCATTTTAATGGGGAATGATTTCCTTGTCAACCCCATGCGCTATCACGTCACGATACAATTTAAGATGTAGGTTGTCTGTGGCATCCAGAATGCAGTGCATAATGTCAGATTTTATTTGCGTAGATCTACATATACATGTATTTAACCCTTATCCCGCCAAACACGTATATATAGAATTTTAATTATACAAGCTGTTACTGCCTAGCACGTATATATACGATATCCATGTATGCTATAAATACAATGGAATCCTATGTAAAAGACCATTGGTGAATATAAAAAGATATGGACACATCATAGATAAGTCTTTAATCTGATTGGTTGACACACTTTTATCACTAAAAATAAAGACTGAATGACTTTATACACAACCTTTAAAATCTCGCTTCGGATAAAATGAAAGTATTACAAATGGCGTCTGCATCACTTTGTTCACTGTATGATAACGGAATTATGGAGCTGTATTTCATTAGTTACAACTAGGAGGAGGAAGACTATTTCCTCTGATTTGAAATAGGAGATTTAAATGTAAATACAATACAAGTTCTCAGAAAACACTTATGGAAATGCAATGACCAATAGGATTATTCTGTGTATTGACGAGGATGACTGGACCAACATTGACTCGCTACTGGTAAACACTCAGTTCACTGCGAGACCAGGACTTATGTGCTATGTACCTGGCAACAGTAATCTTTTAGTTTTTATGTATTGTTAAAAAAAATATGATGTGGGAATCTTTTTGTTTCTGAGACAAATCGCTGTCTCAAACTTAATTAATTTTGGCGAGCATCTAAAGTCACAGTGTCGACCGCATCAGTTACACTCATTCCGAGTAATGGATAGCAACTACAGTCACAGAAATTTAAACTTTAACTTTTAATTAGCAATGAATACCCAATCTAAAAATAAAAAAAAAAACATCAAAACCTTTAATTGCAATCATTTTCATTGAAATCATGTATGGATATAGGGGTCAATACACAAATTGATACCTATTTACAAGTTAAAGTGACCAGTTCAAATTGATAAAATTTACAATTTTAATCTGGCAGTGGTGTGTATACACTAGTATATGTGTGCTGCAGTGATTGGCTGAGAAAGCCTATAGATGAATGGCAGGATAAGGGTTAAAACATGGGAGAAAAAATGCCTACCTTGAGGGTATGACAAAGGAATCTCAATCCTTGGGATAAGAGTCTTGAATGACAAACCTGAGGCAAGCCTCAAGGTAGGTGTGGATTCCATTAATCAGCCCCCCACCCCCCCCCCCCTCTATAGCTTTGCCGTTACACATGGCAAACTGTCCTTCTTTATTTTGATCACTATTCATATTTGAAGTGTGTCAATGACACTTCAATACATTTTTCCTTCATCTGATAATCTGTGACGTTGGATGACCTACCATACAGCGGGAAATTGAATGACCTACCATATAGCGGGAAATTACCGGGAAATTGAATGACCTACCATAAAGTGGGAAATTGGATGACCTACCATATAGTGGGGAATTGGATGACCTACCATAAAGCGGGAAATTGGATGACCTACCATAAAGCGGGAAATTGGATGACCTACCATAAAGCAGGAAATTGGATGACCTACCATATAGTGGGAAATTGAATGACCTACCATAAAGCGGGAAATTGGATGACCTACCATATAGTGGGAAATTGGATGACCTACCATAAAGCAGGAAATTGGATGACCTACCATAAAGTGGGAAATTTCCACCCCTGAATATTTTCGCCATGTAATGACATAAAAAACATACACCTGTTTTAAATTCACCTGTAATCACCAAAGTGTCATGGATAGCATATATGTCTATTTTTCTATTACTTAGCTTGAAAATTTTGCTTTCCTTTTAAATTCTTTCATCTAAGGAAGGAAATGGCAAAAATTTCCATGTATACAGTATTACTATATGTTATCGTTGTCATGTATACAGTATTGCTGTATGCTGTCATGTATACAGTATTGCTGTATGTTGTCATGTATACAGTATTACTGTATGCTGTCATGTATACAGTATTGCTGTATGTTGTCATGTATACAGTATTGCTGTATGTTGTCATGTATACACTATTGCTGTATACTGTCATGTATACAGTATTGCTGTATGTTGACATGTATACAGTATTGCTGGATTGTGTCATGTATACAGTATTGCTGTATGTTGTCATGTATACAGTATTGCTGTATGTTGTCATGTATACAGTGTTGCTGTATGTTGCCATGTATACAGTATTACTGTATGTTGTCATGTATACAGTATCCCTGTATGTTGTCATGTATACAGTATTGCTGTATGTTGTCATGTATACAGTATTGCTGTATGTTGTCATGTATACAGTATTGCTGTATGTTGCCATGTATACAGTATTGCTGCATGTTGTCATGTATACAGTATTGCTGGATTGTGTCATGTATACAGTATTGCTGCATGTTGTCATGTATACAGTATTGCTGTATGTTGTCATGTATACAGTATTGCTGTATGTTGTCATGTATACAGTATTGCTGTATGTTGCCATGTATACAGTATTGCTGTATATTGTCATGTATACAGTATTGCTGTATGTTGTCGTGTATACAGTATTGCTGTATGTTGTCATGTATACAGTATTGCTGTATGTTGTCATGTATACAGTATCACTGTATGTTGTCATGTATACAGTATTGGTGTATGTTGTCATGTATACAGTATTGCTTGATTGTGTCATGTATACAGTATTGCTGTATGTTGTCATGTATACAGTATTGCTGTATATTGTCATGTATACAGTTTTGCTGTATATTGTCATGTATTCAGTATTGCTGTATGTTGTCATGTATATAGTATCACTGTATGTTGTCATGTATACAGTATTGCTGTATGTTGTCATGCAGTGTGAATCTCATCAGCCATGCAACATGTCAATATAAATCTTTTTTATTATTTTGGAACAATGTAAACTTCATCTTAAAAAAAAATCCAAGCCAATTACAATGTTATTGTCATCAAGTTTTGGATGTAGTTTCTTTGTTTATTCCATGAAGAATCTCAAAGTTTGTAGATTGTTGGGTTGATTGATTGATAAGGTCTCTTGGTATGTGGGACACATCTTAATTTGTACATAGTAGATCTGTAATAGGTTGTTGTAAATGGAAGATCTGTAGTAAAGTGTTAAATATGTGTGTTAAGTATTGTATTTAAATGGAACAAACTGCTTTGCATTTGGTAAATCTTTTGTAGATGATTTGGTAGTATATATACTTGGTATAAACTGTTTTGATTATGGCTTAGCTGATGTAGATGATTTGGTATTATCCATACTTGGTAGAAACTGTTTTGAACACGGCATAGCTGATGTAGATGACTTGGTATTATATATACTTGGTAGAAACTGTTTTGAACACGGCATAGCTGATGTAGATGACTTGGTATTATCTAAACTTGATATAAACTGTTTTGAACACGGCATAGCTGATGTAGATGACTTGGTATTTTCTATACTTGATATAAACTGTTTTGAACACGGCATAGCTGATGTAGATGACTTGGTATTATCTAAACTTGATATAAACTGTTTTGAACACGGCATAGCTGATGTAGATGACTTGGTATTATGTATACTTGGTAGAAACTGTTTTGAACACGGCATAGCTGATGTAGATGACTTGGTATTATCTATACTTGGTAGAAACTGTTTTGAACACGGCATAGCTGATGTAGATGACTTGGTATTATCTAAACTTGATATAAACTGTTTTGAACACGGCATAGCTGATGTAGATGACTTGGTATTATGTATACTTGATACAAACTGTTTTAAATATTGCATTGCTGATGTAAATTGTTATTAACGTATTTGTACCTGTGATAAAATATTTTGTATACGATGTGTTGACTACCTGTTTTTCTGTAAATTGTAAGTTTTTCTTTGTATTTAAGTAATTTATATGGATTTGTGGAGCATGAACTAGAAAAACATTTCATCTTTCTTTATCGGTTTACTTTCATCAGGCACTTATACATGTTAAAAAATCTATTTCTGGAAAAGTTGGTGTCATACAGCATTCTACAGTCACAGAGCAGTTGAAGCATAAATATGCATATTTCAGAACAATAATTTCTGTAGGAGTTACCAAAATGAAAATTGATATGCATACTAGAAAAATATCATTTTGAAAAATGTGGAAATTATGATGTATGCACATGTTATTTTGAAAAGAGTGTGGAAATTATGACATGTGCACATGCCGTTTTGAAAAGAGTGGAAATTATGATGTATGCACATGTAATTTTGAAAAGAGTTGAAATTATGACTTATGCACATGTTATTTTGAAAAGAGTGTGGAAATTATGATATTTGCACGTTTTTTTTTAAGAGTATGGAAATTATGACATATGCAAATGTCATTTTGAAAAAATAGTGGAAATTATGGCGTATGCACATGTCATTTTTAAAAGAGTGTGGAAATTATGGCGTATGCACATGTCATTTTTAAAAGAGTGTGGAAATTATGACTTATGCAAATGTCATTTTGATAAGATAGTGGGAATTATGACTTATGCACATGTCATTTTGAAGAGCATGGAAATTATGACTTATGCACTTGTCATTTTGAAACGAGTATGGAAATTATGACGTATGCAAATGTCATTTTGAAAAGATAGTGGGAATTATGACTTATGCAAATGTCATTTTGAAAAGATAGTGGGAATTATGACTTATGCACATGTCATTTTGAAGAGCATGGAAATTATGACTTATGCACTTGTCATTTTGAAACGAGTATGGAAATTATGACTTATGCACATGTCATTTTGAAAAGTGTGGAAATTATGACGCATGCAATTGTAATTTTGAAGTAAAAATGAAGAAGTACCAATGGTTAATGGAAACACCAAGTCAGTTATAACACAACAAATTGAATATACAGATGATCTTAACATGATTGAAAAGAAAATGGAATCCTCAAGCTACTTCTATTGATTTCCGGAAAGTGAACTTCTCAAAATTTTAAAAATTTGTATTTAAAACTTGTATACCCTACATTTTCCTTGAAATATTAAAATTCCTATCCTAAACGTTGATTGAAATGATCAGAATTCAGGTTCTTAAAATCCACAAAAATGGTTGCATTAGCACACACCTAAATCATGCACTGTAATTCATATTGTCAGCACTTTCAAGTTTTGATTTCTTTTTTAAACATTATGATAAAAAGATCAAGTAGAAAAATATTGCTATTTTGATATCATTTAATTCATTAACCCCTGGAAAACAATTGAGTCTTCTGTAAATCAATGCCTTAGACCAGTTGAAATGTGTTTTAAGTTATAATGCTCAAGGCAATCGTTTCTGTCAATCAAACTTCATCAGTTTGGCAACTAAGCTATACAACAAACGCGACGATTTCAGCTTTCCCATCGTAAATTTTCCACATTTAAGTAATAATATCCCACAAGATTTATACTTTGGTATCTGAGATTTATTATATTGAGCTCCAGTTTAAAATAAATGTATATTTTCCAAAGAGAAAGTGGTATCATACAAGCCAAATATTAAATCTAAATGTATAGTCAAAATCCGTCTTAGAGAACCACTGTAAAAGATGATCTTTTGAAGAATTAAAAAATTTTAAAATGGTGTATCGGTGCGAAATATTACTTTAGTATAAGGCTATCCACTGTTACCGAAAAACCATATACTAGGTTTATGTATACCCTCGGGAACTCAGACTGTCCACCAGCAGTAGCAACGGCCCAGTGGATATAAATGTTATAAACAATGCCAAAGTTAATAATGCTCAAGACGATCGTTTCTGGCAATTAGAAGTCACCAGTTGAGCTCCAATTTAAAATATATATTTAAACTATGTTTAGTTTCTAAAGAAAAAGCTTAAACTTAGTTCAACATGTAAATAATCAACTGAATCCAGCTGTAACTGGATAGTCTTTAAGAATGACGTTTTAAGTGATTAACGTGTACCATTACAATGCTCAGTGCAAAGAGTTCAAAGTTTTAGACTGTCTGCCCTTGAATAACAAGAACTTTGCAAGTATTCAATATTCCCTGATTGCAAAAGAAAAATGTTATCTTCATTTGTATTGTCCGGAACACCATGGCTCGGGTAGACTCTAGGATTGACATAAGTATCGCATGATCATAAGCGTATTACCAATAGAGTTAAGATTAGGTATTCCCATGATCGTTAAAATCCACAAAGTACAACTTTTATCTCATATATTATTACACATTTTGATGATATATATTATACCAGGGTCATTTCATTTAGATTGATGCCATGTGTTCTAAGAGTTACCCAGATTAAAGGGAAATTGTATATTTTCTTAATCTATGTAAGTTTGTTTTTAATCTTATAGCTCTTTTTTCCAGAGAAGTGTTGTGGAAAAAATATTTTGTCGTAACCTTACTTTCACATACACATTTAAGTGCTAAAATTGCTCCTATAGAAAGTAGTGCAAAAGTGACATTCGTGGTTCCGCTTCGGGTACGACATAATCGTATAATCGTATCTGAGGTTTTTGTATACATTGTCTCCCGAATATTGCCTTTCCCTATAAAGTTAAAGGGAAAGACAATACTCGGGAGACAATGTATACAAAAGCCTCATAAAGCTAAATGTTTGTAAAACGGCCAAGGTTACAATTTTTGTTAAATGCGGAGAAACAATTGCAAGCAAAACTGTGTTGGTAAAATAAAGTGTCTTCAAAAGAGAAGAGGATATATTATTAATGAAGTAGATAAAACCGAGACACACAAACACTCATTATAAATAAATCTAGTAAAATGGAATTAGCTGTGTTTACCAAATAATATTTAGATTTTTTTTACACTTTTTCTACTTGTACTTGATGTACAATAAGACATAAAAACCCTATATTCCTGTATATTTTGTGAAAATGGGGTCATGTCCAGTTTGGTATGTTTGTACAAATAGTAAGGTTAAATTCATCAACTGCAAGTGAATGAATGCCAAACAGGGTTTCTCAAGCAATTTTCAGAAAATTTAAGAATTTTATGAGCCGGCCTTGTTAGTCGGTAGCGTGCTCGACTCTTGATTGAGAGTTGGTTGAGACGGTAAAAACCGAGGTCCCTTGTCACAGTAGGTGTCGGCACGTTAAAGAACCCTCACTGCTCAATGACTCGTAAGTGCCGAGCATAGGCCAAAAATTTGAAGCCTTTAACCGGCATTAGGTGACGTCTCCATATGAGTGAAATATTCTTGACTGGGACGTTTAACAACAATAAACAAATAAACAAGCAATATTTTATATGCCTGACTGTGTATATCTATTTTTTGTGTATATCAATCTAAGTAGTAAAAAGGAAATATTTTTAATCAAACGCAGCTAATGCCCTTTCAAGGAAAATCTATTTCCGATAGAAAAAAATGAACACTTCTATATGATTGCTATATGATTGGGGTTAATATTATTAACATTTTGCGGAAAGTCTTCTTTAACATTAAGCATACAAACATACATATTGCACTGATACAAAATAATAATGGATATAAGTACCCTAGTACCGGAGTTCTATGATAAGAATATGATAGGATTGCCGCTTATCGTAATATTGAGTTTGTAGATCATTTGAAATGATATTCTTTGTAGCTTTGCCAATGAATCGACTCTATGTCGTCTCACCTGGACCACGTGACTTCTTTTATCATGTTAGTGCTTTCGAAATGTATGAAACAAATTGTCGAACATCAATTCTGAGATAAAATAGCATCATTAATTACGTGATAAGGTGTTAGTCTAGACCTGGTCGTAGTAAATATAGAATTTAACCCGTGACAGAACTTAAACATTTTAAACATATTTATTTATTGTACGTCGTGCTTTTTCCGTGTAAAAATAAAAAATGCGGGACCTCGACGTGAACTGACTATTAGAAAAAGAAACCATATATGACTGTGAGGTCATAACCTGGACCCTTTAGATAAACTACATTATTGGAATATCTAAAAATTGTTATAACCAGATATTAAGAAAATGATACGTTATATTTTTCATAAAACAATTTGTGGATTTTAATTTCACCATTCAACTCGGTGGTTTTATAGTGCAATAGCATGGATAAAACACCGTGGCTTAACATCATTGGAGCTTTGCCTGTGAATGGACAAGAAATGTCTTGTGTTGCGAATCCGGATAATATCCATGAACGAGTGAAAGAGGGATTGCTTATTCCATTGACGGTACTTATCATTACCATCAACGTCGCCATTCTAATTGTTATGTCAAATGATAGTAAATTCCACACAAAAATGTACGCATTCGTAGCAACATTGGGAATAGCTGACTTCACTGTCGGCATTGTGTCCATCGGGACACTTATTACAAAAACAAGGGAGAGCACTCTAGACCTTTGCTTAATAAGAATCGGATTTACAATTAGTACCTGCATTGCATCGATTCTGTGTCTCATGTGTATTGCTATCGACAGGTATATCGCTATTGCATATTCCCTTCGCTACAAATTAATCGTTACACGATGTAAAGTCGCTACAGCTATAATAATGGTCTGGCTGGTGTCGCTAGCCATCGGGTTCGCACCGTTAATTGGTTGGAAGGTAAAATCGTATGACAATTATTGTTCTTTTCTTTACGTTCTTCCGGATGACTACATTTTGTTTATGTTTTCTACTGGTGCTGCGGTTCCAATTGTCGTAATGTTTGCGATATATATCAAGTTGTATCGCCATGCCAGATATCACATTAAACGAATTGAAGCTATAGAAAGTATCACTTGCGACAGGAGAGGAAGCATTCTTGGTATATCATCAAGAAGTTGGAAGTCGTTAAAAACACTTTTGGCCGTGTTCGGTTGTGTTCTGATTACATGGATTCCATTCTTATTGACGACAATCATACAAATAGTGTGTGGAACAAGCCTGTGTTATCTTAAGGATATTATTGGAACATATCTTTTGGTTCTGGGTTTTTCCAATTCCTTCCTGAACCCACTAATTTATGTTATACGGACTAAAGATTTCCAGGACAAAGTTAAGGAAAAATTAAAGCGCAGGCGACAGTCAACGTTTTGTGATATCCAGGGCCGATTTCAAAATACCTCACAATTATGATTTTCATACAAACTAGCTGCTTTTTTAAAGTTGTCGATTGCCAGGGCTGAATATTCACCAATGCATACTGTATATTGGATGTTAAAATATGACGCAATTCTATCAGCATTTCAGACACTCGGACACTTTGTATTTCCCGTTCAGAATACTACAAGCAAGATAGATTGTCATAAAAGAGACATATTTGCATCTTCGAGTTTAAAATTACATGAATGTTGAAGTCAGTAAGAATGATTGCATTGATGGATAATTCAAGTATACGCGAGATGCAATCCTCATTTCATACTGAAGCGAAAATATGATCATTACTACAATAATATAATGAACACACACATGTCTATGTACGGGTGCCATATAAATGGACAGAGCAAAAAGTTTTTGCATTAAAAATGGTCAATGTTTTTGTGTTCTTTGAAACTTTGACCCTTAGCTTTATTAGAACACAAGAGTTTTACGCTTCCCCTAAATATGTATACACCAGAACCAGCAGCGCCTCTGTGACCGAGTGGATAGAGCATCACACTTTGAACCATGAAGTCTCTCACTTCTGGTCAGCACAGGTTCGTGTCCTGTTGAAACCTAAGCTGATTTTTACGAGAAAGTTTGCCAGTTTACTTGTGGAAAGGCCGCTGGTCCCTTCCTGGGTACTTTGTAACCGGATTCACTCCACCACCATTAAAACCTGGCCGCCACCATATAACTAAAATATTGTTGAGTTTGTTGTATAATATTCACCACAATAAATTCTAAATGAGAACACGATATATGTTTATCGGACTGGCCTTGTTGGCTGTTACTATGTTTCACTAAATAAAATGTTGAGTTAAAATGTTCGATGGCGATTGTTGAGTCGTGTGTACCTATTCTGACGAGGAATTACTCCTCACTTATTCCATCTGAATTCTACTTTGGACTCACGGCGGGTGTAACTGGTCAATAGGGGATGCTTACTGTTCCATGACACCTGATCCCAACTGTGGAACTCTTTAGCTCTGTGTTTGCCCAATGTTAATGAAAAATGGGAAATAGTTATCTGTAATTACATAATAATTTTACATAGGAGTATGTCTATCCCCTTTGTTTCAATTTCCTTCTCGATTCCATTATCACATACATAATAGAATCGCTGCAATTGACCCAGATTTAACAAAAGTGGATGCTAAATCGTGTAAACAATCTTAATCTATTACAATTTTATTGTTGGGCTTAAATTGATCCAAATAACCTATCAAATAAAATAAAGATAATTTTTTTCAAACATTTACTGAAAAATAATTGGAAAATGATTGAAAAAATTTGGAAAAACCTTTTACATACGGGATCTTGTAAATGTTAATTTTAATACACCAGTCTTTTTAATATACCATTTTTTTAACTACAATAAGGTCTCAGATTCAATTTTCGGTACGGTTCATATCAAAGACTTATAACGCGTAATTCTTGTTACCTTTCTCGGTGCTTGAACAGTCCAATCATACTTCGTCGATAGGACAGTGTTAGCATAAATGAGTCAGGAACCCAAGTTAGTGCACAACGCTCTGCAAAAAACAAAAAAACCAAAAAAAAAAAAACAAATACTTTTGGAGGGATGTAAAACACCAAACTAACTGCACATCTCTGTAAACTTTCCATTCGTTCGTTAACCCTTTCATCCCTAAATGTCTAAATGGTATATTCTTTTCTATTGTGGTCTGTTGGCTAGAAAGGGTTTAACCTACATATGTTTATAATATAACGCATGCATATTCGTTACCACGTTAAAAATAAACGCTTGTTGGAAATAACCTTATCTCCATAATCATGATGAAGAATATGGGTCAATCCTTGACAACGTTCCAGATACCAAATTTTTGCGTGTTACAAATGTTTAGAAAATGAGGTTTTGTTTTGAATTTTCTACTTCAGATTCTGTCTTGTCATTCTTGGTATCATTCAAATCAATAATCTGAGCTTTAAAATTGGTCAAATCGGTAAAAATGCCACATTAAGGCTTGCTGTTTAAATACAGAATTCAGGCAGACGAGAGTCAAGAGCCGTAAAAACCTCATCTACAGACACTAAAACATTGTATTTAGGATAGGTTAATCGTTCAAGAGTTCTGACGTCTTTTTATCTTTTGTCCGATATTTTATATAAAAAGGACGTTACAATTACGAAATGACATAGAATTGAATGTGGAATCGCTAAAATTATTGGATTCTATAATTATCTTCGCAAATGGCACTTCAATTTTTTTTAATAATTCAACATATACCTTTTGGTCATGTGACCTTTTTAGAATCTTGATAGGTGCATATTCAAACCTTGTTTAAACAGAGTAATGATAACAATTGCGCAAGGGGCTGGGAGAACTAAGATGAATTGTGCGTTTTGTCAAACATGCAAACAAGCTGTCACTATCAAACTACTACAGGAGAACTGGAAGAAAGCATTTCGATGGTGCTTACTCAGAAACGTGTTCATTCCCATTGCTCTTAAAAACTACTTGATGACACTTTATTCCAACCATAGATTTTTTCAGATGCTTTTCAGGTACTTTTAGTCAAATATAAATCAAAATATTTGCCTTTTGTAAACACTTGGTCCGTATGCTCTTTCGTCATTAGCTGTGGCATTTTGTTTTGTTGGAGATGAAAGGAAGGTTTTGAAAGTTGATCATAATATTGAGCTGAAGTGAAAATATGAATGAATTCTTTGATTTTGAGTCAAGAATTTTGACATATATTTTAAGAATTTCGAAGTGATTTACCAACATTGGGTTAACTTGAGAGATATATCATACTTAACAGCTTCCCATTCCATGGAGTTTTGGTCTTAGACACACCCATAGCTTCTAAGACTCCAATTGATGAGTCTTAAAAGAAAAAATTTGTATAACATGTTTAACTCTAGGTGTGTCCTAACACAACTTTACTCCTGAAAATTTCCTCATGATTGTTGAACATGCTACAATACCGGTACTCTCTCTGTAACCGGAAAATATTGACCTAAATATGACCTAAATTGTATCTACCCAATTACATGGGTCTCCGTGGACGAGTGGTGAGAGAATTGTACTTTAAACCAAGATGTATCTCACCTCTTGTTGGCAGAGGTTCGAATCCCACTGGAACCTAAGCTGATTTTTGTGAGAAACTTTGTTAGATGCGATAGGTTTGTCGTCTCCCCACAGGTACATTGTAACTAGGTTCTTGCTTTCACCATTAAAAACTGCAAGGAGATTCTAAGTCAGTGAAAATTTGTTCACACTGAAATTAGATCTAGCTGCAATCACTATTTTTCAAAATCTAAATACAAAAATAATAAACGAATTAGAAAAGCAATTTTCTTTAATAAATAATCATCTCACAATGAAGTAAATACTATAAATATAAAAACGAATGATTTGTTTTCTTTGAGGTAAAAGTATGCATAAATATATACATGATACAAAACAATTAACCTCGTGAAGTTGACATAACAATTGCAAGATATTATGAAGCAAGTTCAGTCAAAGACATGAAACTTTTACAAAGCAGTAATATCAGAAAAATATTTTTAAAAAATTCATATAAGTAAGTAAGTATGGAAAAATGTAAAAACAAAAATGGGAATTTATTTTACAATATCAAACTTAACAAAAGTTTAAAGAACTATTTTAGTCAAGGCAATAATAGAAATTAAAAAAAAGTCAACAAGTTGAACTCAAGACATCAAACAATTTAATCTGTGTACTTTGTACACTGGTTAAGTAAATCACGCTGAGGATGTGGAAATAGTACGCTGTATAAATCATCAAAATACCATATACACATGTATATACGTAAAGCTCGTATGAAGAACAACTAGCTCAGGTCTCTTAATAGAAATCAAATAAAGACTTTCGCTTAAAAGACTGTCTTGCTAATCGTATCAGTTTAAATAATTTGGTAAGGTGTGCGTGTGTGTGTTTGGTGCAGTACTTGCCGTGAAAGAAAAAATCATTTTCAGCCAGTGTCTGCATTGGAAATGCATTCAGGATCACAATCGATTACAAAATATTTTATAAAATTTATAATAGAAATATGGTCATTGTAAAAAAAAACATTTCAATTGAAGATTTAACATTATCATTATATTAATACAACAACATTTTAATTTGGCATAAAAAAAATTGTGATTAAGTGACTTTATGAGACTCCTACTGATGATGGTGTGTTTCTAGCTATAAACTAAATTGTGATATCTTAGAACTCATTTTATTTCTAATAATAATTGACCTTTGTAATTTGACCTATAATTAAAACCAAAAAATGGATTATTTTCACATAATGATATAAACATTACTGTCGTTCTGTTTACATTCTACAAATGAAACTTCCCTCGCCGAGTGGTTATAGCATCATAGTTTAAACCATGAAGTCTCTCACTTCTGGTCAGCGCAGGTTCAAGCCCCGTTGGAAGCTAAACTGATTCTTTTTAAGAAAGTTTGCCAGTTTACTTGTGGAAGGTCCATGGTCTCTTACTGGGTAACCATTTAAAAATGGATGCCAACATACAACGGAGAAATTGTTGATCGTGGTGTAAAAAAACATTCAAAATCAGCAAATCATTATACAAGACATTTTATACATTAGATTACCCTTATGTCTTGGCCTCAGAAAATATCGCTTTAACTGAAGTTGTCAATTCAAAGGTATTAAGTTAATATGAAAATTCAACAATTGTTTTATTTCATGATTATCTTATCTGGCTTATTGATCAAAGAAATATCATAAAAAGAAACAAGTGTTTTACACTGCAGTTAAAGGATCTCAAAGAACATCATTCATGATGCCATTCTTACTAATAAGATCATGATGATCCACCATTCAATGGTTGTTGGATCATTTAATCACAAAACCAAGCGATTTTTAGTTGATTTAACGTTTGTGTGTGAACAGAATATAAAAATCTCAGATACCAAAGTTCTAATCTTTAGCATGTCCAGAATATGTATACAAATCAGGTAAAAATTGTACAAATACAGACCTCTGGAAATTAAGAGATGGGATCAGTTGGCATGGTGGAGTAAGCATCCCTTGTTGACTGGTGACACCCGCTGTGAGTTCACAGTCAAATTCAAATGAAATGAGTGAGGAACGAATCCTCGTCACAATTGGTACAGAGGTCTCAAAAACTCCTATTCATTTCATTTAGTGAAACAGAGTGATTGCAAACAAGACTATTATACCGACTATACTATACTCTACTTACACTTACAGAATGAACCAATCAGAAAGTAAAGAATAAGATAATCATGTAATAAAACACAGCGTTAGACTTCCATGATATCAGAAAATTTGGACGTCTTATGTAATGCACTAAGATTTGCAATAAGTTCAAAACTAAAAAACAGAAATTCAAAAAAAATGCTTACAAAGAACAAAAACAGAAAATTTATCATATAAAATATATCAAGATATGACAAAATAAGAATCATACAAAGTAATAAATTTGATAATAAAACTGTAGGACAAAATCAAATTTAATTTTGATTTGTTTAACTCAAAATAGAAAAGGATATTTTAACATCTAAATGTTTACTTTTTTCACAATCAACAAATTAGAGTGTCTACATAAATCTTATATTATTTAAGCAAAGGAAGGTTTCATAGTTGCATATTACTATATTTTCATAAAACTTGTAACATAATAAAAAAATAAATAACAACTTGATAAAATTAAATGTATATTACTTAATATTTAAAACAGAAATAAATCACAACAAAATAATGTTTTATCACCCTTTCACCCCTATGTATATTAATGGTATGCTCTTTGATATTATATTGGATTAGTCTATGATGGTTTGCAGGGATGAAAAGGTAAAGTGTATATAACTGTGCCCCCCCCCCCGAGAAATAAGAAATAAAATAGTCCCATAACTCTGGTAAATACTGCCGAAAGTTAGTCATAATCATTTATGAAGATTTTGAAGTATTACATCTGTTGCTAACATCTCGAAAATCCATTATAAAATTTGCCTTATATCTTACCTGCAGTATATATTTATTATATACAGAGAGTATTTTATGTAAATATGGATGCCATTAGGGCGACAGATAAATATCTATGGTGCTCTAGCAGGTGCCATTCTATTTATCTGTCACACAAACGGCATTCACATTGACAATAAATGCACTCTGACAAGCATTCATTCGTTAAATATGTATATATATCTATATATATATATATATATATATATACATCTATATATATATATATCTATCTATATATATATATATATATATATATATAAAGCAATATACCAAATTTGGTTAAATTCTTGGGAATGAAATTTATGTAATTTGACAGAAACAAAAATGTTGTAAACATACAGACCGAAAACAGCATGCTCCAGATCTAAGGTCTGGGGGGGGGCATAAAAATTATTTTTGCTGAAATAAACATGAAATATAAAGGAACACATGAACCTAACTTATGTAAAGTGTGGAATCCAAATTAAGATACCTCCATATAAATGTCTTGGCACTTGGAGTGAGTTGATATACTGACACAACGTACAAATAGTTTAGACTTAAAGTTCAGAATGAGGCTGAAAGGGAGACTACAAACATCTGTGTAGCGAGACATAAAGAAATTTATAAATGCAATGTTTGTTTCACATCATTTCAGTGGTCAAAGATAATGTTTACACAGTCACTTCAGGTCTTACTGAAGAATCACTGATACCCTGTCCGTTTATTGTAAAATAGTCACAAGGTACCCATTTACCCACTGATACAAAACAAACACAATTAATACTCAAGACATGATATACAAAAATGTGCTCATTTGAATGTACTCACAATGTTGAGACACCTAACTGCTGGTCAAATGCAGCATACAATTACACTACTGAGACACTTCAGTGAGATGCAATAGAACTGGAGATGTGAACGTAAAATGAACACAATGTTAAGACTACAAGTAAAATGTAGTAGAAAATGTATGATATGGAGACACTTCAGTGATATGGGATAGATGGGGAGATGTTAACATCAAAATGGACACAGATCAATGACCTAGTATGAAGCAAGACATGTACATGATGAAATATGAGTATTCATCTGTACAGAATTATGAAGAAAATAGTGTTTCAAAACAGACACTTCAAAGACATTGTAGGGGCTTCCGTGGCCGAGTGGTTAAAGCATTGGGCTTTCAATCACAAGGCCTCTCACCTCTGGTTCAAATCCCGCTAGGGTCGTTTCGAATTATGTGGGAAAGTTTGCCAGTTTACTTGCGGAAGGTCGGTGGTCTTTACCCGGGTAACCGGGGTTTCTCCCCCACCAATAAAAACTGGACGCCATCATATGACTGAAAGATTGTTGAGTATGGCGTAAAACAAAAAATCAAATCAAATCAAAATCAAAGACATTGTTACAAGGTCGACATACTATGGTAGCACTCACAAATGAACAGCATGGCATATATACATCAATGGCTGTAGAGATCAGATACATTTCATAAACAAAAATTGACGTAAAAGATGTTGAATTTCAAGATCCAATTTCTATAAGTATACATACCCAAGCGATGTGAATTTTAAAAAGAGGCAATATTGTACACATTATAATTACACACAAATAAAAAACTCAAATCATTGAAATTTACTCTACAAATTAAAAAAGCCTATTGAATTCACAATAATAATCCATCAATCATAAGGTATAAAAAATGTCAGATATCAAAGTATAAATCATTAGAATGTCCAGGATATAGGTACAAATCAGGTAAAGGAAATGGACAAACATGGACCTCTGGAAATCAAGAGATAGGATCAGGTGCCATGGGGGAGTAAGCATCCCCTGTCTACCGAGTTTTTACCTTGACCGAGTTTTGCTTTACTAATGAACATATACATATACATATATGCGTGTTTAAACCAAGTCTAACGCTAATGGACAGCTGTATAAACACATGCTCTTAACAGTAATCCCTATAGTATCCCTATACTGCGTTTAATTCTACATTACACATTATCATATATATACATAAAATACCTATATCTAGACTTGGTCTATCTCTACAGGTCTGCTATATCTATATTGTCTTACCTATGAGTCCAATACTGAACCTAGTTTACTTCTGTCTAAATATAAACCTAGATACACAATGACATGTCTAAATTGTTTCAGTTCAGGACGAAACTTAATATCAAAGTAAAACGGACTCAAGTCGTAGTTGACTTTAAGTAACTTATACTTCGTGAAGACTGTATTTTGCATATTGAATTCATCAGTACAAAATTTTTCTACCTCCATTAATTTTACAATTTTTGAGCGGAAGTAACGCCCTCTTCAAAATAACTGCAGTCCTACAAATTTCACCTGTGCACAAACTCTTCCATACGGGATCAAGAAGTTTCCTACTCAAAATAAATCATAACCAATGAAAGACATCATACACAGGATATGATCTGTCTTTCACTGGGTACCATTTGTCTTGGGTACAAGATATTTTAGGCATGAAACTCAATATTGTCCAGAAGTATTTGTGTGTTTGTGAAATTAGTAGACCGGCAGTTATTGCGAAAAGGTCTAATTTACATGTATTTATTTAAATCTTTAAAACTAAAAAATATAAAAATAAAAATCACAGATACTAAAGTATTAATCTTCAAGATGTCCAGGATACAATATAAAAAAAAATCTCAGACACGGACGTATTAATCTTTGGGATGTCCAGGATACATCAACAAATCTCAAATACCAAAGTATGAATCTTCAGTATGTCCAGGATACATATACAAATCAAAGATACCAAAGTATAAATCTTCAGGATGTCCAGAAAACATATACAAATCACAGATACCAAAGTATAAATCTTCAGGATGTCCAGGATACATATACAAATCACAGATACCAAAGTATAAATCTTCAGGATGTCCAGGATACATATACAAATCACAGATACCAAAGTATAAATCTTCAGGATGTCCAGGATACAATATACAAATCACAGATACCAAAGTATAAATCTTCAGGATGTCCAGAAAACATATACAAATCACAGATACCAAAGTATAAATCTTCAGGATGTCCAGGATACATATACAAATCTTAGATACCAAAGTATAAATCTTCAGGATGTCCAGGATACATAAACAAATCACAGATACCAAAGTATAAATCTTCAGGATGTCCAGGATACATATACAAATCACAGATACCAAAGTATAAATCTTCAGGATGTCCAGGATACATATACAAATCACAGATACCAAAGTATAAATCTTCAGGATGTCCAGGATACATATACAAATCTCAGATACCAAAGTATTAATACAAATTATACAAATCTGGTGAACACTGGACAAACACAGACATCTGGAAATACAGAGGTGAGGTGAGGTGCCTTGGAAGAGAATGAATTCCCTGTTGACTGACCGAGAGCCCATAGTCAACTTTTAATGAAATAAGTGAGGAATAAATTCTCGTCACAATCAGTATAGACAACTCAATCATGCTGCTTGCAATGCTGCAAATACGTTGGATGGATATTTGAGATTCACAAATATGCTCATTAGCAAATTTGAAAGTAAATCTCTCTACAACAGTAGAAAGACGTTCATTTTGTTTATACACAACAACTCATTTTGTTATAAACATGACATTCAGTTTGTTAAAAAACAGACATTCAGTTCGTTATAAACAAGACATTCAATTTGTTATAAACAGACATACAGTTTTAACAAATGCTTTTAAACATACATAATTTATAGCACAGATCTTTTTTTTTTAAATTGAAATACAAGATTTTCAAATAACATTATTAATCAATTTGTAATACACATAATTTCTATACAGACACAAGAACACAGAATAAAATTGAAAGACATACACAATTTATAGCACAGACCTTTTTTTTAATTTGAAATACAAGATTTTCAAATTTGTTATATGGTTATATAACATTATTAATCAATTTGTAACATTATTACATTATGGTTATATAACATTATTAATCAATTTGTAACATTATTACTCTACAGACACAGGCTCACAGAAAAAAATTGAAAGACTTGTTTTTCTCTTGATTTTATCTAAACATCAAAAGAAAGGTGGGATATCTGGCCATTCTATGGCTGCTCCAAACCATCTGAAATGCAAGAAGTAACATAATTAAAATTGTTCTCGAGTGAAATGATTTTTCTTTCTATTTCAATATACATTTAAGTCTATTAAATCCCTGAAAATATGTATGTCATTTATAAGTATCTTTTTTAGAAGAAAACAATTAAATTTTCACATCACAAACATTCACTGTGACAAAGTATTACTATGAAGAGCGCCATTATTTATTAAATGATCATTTGTTGAGCAGACTTGGACATATCACATCCTATTTAAAGATATACAAGTAAGTACTAATTACTTTGTCATGATACATCTTTCTAGTTGTGGAATCTTCTCCTCTTGCTCACGCCTTAGTAGCTTTGTTCTGCCTAAAGCATTTCTTCCAAATCTAGTTTCTGCAGTTAAAAAACAAAATAGAAGTCACCTACAATATGCAATGCAACAGCAAATTCAAATTTGTGCTTTTTTCATTTTTCTTATGGAATTTGAACTATGTTCTGTGATTACAATGTTATTGTCTTTTATTCAACTTTTTTTAAAACCAAAATGTGTGTGTACGGTATATATGTTGTTTTACATCTCACCATGATTTTTATATGCCACAAATCTATGACCAGTGATAAGGGCTAACAACAACGCATTGAAGGGTCTTTTACCTGTGACACTTGCCATAACATGTGACCTCGGTTTTAAGTATCATACCTAAGATATAAAAACCTCAGATACCAAAGTGTAAATCAATAGAATGTCCAGGACATAGATACAAATCCGATAAAAAATGGACTAACACGGACCTCTGGAAACCCAGAGGTGGGATCAGGTGCCATGGAGGAGTAAGCATCCCCTGTCGACCGGTCACACCCGCCGTGAGTCCACAGTCAAGTCCAGTGAAACACGTGAAGATGCGTGACTTTCACTCCATCTGCTGAGAGCAAAGGAGTGGTCACTATTTTATTTTTTTAAGTCTGGTATGACCTGGTACCAGGACAACCGATTTCCAAGTCAAACACTGTACCACTAGGACACCACAAGAATTCATACATGTTTATGTGTATGGAGTTACAATATGATATTATGAAAAGTTTTCCCACAACAGCAAACGAACAGGCAGACATAATGTCGGACAGGCATCGTCAGTTCATAGACCCGGTATTCAATTTGCAATCTAAAAAACAATATAGAGTAATTCTGTTCTATTTTTGTGTACCCCAAAAACCATTATAACATGTTTTCATTTTTATGTATGATCTACTGATCCACATTATTGGTTTACATTTAACAATATGCTATAAACACAATATTTTTTTTACCAAAGGAAATAAATAAAGGGGTCCAAGGTGATCAACAAAAAATGAAACATATACAACATAAGAATGATAATTACCGACATGCAGTGCGCAGGGAGGATGACTAGAAATACCAGTGTAATAGTGCAAATAAAATCTGTTCTCGACTCTCCAATCACTGACTAGATCTAAATTTGTACTGAACAACAATCCAATCTGGCCATTTATGTTAGTTATCCATATTGGTCTTTTAGGCGTCTTTAGCATGCTTCCGATCTGTCAAATCAATAAAGAATGAGTAAAAACTGAAACACGACATGCCTCTTAATTAATAAAGAATGGGTAAAAACAGAAACACGACATGCCTCTTAATTTATGAATGAAAACAGGTGCTAGCATGTGATTTACGGATATGAACACAAAGAACACATTTGATACACGTAGATTACATATATACATATAAATATAATATATAGTAAACATGCAGGTGTTATCATGGCCTTCATTTAATATGGAGAAGGATCCAGTTATATGTGTATTAAGATGACTCACGTTTTAAACCAAAATAATTCATATTGTCCAACAAGCGATGTAAACAGTCAATGCCTTCCTCTGCTTCCATGCATTACTGTAACTCTAATATGTTTTGTGCTGAAAGCTAGCATGTCACCATTGTTTTGATGCTGTGACATTGTTTTGTAAATGGCTGTATCAAATTAAACTTGCTGGTTGCACAGGTTTTCCAGTATTTCGTGATTAAATAAATCTATAGAACTAAATATACTCTATTCTCATAAATTTACTGAAAAGACATCCCACAAAATCCGAGTTCCATGAAATAAAAACGGTTCTAGAGTATTATACTTGTAAAGCCCATTTTACGATGGATGAAGACTGCTCCGCTCACGAAAACCTTAAGTCATAGTGGAATTGTGAAAATTTTGGAAAACCATCTTCAGTGTGAAGGCCTTCACGACAATGTTATGCTTTCATTTAACAACATGTTCTTGCTTCATAAATTTTGAGAATGTTTGAGCATACTGTACCACGCGCAATGCCAACCCCATAATATAATATGTGAATATCTTACATGTGGACAATTTTTCAGATCATAGTACGGTCCAGTGTGAAAAGGGTTTTAATACAAATAATGAGATATCTTAATGAACACAGATATCATTCAAACTGAATCATGGAGAGGTAAACATCATGAACACATAGATCATAATGATGTAATCAGAGATATAGAGATTAAACAATGAATGTTAGTTGATTATCATGTTTATCTAACTCGATTTGAATAGACAGTGGGGTTTACCGAGTGTCTTTTCAAATTTTGAAATTTAACTAACGAGAGTTAGATAAACATGATAATCAAAACACATGTGTTGTTGAATCTGTTTCTACCATAACTGAAAAGCATTGATTGGTAGTATGGATTATTAACCTACATCACGTCTAGACACTATTAGGTTTTGACTCTCATGATCGCGTCAAACTTCTATGTCACTTCAATCTCTTCATTCATCTGAAGGTTGGCGATGACGTCATTTTACTGTTTGTGACGTCACTTAAACAGCCCTGTTGGTTATTTGTAAATGTTAACTAACTGCAGCTTCGTTTATACCACCGCTTGAGAGTGGTATTACAACACCAGTTATGGTAGAAATAATCTTAATCCACATAAAGTTAACATGTACACATTCTATTTACAACAAGTTATTAATACAACGTCCAAACCATGCCGCATTCGAATAAGAAATATGTCAAAATAATTTATTGGACATAAACAATTTGGCCACATGGTGATTAGGTAAGTCGTACCTCTGTTCTATTATCGTCAGATTCGCCTTTGTCCCAATATAGATAACCAATATCGTTCCTTTGTCGAATTCCTTTTATAGGAGTTGGCTGAAAAATAAAATCTTAATTTATTACACAATCTATTTCAGAGATATGTAGAAATTTTCAAGAAAATAAATAAAGGCCGAAGGGAAAATATCATCTGAGATCATGAAATATAAACTGTAATTAAAAAAAAACTTACTTTTCAAATTGGGGCTCAACTGATGAAGTCTAATTGACAGAAACGATATCGTCTTGAGCATTATAACTTTGGTATTTTGTTTATAATATTTATTATGTACAGAAGGGTCACAAAAGTGAGGAAATATTTCATTTTTCTCTGCATATTTTATATAGAACCACATTTTTTCAAAATATTAATTGAGTCATTTTCAAAATAACTTTGATGAAACCTGTAAAATAGACTCAAAATATCTAATACTTTCATTGTATATTAGCCGAAATTGTTAAACAAATTTATGTTTTCAAGATTTATCAATTTTAACAGAAAATTGAATTATTTATATCACAATTCCGTGTTATATTGACAAGAGACATTAAAACTTTGTATCAAACAAAACCTATCAGTACTATAAAACGAAACAATCGGATTTCATAACAAAGCAAATACAGAAACTTCAGTAGGTCTACATTAACTGTCAATAGTGAAAATTGTTTTGAAATTGAAAAAGAAATGACTGTCATAATTTTTTTTTGAAAATACGTGGTTTTATATGAAACATATAGTGAAAAGTGAAATTTCCTCACTTTTGTCACCCTACTCTCTATGTGTAGATGAAAATCAAGTAGGTGCTTTAATTTTGTTTATTTCATTGTTTAAACCATGATAAAATTTACAGAAAATAACTTAGGAAAAGTGATAGCCTCTTTTACAAACGTCTGACATTTTGTAGTTGTATTGTACAATATTTTCTGAAGTTACATATTTCGTCGTTTGTATGATTAAATGGATAATAAAACAAAAATCCGATAAACATAAAATATGAGTGTCAAAAAAGTACCTCATTTTGGGCTACTCATCCATGCTGGGGCATGTTCTACATATAAACATTTCATAAACAGAGGGAAACTACTAACTCTAAGTTATTGTCACAGAGATATCGAGAATCGCACGTTATGTCAACATTCCACAACGGTGGTCGGTATAATGACCTTGTTTACAATTACTATGCTTCAGTGAATGAAATGTTGAGTTACCAGTTAAAAAGCAGTTGCTGGGTCATTTGTACGGATTGTGATTATTCCTCACATATTTCATATGAATTGATTTTGGACTAGCGGCGGATGTGACCGCTAAACAGGGGATGCTCACTCCTCCATGGCACCTGATCCAACCTCTGGATTTCCAGAGGTCTGTGTTTATCAAATATTCACCAGATTTGTATATTGGAGATGAATAACTGTGATTTTTATATTTAGTAAAGATGTTTCTGGTCAGACACATCAGATTAAATGAAATTACTCTTTGTTTCAATGTGCATGCAGCTTACCACTGTGAAAACAAATCAGAGGTCATGATGCCTTATAGGGGTCATAACAAGAGCTGCATTGCAGACATGAATTTTATGTAAACAAATTTGTTTTCCTTTATAAAAAATGACATTTTAACCCCATGCAATTTTCTTTTTCTGCAGTATCTATACTACAGATTAATAGAATACATGTATACATAATATATAGAGAGAGGGGGAGAGAAATTACCAAATTATAGTTAGGAGAGAATATAAAGATTGATTTTGAAATGTTGTAAAATCGGACACAAGCATTCTCGTATAAGACTATGGTTCGAAACAGCGTTTCATATTTTCATCAGTAACAAAAACTATTAAGTTATGACTACACATCAAGATCTTGACACCTCTGGTTTGAATCCCGCTAGGGTCATTTCGAATTAAGTGGGAAAGTTTGCCAGTTTTCTTGCGGAAGGTCGGTGGTCTTTACCCGGGTTACCGGGGTTTCTCCTCCACCAATAAAAACTGGACGCCATCATATGACTGAAAAATTGTTGAGTATGGCGTAAAACAAAAAATCAAAATAAAAAAAAATCAAGGTCTTGATAGTTTTATAAGCAATTCAAGTATGGATTAATGACCACAGTTACATCAATGATGTAAAATACTTGAACTTTACGAAATGACTGAACAAGATCAGTGTGTACACTTTGATTAAACAATGTGATGGAATCTGAACAAATACAGAACAGTGAAAGATTTACAGATGTAACTGATATTATCTGCATGACGCTAAAATGAAAGAAAAAAATGATTGTTATAGAGAGTACTTACTGTATAGTTGCTTTATTCGCCGGGATTTAATTTCTCCGTATTTGCGGTCAAAGAAAATGCCGCGAAATTAAATACTCGTGAATATAATACCTTACATTTATGAAGTGCCAGAAAGACAATTCGTCACCTATCTTAAGCGAAATTTAAGTAAGGACCTTTCAGAAAAATGCGAATTGAACAACTATACAGTAGTAAATTATTTACCAAAACCAGTTACTTTTTAAGGGAATTGCTTACCTATTTACAAAAATAGTCGAACTTTTAAGAGAATTTGAAATTTTGTTTTACGTCACACACAACTATTTTTCAGTTATATGGTGGCGGCGGCCAATTTTCAATGGTGGAGGAGTGAACTCAGTTACAATTTGTCCGGGAAGAGACCACCAGCCTTCCGCAAGTAAACTGGCAAACTTTCTTACAAAAATCAGCTCAGGTTCCAGCGGTGCGCAAACCTGCGCTGACCTGAAGTGAGAGCGGGGCTCAAACCTGCACTGACCAGAAGTGAGAGCGGGGCTCAAACTTGCACTGACCAGAAGTGAGAGTGGGGCTCAAATTTGCACTGACCAGAAGTGAGAGTGGGGCTCAAACCTGCACTGACCAGAAGTGAGAGCGGGGCTCAAACCTGCACTGACCTGAAGTGAGAGCGGGGCTCAAACCTGCACTGACCTGAAGTGAGAGCGGGGCTCAAACCTGCACTGACCTGAAGTGAGAGCGGGGCTCAAACCTGCACTGACCAGAAGTGAGAGCGGGGCTCAAACATGCACTGACCTGAAGTGAGAGCGGGGCTCAAACATGAATTGACCAGAAGTGAGAAACTTCATGGTATAAAGCGTGATGCTATTTTATAGAGACCATTCAACAGAAACTTCATAAAAAGACATGGTAGGAGGTCTCTTAATTTATGTGACCAAATATTCGATCTACAAAATATTTTCTAAAAATAAATTAGAAATAAAGTTAGTTTTACATATTTTCTCACATTACATCTGATGAATAGAGACATCTGTAGCACGTATTCTTATTTGATCAATTAATTCAAGTTTCATTTTCATGACGTACATGTAATTAACACTTTCCACTTTGCTGTCACCATTTTGATATTAATGTCTTGTACAGGACAAAGGAACACCGTTTAACGAAGTTATTAAATAAAACCCATTTTAAACTTTTGAAAGTAAAAATGAAGGGAGTTAACTGTGAAAGGCAGGTATATAGTCGTTTAAATCAGGTCATTTATACAGAAAAATACTTTGGGTGGAATTAGGTCACAAAAAACAGATAGTTCTTAAATCCAATTAATTGTTAGACTGTACAAATATATATACATTTTTTAAAATCTTAATCACAAAGATGGTCTAGAGTCAAGTCCATAAAGACTGTAAAGACTGATTGATCATACATATGTTATTATTGGAAATGGAAATAAAAATGACATGCAGTTGAATTTCAGAAAACTTCAAATTTAAGAGTTGATATATGGTTTAGTTCATCCTTACATCCATCCGTATCTAAATGGTACGTCCTTTATTATTGTCGTAGGCCAGTCTATTAGTGTTGAAAGGGGTTAATATATAAGAACAGAATTTAATGAAAGACTGCCATTACCTCTGATAACATAAAATGGATTTATTTTGTGGATTAGTTTGATACGATTCAGGTAAGTATCGATACACATACTAATCATCCCATCCACCAAAATTTGCCTTCAAATAATTCGATAAATGCACCTTAACTTAACGACTGGTACCCTGTCTTTTCGTTAGTCAACGTTACCGCCCCTCGTAGCAGGTATCGATTGTGATGTCATTTGTTTGTGTGTAAAATGAGAAAAGTTATCAATTGTGACGTCATATATTTGTGTGAAAATGACATTGTTTTCTCACGTAAAAACCTGACGTCACAATCGATACCTGCTTTTATGGGAGTTAACTCTGACTAACAAAAAAAAACAGAATAGGGTCTTCACTACATTTATTATTGTTACCTCAACACAGGACATTTACACATGAATGAAAGGTAACACAGTTCTAGATCATCCACTATGCACCTAAGGACTACACATCTTCATAAAATATTTATGCAAATATCAAAATCATTATGGCTATCCTTCCGAGTTATTATACGAAGTTAGTTATTTCAAGTGAATTTTGTGCAAAACAAATTTTTTATGGATTAATTACACATCGCGTGAAGCCCAACACGAGTGAATTCTCACGTCTATATAAATTGCTTCTTTATTGAAATCTGCTGAGGTATTTCGTGAAAACGTCTACATGTATTTCCTTTTAAACACTCCCAGAATCCCATAACCTAATTCAGCAAATACCGGCCGATGTGAACAATTATCAAACATCTTATTAATATAAAAGGCAACATACAAAAGTTTTGTCGAAATTGTCGGGGATAATAAAGCTCAAATTACATGTATTTACCAGAAACCCAATATGTGACTGATGACCCAGAAGATGGACAAAATGATAGCTAAAGTGTTGTCCATGTTCGCTGCAGACGACACAACCATTAAGATATATCAAATGATGTGGATGTCGAGCCGAGCAGTTGCATTATCTACTATATGGTTAGTTATATCGAAAGCAATGCCAATAGCTAACTACACTAGATATGCCTATCTAGATTTACCTCAAACTTGGAAGGACTGATATCACCAACTTACCTATCACTGAAAATGAAAAGTTTACGAAAATTCACATTTCAGAAAATAAAATTCAAGTTTAATGTACTGAGAAGACTATTATATGAATTCCTAAAAAGTATAGATCCAAAGAAATAATGTTACTTTAACATGTATAAATTCAAACCAGGGTTTTGTATCTGAAGCCTACCAACAGTATAACATATATTACCATGGTAATAAAGGTTTAAATTTGATAGACCTGGTACGAAGTAATATAAGATAGATAATTTTTACGATAGGCATTTCCATTGCACAGATATTAGGTCTTCAGGGGGTGGAACTAATTTTGGCACTTTGTTATTTTGGGATTGTCAAAACACTTAATGTTCGAGTTAATCTTAATATAGACATTGTGATGACATTAATTTTTCCCCCGGAATTTGGGGGCCGGGAAACATATGAGTTTAACACACTCCTATATACAACGGCAACCTTAAATGTCACGTAAGACCCAAACCCACTCTATACAGGATCATGACTGGTTTTGGTGTTCATCTTTTAAAAGTGAAGTATAATTTGGAATTGTTACTTGTTTTCTTTAAGAAACCTGTGTTCAACAATTACAGTTACATGAAATGCAGTTTCTGTCTTATTTTTCAAGTACGAATAAGGTAACTTAATCCTGCAAAGGTGCAATTGCATTTCAATTTTAAAGCAAGAACCCATGAAATTGCCTTAAATTATCCATGGTATAAAAGGTTTAAATTTGATGCCTGGTAAAGTACTATAATGATATATATTTTACGATAGTTAGGCATTTCCATTGCACAGATATAAGGTCTTCAGGGACCAGATATCAAAGGTGGAACAAATTTTGCACTTTGTTATTTTGGATTTTGGATTGTCAAAACACTAATGTTCGAGTTAATCTTAATATAGAAATTGTGATGACATTATTTTTTCCCCCGGAATTTGGCGACATGGCGATGGAAACATATGAGTTTAACACACTCATTTATACAACGGAAACCTTTAATGTCACGTAATACCCAAACCCACTCTATACAGATATTTCAATTTGATCATGACTGGTTTTGTGTTCATCTTTTAAAAGTGAAGTTTATATTTGGAATTGTGACTTGTTTCTTTAAGAAACCTGACACAACACCAGTTGTTCAACAATTACAGTAAAACTTACATGAAATGCAGTTTCTGTCTTATTTTTCAAGTACGAATAAGGTAACATATCTTGCAAAGGTAGCAATACGTGCATTTCAATGGTTTTACAAGACCCTTGAAATGTATATTACAGAGTACTGTTGATTGCTAGAAATATAATTATAATATAATATAATTATATAATTATTATTATTATTTATTATTATTATTTATGTAGTTATTTTAATACATATTTATACTGTTGATTGCTAGAAATTTAAATTATAATATAATATAATTATATAATTATTATTATTATTTATGTAGTCATTTTAATACATATTTATATACAGATATATGTGATATATGTTGTAAATGAAATTATCATTAAACAACAATCCAGGAAGTTGGTAAAACACCAGGAAGTTGATATAACAACAACAATAAAATAAACGAAATATATTATAAGAGGTTCCCGTCAGTATTCAGTAGTAATAATCATAGGCAAGAGAATACTTCGCATGCTTGTGCATTCGAACAATATTTATCAATAGGTGTCATTCCTTTGGAACTGCACCAATTTCCAAATTGCGCTTTTTACCCGAGCGGGTAAAGTCACTACCTGTACAGGTGTGGGTAATATGCACACTAATATACTCTGCAGCATTAAAAGCAACTATTTGTGCTTATTTATATTATTCTAACAAATCATTATATGATTTTTTAAATTTGCAATTCACACGCTATACTTTTTAAAAATATAACGCAATATGTAAAATTGCATTCTTACACTTCTACAGAAAATAACAAATACCACTGAAGACGGAGAATGTTGCAATCATATCAAGAATTCTTATCTACATTTTGTTTTGTAAAAGGGAAGTAACTTGTACAAGTCACGATACACTGTACATAATGTCATGTGCTTATTATGCATTACATTTTATTGTTTTAGTTTTACCTATTAAAAGGAATTTAAAACAAAATCGGGTATATGTACAAAGCAAACACGTCTGTCCACTATAATTACGTTTAATTGATTGGGTCTAACTATACAGATATTACAAATGATAAGTTTGTTTGAATATTTAAATTAAGACACAAATTATAAAATCGATTAATTAACCATATGAAGCTATTCTATCAGGAGTAGAATTTCCACAGTCAGTCTCTTTATAAGATTTTCGAGTGTGTGTCAGATATCAATACAGTATAAATCCTTTGGATGTCCAGAATATAAGTCCAAACCCGGTAAAAAATGGACAAACACGGATCTCTTGAAATCAAGAGGTGGGATCAGGTGCCATGCCGTGAGTCCATGGTCAAATTAAAAATGAAGTACGTGAGGCTCAGATTGCACCCTTCTCGAAAGTCAAGATATTCATGTTTACAATTTATCTTTCTCACAAAGATTTGGCAATACATTTACATTTATTATTTGATCTTGTATGCTAGCGCTACCACTTCTTATTTCGGATATATACATTTAAATAATAAATTTTACCTCAACTAGCTCAACTGATGAAGTCTTATTGACAGAAACGATCGTCTTTAGCATTTGTTTTGACCTTTTTTTCTAAAACTATAATTTTGTAATTGTAATTCCCTTTGTGATTTCATGTCCAGAGCATTTAACACTGCTTTCGGAAAATCTGCACTGTTTTAGATTGCACTCCGTCCTAAAGACGTAACACTATTTGTATACCCTCGTGCATACTTCACGGCATTGTGCACCAGGTATTCCTTGGGAGTACATTTGATCCATCATGGTTCTTTGCCAAATTTATTGGTATGGACGCTACACAGTACAGTAACCTGTTGTGTTGTCAAAGTTCTTCATGTACATGTATATTGGTTGTAAGACAGACGTTTGATTCATCCGCCGTTTTCATGTGTAAACACGCCTATCGCAGATCTACCTGTGGAAATTTTCCTATCTGATAGCAATGTCAATATATCTAAATTTTTTGGCAAAGGGTACTGACTTATATTTAGCTGTGACATTGACTTTGAAATCACTGTGTATCTTATTTTTCTTTGCGACTGTGAGAATATCCACTGTAGTCTGTGGCCGAGTGGTTTGAGCATCGTGAATTGAACCAATGAAGTGTCTCACTTCTGGTCAGCGGGGGTTATAGCCCCGCTGGATTCTACGCTGATTTTTGTGAGAAAGTTTGTCAGATTACTTGTGGAAGGCCGGTGGTTTCTTCCCAAGTACATCTTAACAGGGTTCTCTCCTCTACTTTTAAAGACTGGGCGCCATCATACGACTGAACAATTGTTGAATGTGGCATAAAAGACAAATTCAAATTACGAATAAGGCTGTTGGTCCTTTCTCAACAGCATCTACAAACACTCTGTCCGTTATGTTCTACTTTAACATCTATCACTCCTATTGGTTCTAATTTTCACTTGGCATGTACGAAGTTGAAACTTGCATGGATTCATAGAATTTTCTCCAAATATTTTAGATATTGATTTCTTATATCCAAGACAGAGCTGATCCTGTATCGAGCAACATTTCAACATCCTTCCCGTTTACTTTGACATTTAAAATAATTAATGCAACATCTTTGTTACTAACTAATTGTAAACTTAGTTTTGTAACTCCATTATAAAATTCATAGGAATTATTTTGGTAGTGAACGTCAATTCATGATTATTACCAAATGTAATTTTTTCAACTCAAAATTAACTCAAATCTCTGCCAATCAGAACCAACGTTATAATTGTAAGCAGGTATTTGATTGGTAGAAACCGAGTTCAACATCAAAATATAAATAATGTAAAAAGTTTTGCAAAATTTGGCCCATCTGATTAGATAAAAGAAAACTTCCAAATTCTGAGTTAGACGAAGTTCTTATCACATCAAATTCTTTTCACCCATTAAAACCCCTATATCAAATATGATACTTTAAGGTAACATTGACAATTCTTACACTGAAGGCATATGACTGAAACCTTTCAACCCTACAGACTAAAACAGACTAGTCTTAAACAGTAAAAATAAAAATAGCACACCATCCAGATATGCAGGGGTGAAAGGGTCCTTTTAGTTCTGGTAAAACTGCATGACTAACTGTGAACAAAGTTGCATAGAATTTTGTATGTACAAGAGTTATTTTCCTTAGACATAAAATTCTAATGAATATTCATTAGGCTCAAAGATATCTATTGGCACCATATCTCGGAGCATCAGTGTTGGTGATATTATTCTTCCTTGTTTGCCTTTTTCACATGTTTTAGCAATATGTTATAGAAATGAAATCTGATTAGACCCTTTACCCATTGTTTGTTGTCAACAATAATTAAATATTAAAATACATGTATAAAAAAAACAAACTCCAAATACAGGCATTTTCAAAATACAAAAAAGTCCAACAAAAAACAAAAACTCTGGCAAGCACAACCACTGATGATAAAATGAAAACAATAAAACTGCACACGTTAGTCCCCAAATCTTAGCTAAGTATGTAACCGTGTATCAAATAAAAATGTACACGACACCCATGACTGGCGAAAAACAAATCAACAACATTTCTGGCTGTGACCAACTTACCACATCGTCTTGTTTCTAAAATATGAAATCAGTAGTTGTACGTTTTTTTAATCAAGTTTCAAATTTTAATTTTTGCCTTCAGAAATACTAAAGGAAAGCTATGAAATCTGGGGTATTGTTTGTATAACACTATGGTAAAATTAATCAAAACATTTACTGTAACACAATACTAAAGAGTTAAATTAATTTGATCCTTATACAGTATTATCTGTGATGATATTTGGCTTTTATTACACGCTATACATTCGCATGACGTGGCAGGGAGGAGTAACCTTTTGAATATCGTAAAGACGATTCTACTCAATTTTCGGTTATGACAATCTTCACAGGAAACATGATTTATTCCCACTGCATACTCGTAGGTGTGATACCAAGCAAGAACGACAACTCTTGTCAGTGTAATGTTAATGTGGTTATGCTTTATTACCTAAAATTTAAACCTGTCCAGTTCAAGAAAGGGCTTATTACAAAAACTAAGATGGTCATCTTTTTGCAGTGGTTACTCTTCGATAGATTTAGTAATACATTCAGGATATTTTTCAAATTTGTATGACACCACTTTAAGTTTCGGAAATCTACCTCTATTTTGAATTTGATCACACTTGACGAAGTTTTGCTGACAGAAACGATCGTCGTGAGCATTTGTTTTGGCCTTTTTGGCAAAACTATAACTATTATTATTATGTTTATAATATATTCAATATTGCCATAATGTTTCATGTAGGTAAAATGTAAACTAATATTTTTCTTGCAATCTTAGAGAAACTGTGCCTTATCATGGATCAATTAAGTTTGATGTATGATAAAGGTAGCACAAACATTCTCAAGTTACAAATCAATTTAGTCCTACTGACAGATATTTTTACTAAATACAGATAACTTTTCAATGATAAGACGTAAATTTCATCTTTATAAGTATATCATGGATGTATTTTTCTAGATTGCAATACAAATCAAAATGTAATATCGTGTTTTATATTGAACCTATAATGACCCAGCGATTATATTAACTTTTCATATTATGCAATTCAATTTTGACCTTGACATTCAATGCATGACCTTAACCTCTATAATAGAGGTTAAGGTCATGCACTGAATGTGAAGTTCAAACTGATCAATATTAATCCAGATATGAAAATGTAAAGTAATCGGATATCAAACTTTAATTGACAACAAAATAGTAACTGACCAAGAAAGTATTTAGTTAAAATCAATCTAGGATAAGAATAATCTACTTTTCTGATTCAATACCAGAATGAGATTAAAACTGACATCATAAACATGGAGATGCCCAATATTTAACTAAGAATGTAAGAATATTTATATAAAATATATATATTTTCAATTATTTTTTCATTCTATAAGCGATTTTAGAATGACTTCTTGACCTCATGAAAATGGAGATGCAACAACATTCACTGTTAACTTACCAACCCCTGTATCCACATTTAGACTCACCCCAATCAATAGAGGACGATGTAATGTCATAACTTAGGAGTTGACAAGTTAATATTGAATGTAAAATTATTACAAAATTTGGATTATAAATCATAAACCCCTGAAATCTGACAGTGGACTGGTCCAAATGAGGATTCAGGGGTAGGTGAGACAAAGCAGATTGCTTCATTGTAAAATACAATAAACTTAAAAACTTACAAAAAGTTTGCCCTCGTCATCATAGATCATATTTCCGTTGTGGACGTAGTGAATCGCATGTCCCGTCAGAAGTAGATTAATCAGAGCCTGCGTACACTCTTCATTGTCAGATAAAAGTTTGCGATGGCTGGAATCTGTTATTTGCATTTCTCCTTTTAATCTGCAAAATCAAATTTCAGATTATGAATATATTTGTTATATTCCCATCATTATTCAGTCATAATATGATAATTTGATTATAAATATTAAAAATTAAAAAAATTAAAAATTAATTAATTTAAAAAGTATTATATAAATAGCATTATTTTGTATTTGTTTTCTTAGAAATTGTTTAAACACAAAAAAATCTGTTTTCCAAGCTTACTTGTGTATGGTAGCCGATAACACTATACTGTACAGAAAGAGGACGCAGCCAGGAAACTTTTCACGTGAAAACTGGAAAACACAGAAAAACAAGAAAAATAATTAAAAAAATATATTCAAATAAGAAGGGATACCTAATTCTCCTGTGATTTGTTTAAGCATTTTGGATAAAAGATAAACTTGATCAAGAATAGAAAACATGATATAGGAAATGAAATAGACAGTAAAACCTGGTTACACTGCCCCTTTTTGTTCAGCCCAGACTTGGCATTATAAAGGGGGTTGGCAATAGGTTGAGGAAAACCTTAAATGAAATTATAAGGGAAATTTAGAAAAGTGTACTTTCAAAATTCGTGTAGTAAAGTGAGGTGGCAAATGAAACATGGTGATAAAAAAGTTTTACTGTCTATGAAAATGGTATCAATGATGTCAATGTATAAAAGAGAGTGTGTGTATGTAAAAGTGAAATCAATACCTCAAACTATTAATTTTTTATTATGTCTTGATGTAATTTGCATTATATTTTTTAATAGTCCAAATATAAATAATTTACTCAAATTTTGAGTACAATATTCTCAAGATATTTTGTCATTTTTATGGAAAAATCATAAATTTTTGCCAATGCTTTGATGTGAATGAAAAATAAATTACTGTAGAATCTGAAAAATTTGTGAGATTAAAATCTAGAACAAACTCAATGACGTTAAATTTCGTTGAAATAAATAAACCTGTTTGTGAAGGAGCTATTTCAGACATATACGGTCACTATAATTTTGAAATATTAAAAAAACAAATAAATAAAATAAAATAATAATAAAATGTTATTCCTAAAAAACAACATACAAACATATATTAATATAAATTAGTTATGAACAAATATGAATTGTTCACAAAACAGACTTACATCTTCCAAATTGCGACGCAAGAAAATCTGAATATCAGAATACTTTTTGAACTCAAAAAGGACAATCTGGAAAGTAAAAACGTCAACATGTTTTACAAAAATCATTTTTAAATATCGTAAACATATTACCAAAGTTATAATGCTCAAGACAATATCGTTTCTATCAATTAGACTTTATCAGTTGAGCTCCAATTTAAACTGGTTAACCAGATTATTCATTTGAAAAGCATTTGCCATCAAAATGAAATAAATACCTGCATGTGTTTGTAATAAGAGAAATCTACATTTGTATGAAATAATAAGTTACAAAGATAAAACAAGCTCACATGGCACTTTTGCCACATAATTTAGACTTCACACAACAACAAAAAATCTATTTGATATCTATGTAATAGCATCTGATATATATCACTCATTATCCACCTACCAGATATTTTGAAATTTTTACTTTTGTCATTTTCCTTTTCAAACATTGAGAAATATTTACATTTTGCTTGGGTTAATATGCTTCTATCCTCAGAGTAAGATATCATGGAATATATTTCATTTGCCTTCAAAAGATATCAACATCAAACTGTTTATATCTCAGCAGTACAATGTACATCAGAGTTCATCTTCCAACAGCTCCCCTTTACGAATGAAAATGCAAAATATGAAGGAATATCTATCAAGAGGTTTCCATGGATCATTTGCAATGTTTTAACAGGGGAGACTGACTCTTTCCTGGTCCCATCCCATATGGGATTCGCAATTGTTCATTGCGTTGAGTCCAGTTTTTTTTTTTAAATATCCAGTTTGTCATGTTCTGGTGGACTTGGAGTTTCCATTATTCATTTTTACTTTAAAGTGTTTTATGCCACACTCAGCAATTTTTCCGTTATATGGGGGTGGTCACTTTTTAATGGTGGAGGAAAGAATGTGGTTACAATGTTCCCCGAAAGATAGTTGACTTGCCTTCCTCAAGTAAACTGGCAAACTTTCTCACAAAATCTTGAACCCCCATGGTGTAAAGTGAAATGCTTTAATCCCTCAGTCATAAAGGCCCACAATATTTAATGAAATGATTCTCAGAATGTGGTAACCACCTTTAAGACAGGTGGTATCTCATGCCAACAGGCTGCATTGTTTTACCTTTTCTGTGATTCCATCATCTCGGATTCTGTAATCCTGCGGATATGACCTCTCATCTTGTAGCAGACACACACAGCAACGTCTTTTATCACCAGCAACCCATAGTATCTCACTCATTGCGTTTATAAGAGCCCTCCGTCGCTCAAACTCATTTGGTTTTAGTGCACTGGAAAGCAATACAAATGAACATGATGAACAAAATTTGGACTTTAAACCATTATACAGTCACTAGTAGACTTAAGTAAAACATGTACTAAACACTGAGATTGTTGTAAAAAAGATTCCCCTATCTTATAGTAGAAAAACATACCTAATAATATAGATTTAAGACAATTTACAATTTTGAGTACGATTTTCCTGATTTATATTTTAGCACTTGTTACTAGATATATACATGATGTACATTGATAGATGATATTTTGAACAAAAAATTGAAAAAATAAAACGCTTAATTTTTCACAATAAAACAGCTATATCATCCCTAGCTTTCGTGTAGTAAAATATATGCTAAGAAAAATATTATGTAATAAGTCAGTCCATGTAATGATCAGAACATTAATATCCTCTGTAATTTCTAAAATTCAAACTCTCAAAGATTTCATAGCCCCATTAAAACACACATGACAGACTCCTTTATGTTTTATCAAACTATGCTTTGAAATTTGAATAAAACAAATGTCAGAAGTCAAAAATAAATTCAATAATTCTGAAACTACAAGCATTGGTATATAAAGAATTGAACTAATTACTGGTAAAAAAATCAATGAAATTTAATGTCATCTAACCTATGTTATTTGTATTTAAAGGAAAAACCACAAAAATATAAACCCACAAAAATAAATGATTTGACAGTATTATTCATAGGCAGTACTTTCTTGACAATGTTTTAAATAACACAATACTGATTTTTTAAAATGTAAATTAACAGTACAGATTTAAAAATAGTACTTCAGTGTAGCTATAATTAATCTAAATCAGTTTCATTACAATGAAAATGACAATGAAGATGATAATGAAGATAGTGCCATGAAATAATGTAAAAATATCTGATAAAATTACACAAATGTAAATATGGATTTTCATTTTGTAAAATAACCTGTATAATTTACTCAAATTAAACAGGAATACTTTTTAAAAAATCTTATTTACTTACATGTAGTAAAATTAAAAGAAATTTGAAAAAAAATATAGGCTGATAACTTCTAGAGCTATTGGTCAGGTCACATATTTTTAAATTTGCACATATATATATATATATAAGACACAAGAAAACTAGTCTTTATAGGGAGGTGGTCTATATATAGAGGTTGATTTGTAAAATTAAAAGAAATTTGAAAAAAAAATATAGGCTGATAACTTCTAGAGCTATTGGTCAGGCCACATATGTATATATATATATATATATACAAGACACGAGAAAACTAGTCTTAATAGGAGGTGGTCTATATATAGAGTTTGATTTGTATATAAATCGTACTATTGGGGCAGCAAAAAACGGTCTTTATGACCAGGTGGTCTTTATACACAGGTGGTCTTTATGACCAGGTGGTCTTTATACACAGGTGGTCACTAAAGAAGGTTTTACTGTATACTGTGGATCTTCACCTGAAGACCACTTCAATTGGAGACCACCTCACATTTATGTCCGTAAATAGCAAATCTTTTCAAAATGTCTTGAAAAATATTTAATGAGTCCAGACCTTAACTTAAGAAGCACACCTTCTTCTATAGTTTCTACAGGGCCAAAATTCGATTAAAAAAAATCCCAAATTGGTGTTGAGGCCACAAAAAAAATTAATGTAAAAGAAATTGATTTTTAAAGAAAGAGATTCCATTACAACTATATTTACATGGGTGCAAACCATTTTTCCTAATTTGACATAAATTCACATTAAAATTCAAAATTGTATTGCCAACAGCATTTTCCCAAAGTTGACAGAAAAAGGCCCAAGAGACCACCTTGCAAATTGGACCACTTTGAATCAGTCCGTTAGATGGTCTTATTAGTGAGGTTCCACTGTATGTACAGATATATGCAATGTACTTTACAAATTGGGAAAAATGTACATACATCTACAGCTACAGATGGCAAAATACTCCCAATTACATAGAAAAATTTTACCAAATCTGAAATTGAATTTTTAAAATGAACTACAGTGAAGTTTGTTTCATGCCTTGCTAGCTATAAATTCTGGCAAATGCCAAGATTTTCCAGGTCAAAGCTATCGCCAATCAATGTCTTGCTGTTACATGATTTTCAATGGCCTATATACTTTTGAAATTGACACCAGATTAATGATCAATTGCAACATATTTTACTTAAAACCGTAATTTAAAAAAATTAACAAATAAATTAAAAATTAAGAAATAAATCAAAAATTAAGAAATGAACCAAAAAATACAGAAATAAACCAATACTAAGAACTAAAACATAAATTACATAAATAAAACATAAATTATGAAATAAAACAAAAAGTTATGAAATAAACAAAGTAATTAAGAAAAAAACAAAAAATTAAGGAATAGATAACAATTATGATCCTGTTGATTTGTTGACATCACAACAGCTACCAAATGTAGAATGTTATCAATGTACAATGTACTTATATTTCTGACAAGTGATACAAGTGCAATGTCATATTTTAACCTACATCATGTACATGCCCGTATATTGGTTTTATTTTCAATGATATGTGATAATTATCATTATCTAAACTTTTGACATGGAACCCTTACCTTTTGAATTTTAACTAAATGAACTTGGTGTATGAATGGAAACAAGAAGAATAAAGTCACAGAACCAAAAAGTCTCAATACTCTTCTTAACAATGAATTACTATCATCGAAATTAACGTTATTTCATAATGGAAACTTTTTTAATAATCAAAGATACATTTACATACATGCAACTGAAGCTGTGTTTTCATACGATGTACTTACATAAGCACACTTGCACTTATACATGCTGTATCAAGTCTCATACTTATAAGTACAACTGCACTTATGCATGTTGTATAGTATCATACTCGCAAATACAACTGCACTTATGCATGCTATTTAGTTTTATACTCATAAGTACAACTGCACATACACATGCTATATACACTCATACTTGTAAGTGCAACTGCACTTATACATGCTATAGTCTCATACTTATAAGTGCAACTGCACTTAAACATGCTATATACTCTCATACTCATGAGTACAACTGCGCTTAAACATGCTATATAGTCTCATACTCATAAGTACAACTGTACTTATACAAGTTACATAGCATCATACTCATAAGTACAACTGTACTTATACAAGTTACATAGCATCATACTCATAAGTACAACTGTACTTATACAAGTTACATAATCTCATACTCATAAGTACAACTGTACTTAAACAAGTTATATAGTAGCATACTCATAAGTACAACTGTACTTATACAAGTTATATAGTATCATACTCATAAGTACAACTGTACTTAAATAAGTTATATAATATCATATTCTAAATTACAACTTGTATAACAGCACTTAAACATGTCTCATACTCTTCATCAGTTTTTATCTTTCAAAACAGCAGAGCTGTACGTGTATAATATTTATCTGGTATTATCAGAATTAAACAACTGGAAAATTACAAAGGTATGCATTTGCATTTTTATCTTTATTCCATTGTACGGACACATTCAAGATTCAAAGTCAAATATGTAAATGACTTCAAAACGTGATAAATTAATGCAATCAATTAAGGACTGGAAGTCTTTCTTGTATTATGCTAATATACAATGTTTACTCAAATAAAGTGGAACCTGTTTTGAAAGACCACTCTCATGAAAGACTACAGAACTGTCTTCTGAGACCACATTCTGGTAACCACTTAGTTAAATAATCCTTTAAATAAAACCCCTTTTGAGAGGCCACCTGTCTAAGAGACCCCACATTTTAGTGGCAGATGGGATGGTATGTCGAGACAGATTTCCCTGTACTTGACATTTTGGATTGGATTGTATATATATTTCATTAGACTAGTGAACTTGTACAAATTTAGAGTTAATCTGTGTTATATATGTACATGTACACAGAGGTGCAAAAAGTATTTGGACACCATTATCTTTAACTATATATTTCATTTAAAACCACATTTTTTCAAAAAAAAATATTGTGCAGCCATTTCTTTTCATATTTTAATAGAATTTTTACTGTAAAAGTTAAACGGAGAATGTTTTCAAGTTACATTTTATTTTTGTTTGGTTTTTTTTATGTAATTTTCCAATTTATCATTTCAAATATTTGACAATTTAAAACAAAAATTGAACTTCCTGTTTAAATAAATGTCCTAATTTCTGACTCTGAAAATTAACAATCAAAATATATAATGAAACTGTATTTAATTATTTTCAATGGTGAAGATTTGATTGAAAAGCAATGAGAAATGATTTCACAATATTATTTTGAAAAAAAAAAATGCTGTTTTATATGAAATATTTTGTAAATTAAAATATAGGAGAGTTGGAATACTTTTTGCACATCTCTGTATATATGGTGATATATCATGTCTATGGAACTGCATTTTATTACAATTCTGAACCACACATGCATAATGCTATACAGTAAAACCTGTATATAGGGGCCAGCCAAGGGACCAAAAAATATTGACCTTCATGTGCAGATGACCCTTATACACACGTTCAATTTAGTCGAAGTATGCAGTCAAGGGACTTGAAAAATCTGACCTTTATAAACAGGTGATCCTTATATAGAGGTGGCCGCTATGGCAGGTTTTACTGTAATTATATATATTGTAAGGAATGAACCATTTATATGATATAGTAAGTGCAGTTATCGTGTAAATATAACAATGTACATGTACATGCACAGTGGTAGATCATTTTCACTTAAATGTTACAAAAAATGTGCAATTAATAATTAGAATCGGGAAATATATGAAATTTAAATATCAAATAACACTGTATTTCACATTACCATATGCCCCTTATTTCATTAGGAAATGATGGTACGTAGGCCTTCAGACCTAATTTGTTTAAGGGCATGCTCAAATACATCTCTCCAGAAATGCAATTAATGTACAGAAAATGTTGAATGTCCATTTCATAGTACGGTTAAGCATTACATCAATTAATATGGATCACATGGGGTAAGAGGTGAATATACATGTTGGACAAACACATTTCTTGTATAAAAGTTACACCCTGGGTATAAAGTGCCATAAACAAAGAACTTTAAAATAGATCCTTAATAAATCTGACAGAAGAAAATAGTATGGAGTGCATTACGTTTCTATCTATCAGACAGAAGAAAAAAGTATGAAGTGCATTATTATTTGTCTATTTTATTGTGCCTCAAGAAAGAGGACCAAATCCAACTTTTGGGCAGAAAGGACTTTATTTGTTACCAGAATCACAACATTGTCTTAAAAAAAAATCCTGACCCCAGTGGATACAAAATGCACTGTATTTTGTTACCATTTTTGTTTTTAATGTTTACATTTTTAATGTCCATACACAAAATAAAAAAACTTAACATGGTAAACAGATAATTCATTTTCTTTTTTGTTAAAAAAAGATAATTCCATTTTTTTTTTTTTTTTTTTTTATTTGGGGGGAGGGGGTGGTAGGGACTGTATCCATCTAGTGTTGAATTGTATTTTATTGTTGAACACCCCACTCAAGAATCTTTCACTCATATGGAGACGTCACCAAATGCCGGTGAAGGGCTTCAAATTTTTGGCCTATGCTCAGCACTTACAACCATTAAGCAGCGAGGGTTCTTTAACATGCTGACCCCTACAATGACAGGGGACCTCGTTTTTTTTCACTGTCTCATCTGAAGGAAAGGAAAAGCCAGCCACCTCCGCCAAGGCTCAAACCCGCGACCCTCCGAATTATTCAGGAGCATTCATTATGTCAAATACAGTTGGTGATAATACAAAGACTATACCTTGATGCTTTAGACACATCACCCTGGCTATGGTTGATAAAGATGAAAATTTAAATTAATTAAAAAGTGCTATTCAAATAAAGAATTAAAAAATGAAGAAGACCAAACTACACATTTGTTGAAATTTAAAAATATAAATCTACATGATTCTTGATATTTTTAGTCTTTCAAAAGAGATGTTACAATTTAATTAAAAGACAACTTTGTTTCATGCTACATGATGACAATTTAAGCAACATTTACCCACAAAACACTTTGAGTCTCTTAAAAAGTCATATCACTTCAAGGCCTCGTCAGCTTGGATAAGACGGTGGATGAACAGTTGCAGGAAATGATAGGAAACAATACAGCAATATTGTATTGTACATCACATCATATTTTGCAATCACTTTATTTTGCGAACTCACCTATTCAGGTAGGTCTATTTTCAGCAATACATGTACATGAAGTCGCGATTTTTGCTTATGCAAAAGAGAACATATTTTTTATATATTATAATGATAAAATTAGTTTAAAATACAATGTTCTTCAAAGTTTAAGCTGAATATGAATGAATGAAATGTTAACGAAAACAATGTAGTAAAATGCCCTACCCCCCTCCCCCCCTCCCACGAGCACAACCAGCAATTAATTTCCAATTATGCCTGTTTGGGTGAGTAATATGCCCTCAAAGTGTTGCTCTGGGAAACAATATGTACGATAGCCTCTACCACTTTCTTACATCTATGTAGCATGCTTAGTAAGTCAATTTCTCTGTCCGAAATATATTTCCGTCAAGTAAACATTGATAGTAACCGTCAAATGTTACACTAGTGCCTTGCACTAGTGAGGCACTATCGCATCAGATTCAGCAGTGGCATTGACCAATGAAATTTCAACAGTTTATCATGTGATGCACTAAATACATAAAACGATAGAGTACATACCTTTGTGCTAGGATGTTTGATATATATTCTCTTTCAAATACCAGATGTTTAATCAAAATGGCATTCAAACACATCAACAAACCACGGGCGCCACACTGAAAAGTAAATCACACCGGAGTCATTGCACTGTACAGTGGTTTAATTTCATGAATTGTAATTTTCACGTTTTTTCTATCTCCTGACACGATTAACGGTTTTTTTAATTCTTGGATTGGGAGAGTAGCATAAGAATAAGATCAGGTACTGCAAGGCCTTGAATCATCAGACACTATAAATGTGTACCCTCTCCTGTCACAACCTTGGACTTTAATCATTACCAGTCTGTCAAGCACTTTTTGGTTTTAAAAAATCAGAAAATCATGAAGAAATTTAGCTGAAATTCAGGAGATAATCAGGGGTTTTTTACATAAAAAAATCTTATAATAGTACAAAAAAAAACAAATGGCCACCTACCTACCCTCTAAGTAAAAATGTTGGGCCAATAATATGACTTTTAGCAATAATTTGAATGTTGATTGCTCTCACATCTGTAGTAAAAATGGCACACTTTGAATGTTGAACAACAAACTAACATCTAATAAATAATGTATACAAATACATATATTATATCTATAATGTACAGTTATAATAAGCAAGTAAGTTGTTTTACACCATGTCTTTTTTTATAGAGGGAGGCCAAAAATCAGGAGTTTTCAGGAGTTTGTCTTGAAAATTCCGGAAAAACTCAGGAATTGTCAAAAATCATGAAAAATCAGGAGTTGCTTGACAGACTGCATTACTTGCCTTGACTTCCTGCCTACAGTCCGCACTCTAAATGTGTACACCCCCCAGTCACAAGGACTCTTAATCATTACTGCCTTGACTTCTTGCCTACAGCATTCACTCTTAATGTGTACACCTCCCAGTCACAAGGACTCTTAATCCTCCCAGTCACAAGGACTCTTAATCATTACTGCCTTGACATCCTGCCTACAGTCCACACTCTAAATATGTACACCCCCATTCACAAGGACTCTTAATCATTACTGCCTTGACTTCTTGCCTACAGTCCACACTCTAAATATGTACACCCCCATTCACAAGGACTCTTAATCATTACTTGCCTTGACTTCTTGACTACAGTCCACACTCTAAATATGTACACCCCCATTCACAAGGACTCTTAATCATTACTGCCTTGACCTCCTGCTTACAATCCTCACTCTAAATATGTACACCCCCCCCCACCCGTCACGAGGACTCTTAATCATTACTACCTTGACCTCTTGCCTACAGTCCACACTCTAAATGTGTACACCCCTCAATCACAAGGACTCTTAATCCTCCCAGTCACAAGGACTCTTAATCATTACTGCCTTGACTTCCTGCCTACAGTCCACACTCTAAATATGTACACCCCCAGTCACAAGGACTCTTAATCATTACTGCCTTGACTTAATTACTGCCTACAGTCCTCACTCTAAATGTGTACACCCCCAGTCACAAGGACTCTTAATTATTACTGCCTTGACTTCTTGCCTACAGTCCACACTCTAAATATGTACACCCCCATTCACAAGGACTCTTAATCATTACTGCCTTGACTTCTTGCCTACAGTCCACACTCTAAATATGTACACCCCCATTCACAAGGACTCTTAATCATTACTTGCCTTGACTTCTTGACTACAGTCCACACTCTAAATATGTACACCCCCAGTCACAAGGACTCTTAATCATTACTGCCCTTGACCTCCTGCTTACAATCCTCACTCTAAATATGTACACCCCCCCCCCCACCCGTCACGAGGACTCTTAATCATTACTACCTTGACCTCTTGCCTACAGTCCACACTCTAAATGTGTACACCCCTCAATCACAAGGACTCTTAAATCCTCCCAGTCACAAGGACTCTTAATCATTACTGCCTTGACTTCCTGCCTACAGTCCACACTCTAAATATGTACACCCCCAGTCACAAGGACTCTTAATCATTACTTGCCTTGACTTAATTACTGCCTACAGTCCGCACTCTAAATGTGTACATCCCCCAGTCATAAGGACTCTTAATCATTACTGCCTTGACCTCTTGCCTACAGTCCACACTCTTAATGTGTACATCCCCCAGTCACAAGGACTCTTAATTATACTGCACTGACTTCCTGCCTACAGTCCTCACTCTAAATGTGTACATCCCCAGTCACAAGGACTCTCAATCATTACTGCCCCAACTTACTGCCTACAGTCCTCAATACAGACCACAAAATAACAAATGATCGTTCAGGTTACATGGAGGTTACAACAAATACAAATCACGTAACCTCATTTTCAATCTCGATGAACTTCATTTTTCAGTTTTCATTATTGCTACATAACCTGTAGGTTATGGTCATTCAGTTTTAGCACAACCTGTAAATTGTTTATAACAATTTCTGTTATTTTGTGGCCTGCAATAGTAAGGATTTGTTATAGCTACTTACCCTTTGAGACTGCAAACCCCAGGCACATGGATGCAATATCTCCTGGAACATTATACAGGACTTTCTCCATTCTCTGCAAAACGAGTGGACGGTAGAACCAAAGACGATCTCTCTCAGTGCCTGGAATGAAATCACTGGCATGTCATAACTTACAAAAATAATCTTAAAATTTGTTAGTGTGTGCCTAGATAATTCATAAAAATCATAAGACATACATGTATTTGTAAGTTACTCGTATGAGTTTCAGCAAATTACTTATCAAAAATTGAATGAAAATGGTTATTTTTGTGTTATGCTATTTTCTAAATATAGCAATGTAAATCTAGTATTGATCTTATTTATAAAATAAACAGAGATTTATCCTTGACCACTTAACATTTTCCTTAAATAATCTTGTGAACATTGTTACATCATTTTCATATAAAAACAACCATGCAAATTTTCATATGTAATTTTACATTCATGTATATAACAGAACAATCATCAAAAGCTAGTGTTAAATCATTTACATATAGCAAAACAACCAACTTAATATAACAACTCAGTAAACCTAATGTTATATTATTTACTTTAAACAACCATGTAAACATCATGTTATATCATTTTCATATAACAAAACAACCTAAAAAAGCCTAGTGTTGTATTATTTACTTAACATAACAACCGTGTATTAACCTAGTGTTATATCATTTACTTCACATAACAAGCGTGTATTAACCTAGTGTTATATCATTTACTTCACATAACAACCGTGTATTAACCTAGTGTTATATTATTTACTTAACATAACAACAATGTCGTTTAAATAACAAATGAACCCTGTAAACTGTGTCGTTTACATCACAAACAGAACACTGTAAACTTAGTCATTTACATAACAATTGAACCCTGTAAACTTAATTTTCATTTACATCACAAACAGAATCTTGTAAACTTTGTTTTGTGTCTTTTGGATAACAAAACAGCATAAATACCTAGTTCAATGCCAATCAGCCATGTAAACCTTGTGGCTTTTAATTACTTCAATGATACATAAAACTACCCATATAATAATAATTATTTCACAATTTCCCTATCAAGTGATAAAATAACAATATCAGGACTCTATGTTAAACTTGTTCAGTAGTAAAAAGGCCATTTAGAAATTATTATCGTCATATCAGTTCAGACCTCCATTTAATCTATTTTCTATAGTAACTTTGTATCAAAGTGATACAGTTTATAAACTATAATAAGCCAAGCCAATAAAGATTCCATTAAACGTTACATACACACTATTATAGTGTATGATATTGGAGGCGGAAGTACGGGGTAATCAATAAATGAATAATCAATTACAATTATTCCTCGAAGTTTTATCCCTGCTTTCATTTTTCAGCCATTAAACAAAACCTTTTATAAATGTTTGGCCATACAAACAGAGTTATTTCATGACAATAAAATTCATATCAAAATCCATAAAAACAATCAACAAAGTCACTTATAAATGTTTATGACCAATCAAAAGTTAAAACTGTCATATATATGTGATGATGGCAATGGCTTTAACGCGTTAGAACATAACAGCATTACGCAGACAATTCACATGTCCATTATATGTACATGTAGGGCCTCAGTGGTCGGTTGGTTAGAGCATCTGGCTTTGAATCATGAAGTCTCTCACTCCTGGTGAGCCGGCCTGGCTCAGTCGGTAGCGTGCTCGACTCTTGATTGCGAGGTCGTGAGTTCGAGTCCAGCCGGCGGCAGGTTGGTTTCCTGTCTGTCAGATGAGACAGTAAAAACCGTGGCCCCGTGTCACAGTAGGTGTCGGCACGTTAAAGAACCCTCACTGCTCAATGGCCGTAAGTGCCGAGCATAGGCCAAAATTTGAAGCCCTTCACCGGCATTTGGTGATGTCTCCATATGAGTGAAATATTCTTGAGTGGGACATTAAACAACAATAAACAAACAAACAAACTCACTCCTGGTTGACGCAGGTTCGAGTCCTGCTGGAACCTAAGCAGGTTTTTGTGAGAAAGTTTGCCAGTTTACTTGCAGACGGCCCATGGTTTCGTCCCGGGTACATTGTTAACAGGTTCTCTCCACAATTATCAAAACTCGGGTCACCACCATATAACTGAAGAAATTGTCAAGTGTGACATGAAACACGATTAAAAATTAAAAATCAGTACATAGTTTTCATAAATTCAGTTTTTTATAGAAAAATAAAAAATTCATAATTACCACCGCTGTCTGAATGGTTATTGGTGTTCCTCCTAAATTTCTGCTTGATCTGGGTCGAATAGTGTTGTCTGAAAACAGAGAGAAATCGAGCATTTCAGCCATGTTTTGTCAAATGTATCGGGCGTCGGCAAATAATAAAATGAGGAAGCTGATCGCAATCAACTGCATCAATGAAACTGACAATGCTGCTTCAATGGGCATATTTGAAAGTTGATTCGCTGGGCTCATTAATTAAAGATAATTATGAATTGGTGTCAAATGACACCCGTTTGTTTCATTTGAAAGCTAGAATATTTGAACATGCATGTTTATTGGAAACTACAAATTGTAAATGGTCTATTTCAAAGATTATCATAGCATTCATGAAATCGACAATCTAAAAGAAATTAAAAATTAATAAAGGTTTTCATTAGTTAAATCTACCAAGTACTGTCTATATTAGTAACCATACAATTAAGATGCATAGAATTTTTTTCTCAAAAACATTAATTTAATTATTTCGAAATGATCTATAAGTAGCTTAATAGATTGTAGATTAAAACTAAATAATGCAAATTTCAGATATGCATCGCTGCTTTTAATATGTTCATTATCACACGTTTTATCAAGCATAGATTTAAAAAAAACAAGATGCAAACATTGAGACAATGAGCAACAATTAATTTATCGCTGTAATAAATCAAACTGTCAATACATATTCCCGAGAGAGGATTAAATTTGGGGAGAAATATAGTTAGAAACCAGAGCCCCAAATGCACCTATATTGCTCACCTGAGCACCATCAAAAGATGTGAAACGATGACCACGAAGAATATGTAGGCTAAACACATTCTGTATGTGGGTACTGAGTTGGTTAGTTGGTTAGTTGGTTGTATTGTTGTTTAACGTCCCACTCAAGAATCTTTCACTCATATGGCGATGTCACCAAATGTGAGTGAAAGGGCTTCAAATTTTTGCCTATGCTCGGCACCTATTGCAATTGAGCAGTGGGGGTTCTTTAACGTGCTGACACCTACTGTGACACGGGACCTCGGTTTTTACTGTCTCGGGATAGGAATCTGACCTGCTGCCGATTGGACTCGAACTCACCACCAAGAGTCGAGCCAGTTCGGCAGATTCAAGGCATTAAAGTTTGTTCCAAAATAGTACAGTAAAACCTGCTATAGTGGCCACCTCTATATAAGGATTACCTGTTTATAAAGGCCAGTTTTTTTCAGTCCCTTGACTACATACTTCAACTAAGTTAAACCTGTGTATAAGGGTCACCTGCACATAAAGGCCAATATCATCTGGTCCCTTGGGTGGCCCTTATGCACAGGTTTCACTGTATTTAGCATTATGACATATTAAAAAAAACATTTTAGAATGAAGCCAAAATTATTTTAGCATGTTTCTCTTCTTTTTTTCTCATGTTAAATGAACTGAATATTTATTATTTACCTAGCATGGCAAAATTCTCAGCACTAGATTGAAGATGCCATTTCGCCAAAATTTAAGAGACCAATGGGCGTTTACATGTTTTGTCTGATTAAACAGTCACTCTATATCTTAAAACAATCTATATACACTCTCCATTCGGGATCTCTGATGATCACTACCTACATTTACAATGTTTTCAAAGTCAAGTATGTTCACGGTAACAAATAAGTACAATAATGTATAATAGATGAAGGGTGCAGAATTAAATGACTTTAACATCTTTGGGGAAACATTATGCGTATCAGGGTATAAACCATCATTTTATCGTTGATTCAGAGCATGCACGGTAATAGACTTTGTATCAGATGATTGCTGAAAGATGATGTCACGTGTGTAAACAATAACAATTTGTATTTTAAATATCGTAATTTATTTGATACAACGATTGGAGATTAGGTGTGCAGAATTACACAACACCTGTGTATAAATTGACAAAAACAACCATCTACATGTACCTACAATGTATGTCTGAACCAAATATTGTAATTAAACCCAGGTGAAGATTAATGAAATTTTAATGAAATATGGCTATTCCTGAAATTATATTTTATTGAAGATTCTTTTTTACATAAAACTTATGATTTTATTTATATTTTTTGGTTTTTATTTTGCTGTTATTGTTACATTAAGAATTTTTCACTTGTCTGCCAGAGGCACAAATTTTGACCTGTGCTATGGGACGGACACTAATGCAAAGAGTGCCACACCCATCCGTGACAAATTACACTGGACTTCGGGTTTATAATCTTAAACTGAAATACTTGTTACTTTCTCTTCCTACATTTCAAATTATAAACATTTTCCGTTAGAAAGTTATCAACATTTTCCGTTAACAACATTTTCAGTCAGAAAGTTATCAACATTTTTAATTCTCACTATGGTCATTTTACCTTTCTTCACGCTGACTTCCGGCCACGACTCCACATAAAACGTCTGAACCCGTTGTGTTAACTTTGGCTGATCCTCTGTGTCGTCAACATCTAAAAAACCAACTCGTCTCTAAAAATTGAAGAAAAGCAAAATAAGTACATGCATGTATATTTTCAGTAACATTACTGGCCATCAACCATTAATTTTGTTATTTAATGCTACTAATAAATAATCAGTAAGTTGAACTTTCATAAATCAAATTTCTTGATGTTTCAAATAAATTTTAGTGCCCATTTATATATAAACTAATAATCCCTACCAATAATTCAAGGTCAAAATTTACATATGTTTGAAATCGCCCAATGACAATTCTTCTCCTTCTCATAAAAAAAGTGTTTTAATTTTACGAAAGTAAAGTTAATTTTAGCCCTAATTATTAGATATCATGACCACATGTCTCATAGTGTTTCGAAGCTGTCAGAATAAATCTTATAGAACCTCTGAAACCAAAAATCTATGATTCTCGGTAATACAATTCATGATTCGAAATCCTGATGTTTCGAACTTTTCCTGGTGTTCCCTTGGATTTTGACTCATCGAAGTTTTACTGTATGTAAATTACCGTTTATGACTCAGGTAAGTACGATGTGTGGATATTTCAGCATAATAGTTATTTATCATCAAAACATAAATTTATGCGAAAATTACTTTTTGACCTTTTACTATTTGATAATATTTGTCAAAGAGTAACTTTAACTCATCAACCCCTGAAAAAAAAATGGACTCTTCTGTAAATCAATAACTTAGACCAGTCCAAATGTGTCTTTAGGGATGAATGAGTTAATAGAATCTTACATGGGTGTGTACAGGGAAATTTCCCATGATTGGTAAGAATCTGCATGTCTAATATCAGGAAACTCTTTCAGAGACCGCGAGAGTTGAAATTATATTTTTCAACACACCAACATTTGATTATTTTTCTTCCAGAGCTTCAAATACACATTTTTGCACATAAACAAAATCTAATGCAACTTTTTAAACACAATGTAATCTCATTACATAGAAGTCCAACATTATAAACTCACATTGTGATATCAAAGCAATTGTAGGTTAGCCTTCTACACTCTGGGGTCTAGACAGAGAAATTACAAAATACCAATTCAGTGGTGACATTTACAAGAATTTTTTTCCACTGAAGATATTTTGTGCAAGTGAGAATGAGATTAGTGTGGTGATAGTGAGATGAGAGTGAGAGAAGAGAGTGAGATGAGCATGAGATGAATGTGCAAAGTAGTATTGTCCTAAATGAGTTGAAATATAGAAGTGTATTGTAATGACATAAGCTCTGTAGAGACAAACGTGACACATCAAAGTCAAACACAACACCACACAAAGTGCATGAGCCGAATAATAATACACCAGGGTTAAAGGTTATGGAACTGTTTTTCATGCTCTGCTGAAAATTAAAATCAATTTCTCCCAATCAGAATTAGCATTATACATATCATAATCATAAAAGTATATTTGATTGGTTGAGATTAGGGGTCTCCTTACATTAGAATCGAGCACAAAAAAGTCTTATCATAATAATCTCCAACCCAGGGCACGATGCCATAAAACTTTGAAATTTTTTTTACTGATTAACTCAACTTCAATTTTTAAACAATCAGAGATTTCCAAATGGGATAGATTCAAACAATGGGTTTTGAACAGATTTTCATGCTCAATATTCCAAAAATATTCTCGTTTATTCAGATTTTTAGGCAAAAATATTGATTTAACGAATATTTTAATGTGAGAAAAAGTAAATGAGCAATCATTCCAAGTGTTATTGTCTTAAGATTTCCATCATGGCTAATTTCCATTGTTCATCAGAAGGTAATTCAAATTATTTCAGCAAAAGAAATAATTTTTGAAGAAGCACTCTAGCATAATTTTAAAAAAGATCCCATTGAAGTTTCATGAATTTTCCACACTCTTTTGGGAATGGGGCCTGGGCCTTTTGAATTTAGAATTTTAGAAACATTCTATTGAAATTGGGAAATCTAGAAATACAGAAGACTATGAAAATACAAGAATTTCTTCAAATTCATTGTCATTTGAATTCAATTGGGAAATTTTGATTGGGAAAAGTGCATTGTTTTTGCATTGGGATTCGGGCCTTATTTTGGCCCTATCATAGGATGAAAAATCCCTGAGTTTGTCCAAAAAGTGTTTACAAGGGATGTGTCAGGAACAATGGATATATGCATCTCCTTTATCATATTTATAGAAGAGTTCCAAATTTTGATGAGCATCAGCAATATAGAATCTTCCATATTGTCAATATGTTCAGTAAAATTCTCCAACTAAACCCTTCCGCCCCTAACCATCTAAATGGTATGTTCTTTTTCTATTGTCTCAGACCAGTCTATTATGATCTGTAGTGTTGATAGGGTTAAGTAATTCTTAGGTTGCGATTTCGGCCCTGAAGCCAAGGGCTCAAATTCTACAGAACTAGAATGATTTTTTTTTTTCTCTCTCTCGGATATACAATATTCTTAAATTGGTCGCTCATCCAATCAGGATTCAGAATTTTCTAAAACACAATTTATATTCTCAAACCTAAGACCACTTTTAGGTTATATGGTGGTTGAGATCAAAAGTGAAGACAGGAAACATAGAAAAAACTTTTCCTTAAAAGTGTAGATTGCAAATGTAAACACTTGTCTGACTGAAGTGATACGCTTACCTCGTCAAAAGACTGAAATAAAAATTCATTATTTACAAATTGTTGATAAACTTATTTAAACCTGACACATTGCATTGACTTCCTGATTCAACTTCATTCTTTTAACTTGATAATTACTACAGTGGAACCTGTCTCAAGAAACCACCTTCATGAAAGACAACCTGTCTTTTGCGACCACATTTTGAAAACCACTTCGTTAAATATACAGTGGAACCTCACTCAAAGACCACCTGACTTAGGAGACCACCTCACATTTCAGACCACCTGACTTAGGAGACCACCTCACATTTCAGACCACCTGACTTAGGAGATCACCTCACATTTCAGATCACCTGGCTTAGGAGACCACCTTGCATTTCAGACCATCTGACTTAGGAGATCACCTCACATTTCAGACCACCTGGCTTAGGAGATCACCTCACATTTCAGACCACCTGGGGCTTAGGAGATCACCTTGCATTTCAGACCCACCTGACTTAGGAGATCACCTCACATTTCAGACCACCTGGCTTAGGAGATCACCTAACATTTCAGACCACCTGGCTTAGGAGATCACCTCACATTTCAGACCACCTGGCTTAGGAGATCACCTCACATTTCAGATCACCTGGCTTAGGAGACCACCTTGCATTTCAGACCACCTGACTTAGGAGATCACCTCACATTTCAGACCACCTGGCTTAGGAGATCACCTCACATTTCAGACCACCTGGCTTAGGAGATCACCTTGCATTTCAGACCACCTGACTTAGGAGATCACCTCACATTTCAGACCACCTGGATTAGGAGATCACCTCACATTTCAGACCACCTGGCTTAGGAGATCACCTCACATTTCAGACCACCTGGCTTAGGAGATCACCTCACATTTCAGACCACCTGACTTAGGAGATCACCTCACATTTCAGACCACCTGGATTAGGAGATCACCTCACATTTCAGACCGCCTGGCTTAGGAGATCACCTCACATTTCAGACCACCTTAGCTTAGGAGATCACCTTGCATTTCAGACCACCTGACTTAGGAGATCACCTCACATTTCAGACCACCTGGCTTAGGAGATCACCTCACATTTCAGACCACCTGGCTTAGGAGATCACCTTGCATTTCAGACCACCTGACTTAGGAGATCACCTCACAATTTCAGACCACCTGGCTTAGGAAATCACCTCACATTTCAGACCACCTGACTAAGGAGATCACCTCACATTTCAGACCACCTGGCTTAGGAGATCACCTCACATTTCAGACCACCCTGCTTAGGAGATCACCTCACATTTCAGACCACCTGACTTAGGAGATCACCTCACATTTCAGACCACAAGTTTTCAGTCTCATTATAAATATTTAATAAATACAGAACCTCACTTACGAGACCTCCTCACTAATCAGACAACTTTGAGTCAGTCAGTTAGATCGTCTTAACAGAGGTTCCACACTATCAGTTAAATTAAACCTCTTTTGAGAGACCACCTGTCTTGAGGACCACATTTCAATGGCAGATGGTGTGGTTTCTCAAGACGGGTTCCACTGTATTCTCTAAATGAATAAGGACCATCATTAAAAAATTAGGTTTGATGTGCCCCAAACAGTTGAGAAGAATTGGTCGTTAGGTAGGCAATTTGTTTTTAGTTTTTTTATTTTTTATTTTAATATGCAAATTATTGGAAAAGAAAACAAATGGACAAAACTAACCCCACGATTTTTGTGTCAGGATTTTTAGGTGGGTTAGTTAGGTCACAGGAAACAATCATTTTTTATTATTTTTGGCCTTGGTATTTTTATACATTGAGCTGATAAACATGGGGTCTCTCATGAGTGGTTGTTCAATATACACATAAGTCTCACTTTACTACATTTACTAATAGAATTCTAATGCAAGATATCAAATATTGTGTATAGGAAGCATCAGTGTAATCAGTGTATGGGATACATGGTGTGTACAGATATCAGTCTATGGGAGGCATGATATGTATAAAAATCAGTGTATGGGAGGCATGATGTGTATAGAAATCATTGAATGGAAAACATAATGTGTAAAGAAATCAGTGTATAGGATGCATGATGTGTATAGATATAGTGTATGGGAAACATGACATATATAGAAGTCAGTGTATGGGAGGCATGATGTGTATAGAAATCATTGTATGGGAAACATGCTGTTTACAGAAATCAGTATATGGGAAATATGATGTGTATAGAAATCAGTGTATGGGAAACATGCTGTAAACAGAAATCAGTGTATGGGATGCATGATGTGTATAGAAATCATTGTATGGGAAACATGCTGTAAACAGAAATCAGTGTATGGGATGCATGATGTGTATAGAAATCATTGTATGGGAAACATGCTGTAAACAGAAATCAGTGTATGGGATGCATGATGTGTATAGAAATCATTGTATGGGAAATATGCTGTAAACAGAAATCAGAGTATGGGATGCATGATGTGTATAGAAATCATTGTATGGGAAACATGCTGTAAACAGAAATCAGTGTATGGGATGCATGATGTGTATAGAAATCATTGTATGGAAAACATAATGTGTAAAGATATCAGTGTATGGGATGCATGATGTGTATAGATATCAGTGTATGGGAAACATGACATATATAGAAGTCAGTGTATGGGAGGCATGATGTGTATAGAAATCATTGTATGGTAAACATGCTGTTTACAGAAATCAGTATATGGGAAATATGATGTGTATAGAAATCAGTGTATGGGAGGCATGATGTGTATAGAAATCATTGTATGGGAAACATGCTGTAAACAGAAATCAGTGTATGGGATGCATGATGTGCATAGATGTCAGTGTATGGATACATTGTGTGCATAGAAATCAGTGTATGGGAGGCATGATGTGTATAGAAATCAGTGTCTGGGATACAAGTGTGCAAAGAAATCAGTGTATGGGATACATGGTGTACATAGAAATCAGTGTATGGGATACATAATGTATATAGAATCAGTGTATGGGATACATAATGTATATAGAATCAGTGTATGGGATACATAATGTATATAGAATCAGTGTATGGGATACATGGTGTATATAGAAATCAGTGTAATGGATACATAGTGTGTATAGAAATCAATGTATGGGATAAATGATGTGTATGGAAATAAGTGTATGGACTACATGTGTATAGATGTTAGTGTTTGGGATTCATAATGTGTATAGAAATTAATGTATGTGATAAATGATGTGTATAGAAGTCAGAGTATGGGATACATGATGTGTGTATAGAAGTCAGTGTATGAGATAAATGGTGTGTATATAAATCAGTGTATGGGATACATGGTGTTTATAGAAGTCAGAGTATGGGATACATGGTGTTTATAGAAGTCAGCCTGTATGAGATAAATGGTGTGTATATAAATCAGTGTATGGGATACATGGTGTTTATAGAAGTCAGAGTATGGGATACATGGTGTTTATAGAAGTCAGTGTATGAGATAAATGGTGTGTATAAAAATCAGTGTATGGGATAAATGGTGTTTATAGAAGTCAATGTATGGGATACATGGTGTTTATAGAAGTCAGTGTATGAGATAAATGGTGTGTATATAAATCAGTGTATGGGATACATGGTGTTTATAGAAGTCAGTTTGTATAGAAGTTACAATACATGGATAGCATGGTATGTAGTGGGATCATATTATAGAACATGTGGAGTGTAGAATGAGGTTCTGTTCTCCATTATCAAGAAATTGGCTGCGACCACATAACTGAAAAATTTTTGGCATTTGGTGTAAAATAACATTGATACAAAAAAAAAAGAGAAATGAAAAAAATTATGTCATATATTGGTTTAAGTTGATATTAATGATCATATTCAATTCATTAAGCCATAATCAAAAAATATAATTCTACATAAAAAAACAAAACTTTTTACCCTAAAGACAACAATCTGTGAAAGAAACATAAAGGAAACAAACAAATTTATATGATAAGTGATGTTACACTGAATGAATTACGTGATCCTTTTAATCTCCGACCAAATTGAAATTTTACAAAAATAAGACTCTCCATACCTTTGCATCTTTGAATTTAAGTCCAGTTCCATTATCAAAAAATTTCACAAGTTTGTCTAGTTTCTCTCTCTCTGCTCCAGGGGCAGATATTCCCAAATCAGTCAGTGCATTGGCCATCGCTTTATATATCCCTCAAACCTGGAAAATGAAATGAGATGCGGAGTATCAGTAACATGAATCAATCACGACAAAAATATTTGGCATTTTCACAGTCATCAGATATTTTCCTACGCTATTTCGTGATCTGGTTACTGGACCCAACATTAAAGCAGATTCCTCTTACAAGTCCAATCTATATTTACCTGTATAAAACTTTATAGTATGCGCATATAAATCAATTATGAAATGTTTAACTTTTATGTCAACACTTACAGATAAGAAACCGTTTTTCAAAATGACTCTCTTTATTTGTTTTATGGCCAGTTATTAAAAAAAATCACGGTAATTCAGAGTTGCCCATGTACTAAGAATAATTTTTATAGCACCATTTAGTCTCAGGTAACGACTTCAATTTGTTTTGATCAATACTCAGAATGTGCAAGTTACGAACGAGTCAATAAAATGCCAATCACTTTTTCATGTATGTTGCTGAAAATCAGAAAAGACACAGCATAAGAATTAATTCCTCCTTTGGATAACGATTTTTTTCTTTTCTGTATTTTGTTTTTAATTCTGAATTATAGATAAATCAATATATGCACTGAAGATAGTGACATAGTTTTTTTAGATGACCAATACTGTATAGTTGCTTTTATTCATGGGGGATTTAATTTTGCTATATTTGCGGTTAAATAAAATTCCGTGAAATTAAATACCCTTGAATATAATACCTTACATTTATGTAATATATGAAAGACGATTCGTAACCAATATTGTGCGAAATTTAATACCTGTGAATATGTTCCTTTCAGAAAAACGCGAATTTTTTTCCCCGTGAATTTAAACAACTATACACTATTCGATACATCAGTGATCCAACCATAGTGGGGCATAAGGGCGAATGGCCCTACAAAATGATAAATGTCCCCATTATTGATAGACCCACTGGGACAGCTCAGCGCAGTAACGACAGTGTCAGGAATGACATACATGTATGTATATATATATATATATATATATATATATATATATATACAGTAAAACCTGTATATAGGGGCCACCCAAGGGACCAGACAATACTGACCGTTATGTGCAGGTGGCCCTTATACACAGGTTCAAATTAGTTAAAGTATGCAGTCAAGGGACTTTTCAAAACTGGCCTTTATAGACAGGTGATCCTTATATAGAGGTGGCCACTTTAGCAGGTTTTACTGTATATATATATATCCATGGTATAGAACCAGTGCTGTTGATTTTTTTTTATCTTTGGAGAATCAATGATCATCCTGCTTGTGATATACATTTGTACCAATACCTAGCATGTATTAAATATTTGTTAATCAAAATGTATGTTTTCCCAATTTTTCAGACCCTGGAACCAGAATTTTGAAGGCAGGTCAATTCCTGCAGTGGAACCTATCTTGAGAGACCATTGACTCCATCTGCTATTTTGAGTTTCTAAAATCATGTAAATTGACTGAAAAAAAAAAAAGATGAAGAAAAAGTTGAAATAAAATGCTTTTGGTAATTCATATTCTTTATATATATTTTTTTTTTTTTTTTTTTTTTTTTTGCGAAACGCATCCAGTATTAACCAAAAATGTATATATTAAAGTGAAAATTAAATTTTCTCCCTTAAAGCATGATAATGTGTGAAGTACAAATTTATACCACAGGCACATGTGTGTGTGTGTGTGTGGGGGGGGGGGGGAGGGCCCAAAGACACTATATTACACCATTCTGCTATATTTATCTGTGTATAATACAATGAGATCAAATTAAATATATTAACTTTAATCCCTTATTGAAATTTAAACTTTACAAATTTCTAATACAATGACCAATATTCAATATTGATTTTTATACAAATCAGGCCAATAAAATGTCTCTTATCTCTGGCTTAGATTTAATCAGCTATATAAATCAAGACATAGATATTGGTCAATTATAATCCCCTGATATTCAGGACTTATCAAATTAAATACAACAGTCACTGACCATTCACCAATATCATTTATTGATTTTTACCCACTTTAAATGGATAATGCAAATGTCCACATTGTGGGAGAATAATTTTGATTCTGTCAAAACCAACACATTGACGAATGTTTTCGCTTACTATTGGAGATTTTATATGCTGACCAATATCGTTTATAATATTGATTTTGTTAACCGCTCCAAGTCAGTCATTACAATTTCCAGTTGTCTGAAACTGATTCAGCCATCAACTCGGAAATCAAAACCAATTGACCGATATATCCGATTGATACTTTTAAGCTCTTCAAATCTGATTGATACAATTGTCTCCAAACAGACTTTGTCATTCACGCCAGTTTCCAAGATACAATGCACATGTATATCTTCTCTATAAATACAGTGAAACTTGTATATAACGACCTCTTTAGGGACACAGCAAAACCAGACTTTATAGGGAGGTGGTCTTTATATAGAGGTTGATTTGTACAAGAATGATACTATTGGGGACAACACAAAACAGTCTTTATAGGGAGGTGGTCTTTATACACAGGTGGTTGCTAAAGCAGGTTTTACTGTGCTTTAAATCAAATTGCATTTTTTTTTCAAAATATTCTCCTAGGTCTGTTTACTGTCAGTTTTTCTATAAAATTTTAATCATTGACGTGTAAACTTTTAGGACATTCTTTTTGATAATTTTACCTTAATATTATTACAAACATTGTTTTTGAATGGTTTTTAACGCCACACTTCACAATTGTTTAGTTATAAGGTGGCGACCAGTTTTTAATGGTGGAAGAGAGACCCATAATACACTGCACCCTAGAAGAGACCACCGGCCTTCGGCAAATAAACTTTCAAACTTTCTCCCAAAAACCAGCTTAGGCTTCATAGGGGCCTGAAGCCGCAACGACTAGAGGTGAGAGACTTCATGGTTTAAAACGCGATGCTCTAACCATTCAACAACCGAGACCCCCTACATACATACAGTAAAACCTGCTATAGTGGCCACCTCTATATAAGGATTACCTGTATATAAAGGCCAGTTTTTTCAAGTCCCTAGACTGCATATTTCAACTCAATTGAACCTGTATATAAGGGTCACCTGCACATAAAGGTCAATATTTTCTGGTCCCTTGAGTGACCCCTATATACAGGTTTTACTGTAATTACATCATAGTTTTGGAAAAATGGTGGTTTATGATTTTCAAACGTCATATTGTATTATAAACCAGAAATTTTCGCGAGGATTCAATTTTGGCATTATTAGCGAGGCTGTTGAGATCGCTAACAATTCATTGCTCATTGTTGGTAAAAGTTATCTTAATTATAAAACTGCTAAGATTACTTCTCGCTAAAATTATATCATATTTTTAAGATTATTTGCGTCTCGCTCAATTTTCCACTTATAAACAGTAATATTTCATGTCATTAAATGTTATAGAAATGAGGGAATTCATCACTTTTATAAATCTAAAGCCGACCTAGAACTTTAAAAGAGAATAATATTGTTATAAATAATTAAATGAAAAACAAATATCGATAATGAAACTTGAAACAATTCAAAATATTTTGGTGAAAATATACATGTATGAAAATCCAACAATATAAACAAAGTCATGAGAAATATTTAAAATATAGGTAAAATAAACATGTACTTTAGGCGATTCAAAACCAACACACAGTACAGTATCGGTTTTTTATTTTATTCAACTCTTAAAATTGAAGACCAATATACTAGTCTTATATATAATGTCAAGTTAGTCTGTCAGATTTTATCAACACTAAAAATACATTTAGAACTAATGCACTAGTCTGACCAAAAAATAATACGGGCTCAATCAGTCAGGTTACGTGGAGGTTACGACAAATACAAATCATGTAACCTCCTTTTTGTTTTCAAGGATTTTCATTTTTAAGTCTTCATTATTGCTACCGTAACCTGCATGTTACGATTATTCCTTTCAGCAAAACCTGTGAATGAATTACGACAATTTCTGTTATTTTGTCTGGGATTTTCCACATTCTTTTGGGAATGGGGCCTGAGCCATTTGAATTGGGAATTTTAGCATTATTTTAATGAATTTGGGATATCTAGAAATACATAAAACTTTATGAAAATACAAGAATCTCTTCAAATTCATTGTCATTTGACTTCAAGTGGGAAATTTTGAGTGAAAATTTGGAAAAAATGCATTGTTTTTGCATTGAAAATGGGGCTTTAATTCAGTCCCATATGATAGGAACAAAAATCCCTGTTTGTGGCCTGAAAGTCTGACCAATATCTTGCTTTGATTTTTTAAGCTCAACAAATTAAATCCAACTCAATAAAAAATATACATATATCTCTAAATTATTCTTTAAAACATTTCATCCCCAAGTGTATTAATGGTATGGTCTGTTCTGCTGTAGTAGACCAGTCCATTATGAGTATATGGGTTTGACAGGTTTAATATTAAAAATGTCAGCAAATCAAACCATAACATTGACCAATATCTCTTCATCAATTGATGTTTAAAGGCTAAACAAATCAATACCAATACAACGTCCAGTACCTTATTAATTCTTTGACCTCCCAGGTTATCAAAAGCAATTCAAACTCGTCTGATAATCAGATAAAAGCAATTCAACCTCTGATTTCTTAACATCCAGACATTTCAGATAACCTAAATTGTATCGTATACTAATCTACTGTTCCGAGTTTTCAGTAATGGGCCTAGAAATACTTTAATTGACCCATTAAAAAATTTTGTAGATTACTGTTGCTGTTCAAACAAAGAAAATTTTTGCACAAGAAGGTCATTTTAGCACTAAAATCAAAATGTTCACATTGCCTCGCTTGGCGCTTTTTAAAATTAGAAAAGTTTTTTTAATAAAGGTTAGGCAGGGGGTGACTATTGACAGACCTTTCAACAGATGCCAACAGCCAAAAGAAATATGTCCGCCATTTTCATGAAAAGAAGATCAAATATTTCCATGGGGCCAATTTTTGGCCCCATTCCCAATGCAAAATATTTGTATTTTTCATTTTGATGAAGGCAGTTTTTCAACTTTGGTGAACAGAGCATGACTGTAATGAAAAATGAATTATAACAGAGGGGTATCATAAATAGAATTTCCATTAAATACATTTGTGCAATCCATTTTTCCTAATTTGACACATACATGTACATTCAAATAATGGCATATTCCCACAATAGGAAGACAAAGGTCTGATTCGATAAAAAAATGTTTATTAGAACTATCTACACACAAACTTCACCGAGACCTATTTTGCTTGCGAGCCGGCCTGGCTCAGTCGGTAGAGCGCTTGACTCTGGATCGTGAGGTTGTGAGTTCGAGTCCAGCTGGCAGCAGGTTGGTTTCCTGTCTTTCGGATGAGACAGTAAAAACTGGAGGTCCCGTGTCACAGTAGGTGTCAGCACGTTAAAGAACCCTCACTGCTCAATGGCCGTAAGTGCCGAGCATAGGCCAAAATTTGAAGTCTTTCATCAGCATTTGGTGACGTCTCCATATGAATGAAATATTCTTGAGTGGGACATTAAACAACAATAAACAAACAAACAAATATTTTGCTTGCTACTTTACTACATAATTATACTTGTCTCTGCCATACTTCAAAAACTATTAATAGACTTGCTATTCAGAAAAAAATTAACAACTGCTACAGTAAATAGGATACTGACAAGCTATTGTGAGATTAAATTGAAATAGTCATGAACACCCAAAATTTTGAAACTAAAAACTTAAAACTACCAAAGAGACATCCTTTTGTGACCTAGGTAAAAGATGTTGCTTTTACAGTCGATATATTCTTTATGATAATGGTTGAAATTATACCTCTACAGTAAAACCTGCTTTAGCGACCACCTGTGTATAAAGACTTCCAGGTCATAAAGACTTTAAAAAATTTTTGGTTATCCCAAATAGTACCATTTGTGAACAAATCAACCTCTATATAAAGACCACCTCCCTATAAAGACTGGATTTGTTATGTCCTTAATGGGGTCTTTATATACAGGTTTCACTGTACATGTAATATTCAATAAAAGTGTACTATCCAATTACATGATACCTTCTGTTATAAATCAACATTTATTCAGTAAACATTGATGCAACAAATTACAACTACTGAAACTAACAATGTCTATTGCATTACCAGTTTACTATTGTAACAGGTCTACTTGAAAGTACACTACTATGATTGTCTATTGCATTGCCAGTTTACTATTGCAGTAGTACTATTGGAAGGTACACTATTGTGATTGTCTATTGCATTGCCAGTTTACTATTGCAGTAGTACTATTGGAAGGTACACTATTGTGATTGTCTATTGCATTGTCAGTTTACTATTGCAGTAGTACTATTGGAAGGTACACTATTGTGGTTGTCTATTGCATTGTCAGTTTACTGTTACAGTAGTACTATTGGAAGGTACACTATTGTGATTGTCTATTGCATTGTCAGTTTACTATTGCAGTAGTACTATTGGAAGGTACACTATTGTGATTGTCTATTGCATTGTCAGTTTACTATTGCAGGAGTACTATTGGAAGGTACACTATTGTGATTGTCTATTGCATTGCAAGTTTACTATTGTAATAATACTATTGGAAGGTACACCATTGTGATTGTCTATTGCATTGTCAGTTTACTATTGCAGTAGTACTATTGGAAGGTACACTATTGTGATTGTCTATAACATTGTCAGTTTACTATTGTATTAGTACTATTGGAAGGTATACTTTTGTGATTGTCTATTACACTGTCAGTTTACTATTGCAGTAGTACTATTGGAAGGTACACTACTGTAATTGTCTATAACATTGTCAGTTTACTATTGCAGTAGTACTATTGGAAGGTACACTATTGTGATTGTCTATTACATTGTCAATTTACTATTGCAGTAGTACTATTGGAAGGTACACTATTGTGATTGTCTATTGCATTGCAAGTTTACTATTGCAGAAGTACTATTGGAAGGTACACTATTGTGAATGTCTATTGCACTACCAGTTTACTATTGCATTTGTACGTGTACTATTGGAAGGTACACTATTGTGAATGTCTATTGCACTGCCAGTTTACTGTTGCATTTGTACGTGTACTATTGGAAGGTACACTATTGTGAATGTCTATTGCACTGTCAGTTTACTATTGCATTTGTACGTGTACTATTGGAAGGTACACTATTGTGATTGTCTATTACATTGTCAGTTTACTATTACAGTAGTACTATTGGAAGGTACACTATTGTGATTGTCTATTGCACTGCCAGTTTACTATTGCATTTGTACATGTACTATTGGAAGGTACACTATTGTGATTGTCTATTGCACTGCCAGTTTACTATTGCAGGAGTACGTATACTATTGGAAGGTACGCTATTGTGATTGTCTATTGCACTGCCAGTTTACTATTGCAGGAGTACGTATACTATTGGAAGGTACACTATTGTGATTGTCTATTGCACTGACAGTTTTACTATTGCAGGAGTACGTATACTATTGGAAGGTACACTATTGTGATTGTCTATTGCACTGCCAGTTTACTATTGCAGGAGTACGTATACTATTGGAAGGTACACTATTGTGAATGTCTATTGCACTGTCAGTTTACTATTGCATTTGTACGTGTACTATTGGAAGGTACACTATTGTGATTGTCTATTACATTGTCAGTTTACTATTACAGTAGTACTATTGGAAGGTACACTATTGTGATTGTCTATTGCACTGCCAGTTTACTATTGCATTTGTACGTGTACTATTGGAAGGTACACTATTGTGATTGTCTATTGCACTGCCAGTTTACTATTGCAGGAGTACGTATACTATTGGAAGGTACGCTATTGTTGTGATTGTCTATTGCACTGCCAGTTTACTATTGCATTTGTACGTGTACTATTGGAAGGTACACTATTGTGATTGTCTATTGCACTGCCAGTTTACTATTGCAGGAGTACGTATACTATTGGAAGGTACGCTATTGTGATTGTCTATTGCACTGCCAGTTTACTATTGCAGGAGTACGTATACTATTGGAAGGTACACTATTGTGATTGTCTATTGCACTGCCAGTTTACTATTGCAGGAGTACGTATACTATTGGAAGGTACACTATTGTGATTGTCTATTGCACTGCCAGTTTACTATTGCAGGAGTACGTATACTATTGGAAGGTACACTATTGTGATTGTCTATTGCACTGCCAGTTTACTATTGCATTTGTACGTGTACTATTGGAAGGTACACTATTGTTTATGTCTATTGCACTGCCAGTTTACTATTGCATTTGTACGTGTACTATTGGAAGGTACACTATTGTGATTGTCTATTGCACTGCCAGTTTACTATTGCAGTAGTACTATTGGAAGGTACACTATTGTGATTGTCTATTGCACTGCCAGTTTACTATTGCATTTGTACCTGTACTATTGGAAGGTACACTATTATAATTGTCTATTGCACTGCCAGTTTACTGTTGCATTTGTACGTGTACTATTGGAAGGTACACTATTGTGATTGTCTATTGCACTGCCAGTTTACTGTTGCATTTGTCGTGTACTATTGGAAGGTACACTATTGTGATTGTCTAATGCACTGCCAGTTTACTGTTGCATTTGTACGTGTACTATTGGAAGGTACACTATTGTGATTGTCTATTGCACTGCCAGTTTACTGTTGCATTTGTACGTGTACTATTGGAAGGTACACTATTATAATTGTCTATTGCACTGCCAGTTTACTATTGCATTTGTACGTGTACTATTGGAAGGTACAACTACATTGAGCACTGTGTTGCATCGATAGTTGGATGTATGACTATTGTTACACCCCTAATTAGGAGAATGGTATCAGTATTTTTTCAATTTAATTTTTTCATATCTAAATCAGCTATACATGTAAATTTATGCCATTAGTAAAGTGACACAAATATTAACCTGTGTTATGGAATGAAACCAGTGTAATGAGGGTTCCTTAATATTGCAAGATCTAATATGACACCAGACCTCTATTTCACATTTCCTCCCAAAGACCAATACTTTTTTACTTAGAAATCATACACGGCAAAGAAACACTCAATATTACACATTTTAAAAAGTCTCACATCTGGGTCTGCAGTCACTTGATATTCCCAGCAGTTCAATTGTTGTAACAACAAATTTTTCAAGATTTTAAGATTCATGTAAAAACACACACACAAAATTATGCTGTAACAGGATATGTGTGTAAACATACTGATGACATACATTTGTAAGCAAGGATGAAAATGATTGCACATTTAAAAAAATTGTTTGAGTATATTCATTTTTCAGGAAAATCAAAATTTTGACCCAGAATTGTTTATGGGAATACGAATAAAAAATATAGTGAAACTTGTATATAAAGACCTTCTAACAGACAGAACATAAGTAACAGTCTTTATAGGGAGGTGGTCTTTATATACTATAGAGGTTGACTTGTAAACAAATGGTACTATTGAGGATAACAAAAATGATCTTTGTGACCAGGTGGTCTTTATAAGCAGGTGGTCGCTAAAGTAGGTTTTACTGTATAGACCTAGATGTATCTTACAATGTACATCAAAGGAGCATCTATTTGTTGATGATACTGCCTGGGTTCATTGAGTTTGTTCCCGTATGACACGTTTGTAAACATTCAGAAAATGTTGGAGATAAAAGTACAAATGTACATTAATATGATAATAATGAAAGATAGATACATGTAAACAATGAGGGCATCAAAGAATGATAAGAAATTAATTCACAAAAATATGATTTGCATTCAGTCAAATGTTTTTTTTTTTTATTTTTTCCTGAATTATTTGTTTGTTTGAATTGTGGTTTTTTGTTTTTATTATTTTTTTTTTGTATTCGTCTTGCTCATGTTTGTACAGTAAAACCTGTCTTGAGAGACCACTCTCCTGATAGACCACTTGTCATGTGAGACCTCATTCTCAGAATGTCATAAATAATACTTTTCTACATTGATGGTAAAACCTTTTTTAACTCATTCAGCCCTAAAGACACATTCGGACTGGTCTAAACTTTTAATTTTGATACAGATCTAGCTCTCTAGATCCATAGATCTAATCACTATAATAGTCCTAAGTTTATCTAAGACTTTAGTTTCCACACAGGTCTGAAACGAATACTGTCAATGTCAGTCTCAATAAAATTTACATGGATACTCAATAAACCAATTATTAACACAGCCTTGACGGAATCCTGAATCCATGTACATGTACAATAACATTTGAATTTTACAATTTGCTTACGTGTTGATTAATAGAGAGTGCAGCTCATTCGGCCGTTCGTAAAGCGAACTTATTAATTAAAAATTACCCAAAATGCAATTCTATACTATGGTCTCATTTACTTATCTCCATGAACACTAAAAAGTCAACTTCTAAAAAAGGTTTGACAATGAGGTACTTAACTACTGTATTAGCAAACATTATGCAGACTAAGTTCATGGTAACACCAGAACTGCTAATTATGCTCCAAAAATTTGACATCATAATTTTTAAACTGTTACGTCATTGTGTGGGAAAGGTGTTGCCCAACTAGACTGGATGGATTCTCGATAAATTTTTTTTTTCCTGCATGTGTAAAAGAAGGCGCTGGACTCATTTTCAAGGCATTGCCTTATTTCATATTAATATACGAATTGTGCTTGTATGTGAAAAAGTGGGGGGAGGGGGGCTATATGACCTGAAAGAAAGTTTAACTTTTCATGTAACATTTACACAATGTGGCTGGTAAATAGATCTATTCTAATTCTACAGACATTCTACACAATTTAAAAAGAATAGAAATAGATCTAATGTTTTCCCATTTACGAAAATTCCTTTGTAAACAAAAAACAGGTGTTGACAACTTCCGGTAATGCAGTATTAAAATGAACTTATAAAAAAAAAACATTTTATTTATCTCTACCTCCGGTAAGCTGTTGTATTAAACTCATTTCCTTATATAGATCTAATTGTTACCTTTTTTAGACTGGAAATCTAAGGATGACAAATTTTACTCGATTAGACAATCTCGTTTTTTGTTCGTGTTATTTGTCATTGACGTTTTAAGTACGGGAGTACAATCTACTCCGTCCTATGACTATGAGTATGATTTTTGAAATTGAACAGGCCTTTATTTCATTTCACGATAATAACAAGTTGTATATTTCACGCATATTCAAGTATCATACTAATAAATCTCGTAAAATCTTACCATAATCAAACATATGACTTTTAAAATCCTTGAGTCGTGTAAGTATTTACACAGTAATCCGCTGAAGCGGGAAGACGGTAGGCAGAGGTCAAGCATGTGCTCGTTGCTACTGACGCTTGTATTTGGCAGACTGTTTATAAAGTTCTCGCGTAAGCTTTGAAATACGTGTGTTGTCCCCCTTTACAAAGAGTTAACAAGACGCAGAATACGTGTTGCTTACCAATTTAGAAAAGGACCAAAAAAGAACAGTTCTAATGCAGTACGATTTAAAAAGCGATATAGAAAGTCACACGATTTGATAAAATCGCTAACAAAACAAACAAATTACATGTTTGGTTTGTTTAATGGTTTTTGTTTTTTAATTTACGTTGAAAAAAAAATCCACAGACTACGTTTTTTTTCAGATATTTTCCAATGTGTTTTTTCCCATGTCTTTATTAATTATCACTAGATCTAGTCTAAATTTATTTAAATGAATAGTGGCTTGATATATTGAAACAGTGTATTAAAGTTAACGTTTAGTTTCAGTGTTACATTTGATGAAAGAGTACATAATTTATAATTCGTCTCAATGACGTGAACAACAAATTCGCGCGCACGTGTGTGTGTCATTTAGTTGAGTCTCAAGAATAGGTATATACAGGATGTCTTTTCATCGCCATAAAATTAACCCGAATAATGTCAGTCGTTATATTCCGTCGATCTCCGATTGCACCATCCTCGAGAAACGATAGTGGGTAGAAGACGCTGCAATCATTCGAGTTACGTCATAATTTTACATAAACTACAACCACCAACATTCCCTTCTTCATGTATCAGCCGCCAGAACGTAAAATCGCATTTTCATGGGCATTTGCAAGCATTTAAGAATGTGTCGCCGTTCGTGACATATACAACAGATCTGCGAATGAAAGCCAGACTGAATTCACATGCTGTGTTATCTCTCTACCTCTATTTATCTATTTCTATAGACAACTGAGCCCGAAATCACCAAATTTACTCAATACTCAAGCTCAACGTTTATTTCATTATTTTGACTATATAATTGTTCGTAAAACTTCCAAATTTGAGTGAATAAGAAGCATATTATTATTTTACATCATTCACTTATAAATTTTCGTCTCACATTTATGATTTTCCTGCAAAAAATGATTAAATACGTTGAGTACGGTACTCAAAATTTGAGTACATACTCAAACATTTTATTAATATTTTTAAAGTATTATTCAAATGAGCGATGACTTTCACAATTATTTACAATTATATGCCACCAGGGCCCGAAGTCGCCAAATTTACTCAATACTCAAGCTCAACTTTTATTTCATTATTTTGACTATAAAATTGTTTACAAAATTTTTGGATTTTAGTGATTAGGAAACGTATTATGATTTTTAATTATTTACATATAAATTTTTGCGTCACACTTACGATTTTCCAGTAAAAAACGAATAAATACGTTGAGTACGGTACTCAAGATTTGAGTACGTACTCAAATATTTTTTTAATATATCTGAAGTTTTCTTCAAATGAGCAATAATTTTTTATTATTATTTACAATTGTATGCTGACAATATACAAACATGTCCAGTTACAGAATAAAGTTTGCATTTTTTACCTTAAAATCGTGAAAAGTTAGTTGAGCTTGAGTATTGAGTAAATTTGGTGACTTCGGGCCCAGTATATACAAACATGTCCAGTTACAGAATAAATAATGATTTCTCTGTCTTGAAATCATGAAAAACTAGTTGAGCTTTAGTACTGAGTAAATTTGGTGACTTCGGGCACTGAGGTATCTAACTGGAACCATTTTCACCATTGATATAAAGTTTCAAATTATGATAATCAACCAAGAACAAGAATACTTGAAATAAATCATAATCATCAAAACGTTTTATTTGTCAATGTACAATCTGAAATGTATCCATAAAAAATTTCAACTGTCGCATCAAGATTTAAAAAAACCAAAACAAAAACATTTATTTGTTTTTTACAGAAATTATCAATTGCAGAAGTATTATGATTTTAACCCCCACCCCACCCCATCCCCACATAAAATAGTATAATAACAAATCAAGAATAAATTTACACAGTCGGAACATATTACAGAACACATTCTATCACACATACACTCACACCTGTAGATCCGCTCCCTGAAATTAACCTGATCACTTGCATAAATAATATTTATATATACATTTCTTAAGAATCAGTTAGCCACATGACTGGTAATATGTACAGCAACAGGTTTTATTTACAATGTGTACAGTGACAACTCCGGGGACTCATTCAGTCAGAGAAGAAGTGGACATGGGCTCCCTAAAGCTGGCAAAATATGTCAAACCTTTAATTTTTACAATTAACAGATGGAAATTAATAACAGTCTGCCAAAATGTTCCTGTCTTGCAACCTTCTGAAAAGCGTTTCACATTTTCAAGTTACAGGCCCTCTAACTTGAAATCATGAATCCGCCCCTGAAGTTAGATTTGTAATATGTACTGGGAGTATAATATGAACAGTGAAAAAGTTACTAAAATAAATTAGTTGATTTGCGTAAAATACAATTAATATACAAGATTCTTCCTTTGTCTTCTAGTTTTCCACATAAAAAGCTTAAGATCTTTGATAGAAATCACCTCACATATTATACAAATTATGTAGACTCTAATATTTTACAACATATTATAGACGATATATAATGTGATGGAATAACCCTTATCAAGACTCACCCCAACATGCTCATATCCCCGGCAAAAAATTCCGTTCAATTAACTACAAGTAGAGTTTATTTTCTGCAAAATGCCTTCCACCTTTTTACAACAAGATGTTATGAGATAAAAAAAATATAATAACAAAACCGGACAGTTCATTTCTTTTTGCCATTTCAATAATTTATCCAGTACTTTCAAAAAAGATTCTTTAACCCTTCCATCCCTGAATATCTGAGTGGTATGATCTTTCTTTTGTTTAAGACAAGTCTATTATGGCCTGTAGGGTTGAAAGGATTAAAATCTATCTTGCCAGTGATCATTCATTTTCCCATTTTTTACATTAAGTCACTGGATGGTGTATGCTCTAGACTTTGTGCATTTAAAACTTTCCATGAAACTGTCGGCTCCACAGAGACGGACAATCTCAACCATCAGTTCAGTCGGAAGGACTCTGGAAAAAAACAATATGGTGTTAGATGCACAGAATTACAACTTTTAAAAAGAATTATGAGCTGTCGTTTTCGAAACCATTATATCAACCCTGAACCATTTTTCTCTTGACATGAAATTTCCTAAATATTCATGTTACAAGTTTTCAGGTGTATTACACAGTTTATCTGCCATTCGAAACAACCATGATCATTTACAATGTATATTTCCAAAAAAAATCTTTCATTTTTTACTACTATTTCAATTGATATATAACAAAATACAAGATATACACAGGGATTTAAAAAAATCTTAAATTCCTATATTATATTGTTTAAAAATTGCTTGAGAAACCGAATTTGGCACTTTTTCACTTGCAATTGATTTATCTAACCTTACTATTTGTATGAATACCACACTGGACCTGACGTATTTTTACAAAATATATAGAAATATATTTTTTATGCCTGTGTATCGCTCTTATTTGTTGTTGTACACCAAGAACAAGTAGTAAAATTACCCCCAAAAATGATTTTTGTATTATTATTTTTTCTTCTTTTTACTTTTTTTTCTGGTAAACACATATCATGCCACCTTAATATGTATGCATGCAATAATGACCTCATTCTGGTCTATACGATATATATATATATATATATATATATATATATATATATATATATATATATATATATATATATATATATATATATATATATATATATTTAAATATTTATTGACATGCCTGTGAACATAGAGACCCACAGGTCCAGGCTTCCTATGAGGTTAAAGATGTCACATTAATACGTATACTATTACACACATTACCCAAATAAATCTAACTCGTAATATACGTGCACATATTACACTGCAAATACAACACCTTACACTCTCGCACATACACCTTCAGACAGACATAGTAATTATAAAAACATAAGCATGCACACACACGTCATTAGTTGAGAAACATGCTTGATCTACCTTTGTTAGTGTACAATAATGGATATCCATCTAATGTATTTTAATAAATAAGTAAACAAGAAAAAGAAGAACAACAACATCGGATGTTAGGTGTAAACATACATGATACAAATATTCTGAGGACAAAGTGTTAAAGTAGCTCCAACGTTTGAGGAAATTACATAGTGTGTTTGTTCTGTCTAGAGAAATTATTTTCTTCAAGTAAAACATAATATTTTAGATCAGTTATAAATCCATGTACATTTGGATTTTGTAATTTATTATTTTTCTTATAAATGTATTGTTTCCCTAAAAAACGATTAAATTGACTTTTTGGAGCAATGGATCTTTAAATTACTTTCCAAATATTATATCGGAGTTGTCCATCAGTTTTTCTTGTTGTGAAGCATTTGTTAACCAGAAAAACAATTCTCCCCAGAAAGTTCTGACGATAGTGCATGTAAAGAACAAGTGATTTAAGGTTTCTCTTTCTTCAGCAACAGAATGTACATAATTGTGTTTTCTGAAATATTCATTTTATAAGTAAGGAATTACTCGCAATGCATCTATGTAAAATTCTATATCGTAACCATCTAAGTTTGGTATCTTTGGTCAATCTAAATATACAATTATTAATAAATGTGTAGTTTAAAGATGAAATATTAAATATTTCATGTAAAATTTTCCGTCTACGACAGTTTGAATTCCACAAGTTTTAATGTACAGTTAAAGTAATGTGAATTTTAAACAATGTCGTAAAGTGCTACTGAAATGCATTCCATACTTTCAAATACATTGTACATCATGCATTGGCAGAATTCTCCCATACAGATCTAGACAGGGCTGTCATCGATATGAAATTCTATATCGATATATCAATAACTAAAAAAAAATACATGTATTGATGAATGAAATAATTTGGTACTTCTATGAAATGCATTCAAAATACATGTATAGATTCATTGAAATATTAACTAAGGTGTTTTACTGACAAATATTGTATATTTTACTATACGAAGATTTTAAAAAACCATTGCAAGGAAAGCATTGTTTATTTGAACAAATTGAACAATTAGAATAAAACATAACATATTTCAAGAACATGAAGTAAAACTAATGGAAAATTTTCGAAATTGTAAAAGAAAATACATCCTGTGAAATGCATTATGAAATGTATCGATACTAAAAAAATGTATCGATTATCATACCGAATCAATTTTTATATCGATATATCGATATCGAGTCTATCAATGACAGCCCTAGATCTATACATTACATGAGTAAAAATCCTGCATGGGTAATTTGAGTGCGAATATATAGTACAAAACCGATTTAATTTTATTTGTCATGGATATGGATAAATAATTCAGTATGCATAGGATACCGCTACATTAAAATTAAGTGGTAAGTATCAACCTTTTTATTTTAATAAGCCAAAACCTGCGGACCTAGCTTAACTTGGCTCAGACTAAAGTAAGCATCAGACTCGCAATCCTGGAGCGTACAATGACCGACAAATCTCTATAGGAGATCGATCAATAACTCTGTGTAAGAGATTGTTAGATCCCCCCACTTTTGAAACTGGGGGGCACAAGTATGTTTTTTTTGACCTATTTTCTTTTATCACACAGCCACAATTTTTTAAATACTTGATTTTCTCATCAAAGAACACAGGTTTTCGCAATCCTGAAGACAGTCCATCCCAACCAAAATGTTCGTGCCTCGCTACGCTCGGCGAAAACATTTATATCCTCGTCCTTCCCTCTAACTGAAAATCCTGGATCCATTCTGGCTTTTTCTGTATATTTTGGATTTGGTGGATTTGGTTTGTCCTACATATCGTTACAGATATTTTCGTTTGTGTTTTCTCAGCATTTATAAATCTATTTGTAAACAAAATTTGCATTGGGTCAAAATGTATACGATTTTCACTTGTGTTATTAAAATTCAATCATCAATGATATTCATTCAGTTCTTTACACATAATGAACACACCATTTGCACGTGTACGGCAAAAAAAAACCCCAACATTTCGGCCACCCTTAATAAAGTCTGTCAATTTAATGAAATATTTGGCCGAAATCAAAACGAGTCGCAATGTGATGATTAACTGGGTTTTTAAAATTGAACATTTCTGGGAAACACACCCAGCTGGGCCAAGGAGAAACAGTGATTTTGTGTCTGGAAGCTAGAGAATAACTCGTCTGACTTCCGAATTAATCTATCAACGAAATATTTTTAACGATAAAGAGGTCAAAATTAAATGTCTGGAGGGTACTAAAACAAAATCCTCCCCAGATTTTAAGTAATGTTTTTGCTGATCTAACCTTCTTTTGAGATGGGTAATCAATGTGATTTAATAATGGGTCAGGCCTATTAGGCGTATTTTCGCGTCCGGGCGGAAGAAATTGCTCTTCTACGGACTTCCAAATTTAAAAAAAAAATATTGTTTTTATCTCCTAATGGAGTATTGCCTGACAATTAATCCAACACTTGAAATTTGGCATAGTGATCAGGGTTAGCGTGCCCCTAAAGTTGATAAATAAGCGTAAAACCTTTAATTTGTCTATAAAATTCAAAAATTTCGCGCCTCGCTCCACGCGGCGACTATAATTAACTCTTTAAATTTTGCGCAGTGATCAGGTTTAGTGTGCCCATGGAGTTTATAAACTACGGAAGATGTAAAACCTTTAATTTTTCTATAAAAAGTCAACAATTTTAAAAACATCCCAAAGCTCGGCGAAGGAATTTTAAAGTTCATGTCACCAGCCTAAAATCACCGACCTTTTAAAAATTTTTCTAGATCCGCCACTGTATTTAAAAAAATTGTTCGGTACATACGTTTTGATACAAGCGAACAGATGAACCATTTTCGGCATGCACACCATGGTTTTATTTGTCAGTATTGCCTTCATCATAATGTCAACCGTTTCGTCTACCTCTAGCGTCGGCATCAGAGAATCAAATTGTTTCTGATTTCTGAAAAAAGCAAAAGTTATCACTTTATTTAAGTGCATCATTAAGTCACAACCATTGAAATTCCATTTTAATGTACAATAACTGTACCAGAATATTTTTTTTTGTTTTTGCTGACCTTTTATGATAAAATGGATCATGTTTTGTAAGTTTGCCCTACCCCCCCCCCAACCCCCCCCCCCCAACCCCCCCGGCCACTGAAGACATCCTCAAAAGAGATTTTATTTCAAGGATTATTTAACAAGATTCAATATTCTATATTCTCTTTTAACAGAAAATACAATGATATTGAGAAGAATAAATTAATACACAATATATACAAATTTTGTAGTTTTCATATACAATATTTATTATGAAAAGTTTCTTTTATTCATTTTCAATTTTAGTGAATTAAAAATGAGTACTACATATGTAGTCATGTACTCATTTTGAATTTATCAAAATTGAAAATAAATAAACGACATCAGTGATACTTATTGTCAAGAAGCGAGGGTATTTCGGCGAGTTTTAACAAAACTATTTTCTGGTCGTGGTCCCATAAGGCAGATATTCTCTTTCCTATGAGAGTGGTCTCAAAAGATAGTTTTTTTTTTTTTTTTTTTTTTTTTTTTTGTCTTTTTGGTTTTTTTTTTTTTTTTTTTTTTTTTTTTTTTTTTTGCAATTTTTATTAATTTTTACATAACTAAACTTGAATCTTGTATGAGTGAATAAAAATGACTTCAATCACCTCATTTTGCAGCCATTAAACATGCCGGTGTTAATTATGCCAGGACAAACTGACGTTGTTTTCACTCCGGAATATCCGGAAAATTCCATCTCATAATGCAACACTTCCGTGAATCCGACAACACCGAACTTGGAAGCAGAATAGTCGGCCAGGTTACTGATACCAGCTAATCCGGCGGAACTGGCGACGTTTACAATATGTCCATGATTTCTTTCCACCATTGCCGGTAAAAATGCTCTTGTTGTCTGAAGTGAGGATAAAAATATCCCAGCAATAAAAAAACGGTGGAATTTCTTACGACGAAAAAATAAATAAACCTGCTACTTCAACTTTTAAATAATTTTATAAATTTGAAAAATATCGATATCTTTTTCCAGCAAACAGGAAGGTTTTACTCAAAATTCATTACTTCAGACTTTTTCTGTGTGTTACTCAGTCGTGGTAAGACCACTTGCATTTTCCAATGTCAAGGTTTCCTTATCCATTCCGTTACTCAGAAAATTAATAAATAAATAAAACTTTGTAGTGATGCATGTGGTGAGCAGAATATTTTATTTATTAATATTGCTATAAAAACAAGATTGACAAATTCTTTTATTTTTAATCAATATTGATTATTATTATTTCCTCCTCCTTCTTTGATACCATTTGTTCCATTTTACCATCTTTTTTGCTTTTATCTCAAACACACGACCTTTTGAGGGAGGTGAAATTGGTGTTTGTGGTGTCCATAAGAGGGTAACGATACCACATAACTGTCAGCTCTCTCTCTCTCTCTCTCTCTCTCTCTCTCTCTCTCTCTCTCTCTCTCTTGGACAACTTGATGACGACTGATTTTGCGAATGAGCGAGCATTTAATATCAGTTGTGGGTGGTAAGCACCGGTGGATTTAAAGGGAGCGTGGGGGCGCATGCCCCCCCCCCTAAAACTGCCTTTTTTTTAAAATAGAAAATAGTAAACAAAGTTTTAACGTCTGGAAGCCGGAAAATGACCTCTCGCAGATTTTAAAATCTAAAAATTTTCTAGACTGAAACCAGAAAAAGGCTTCCCAGATCTTTTAAAAATAAGAAAATTTTCTGGACCCCACATGAATTGCTTCTGTAACATTAGTGTTCGTTGAAAGTCAAGGGTTTTTTTGTGAATAATTAGTCCGTCAATTCAATGCATTATTTGGGATAAAAACGAGTCATAATGTGAAAATTAACTCTCTGTGGATTTCTGGGCAAATGCCCTGGACCACGGGGCAAACGTAGTCCTATAACATAGGACATCAGCTGGCCATAGTCACATTTTCTGTTATTCTATTTTCATTTATTTTCTTATATACTATTTTTATTTAATAATTTCAATATCAAACTGTAGCATTTCAAGAAAAATAAAAAATGTAAATATAAACATAAAAACATGAAATAATGAAAATACAATGTGAAGGACTTGGGGAAATCCTCATGGGCTTCAATTAATTGGATTATTCAAAATTTTATCTCTGGACGTTACTCCTGAGTCCCCTAGTCATCACCAAATTCCACCGGTTCATAACCAATCTATCAATGAAAACTTCTTAAGGACAAAAAGGCCATAATTCAGTGTCTGGAGGCTATTACTAATTAGGCGGAAATTCTGTCCCAATTTCAGTTGACTTTTTTGCTAAATCAATCTACTTTTGAGAAGGATAATCAGTGTGATTTATTAGCCGTATCCAGGCACTGCAAAGATCAAAAGCAAGCCCCCCCCCCTCTACCCTAAAATCATGCATCCGCCTATGGTTAGTTTCTATTACAGAAGAAGAACAAAAATATGCAATCTACTCAAAATATGGTTGGCTATGTCTACAAATTTTGCTTACTAAAACATGTGGTAAAAGAATTTACATTTAGGAATAAGAGCTTTAAGCTTTTTTTCTGATCCCTTTTTTGTAAAATGTATTGTTGTATATGTATGTATATTTGACATAGATTAAATATGTTTAAACTAACAAAAATGTCTGCTACCGGAAGTAACAAATGTTCAAAATGCTTCAAAACATTTTTACTTATTTTTTGTTTCAAAATTTAAAAATGTTTCAAACTTGAAATGGCAGCTTTAAGATCAATTTCTAATTGTACAATTTAAATAAAAGTTTCAAAGAAAACAGACTTATTTTCATGGATGTTAAAAGATCAAGGACAATACACTTTAAATTATTGTGTAGAACTTGAAAAATTTTAACTTTTCAATTTGCTGGATTCATCATTTCCACAGCCATAAACGAAACCAGGGGTGGATTCTGGCGGGGCACAGTGGACACCTTAAAGTTGACAAAATGTGTGAAACTTTAAATTTTTCCAATAAAGTTAGAAAAATGATAACATATTACCAATACTTTCACAATGCGTTACACTGGATTTTCTAGTGTTTTGCCCCTCTGACTTAAAATCTAGATCCGCACCTGGAAACCCACTGGCTATATAATCATGTGTAAGCAAATCTCACTTACCCATATCTGTGCCATTAGATTGACGTTCATGGTTTTTTCTATGGAGGCATCTTCTGTCTGTAATATAGATTTTCCTACCACAATTCCGGCATTATTTCCGAGGATAGTAACATCCCCAACCTCTTTCTGGACTCTCGCAGCAACATCATAGATCGCTTTCTTGGAACTGCGTCAATCGAGAAAAGAAAAGAAAAGACTAGAAATTAACTCATCAACCCCTGAAAAAATATGGACTCCTCTGTAAATCAATGACTTAGGTCAGCCCAAATGTGTCTCCAGGGGTAAATGGCTTAACAATTTTAACATAGTCAACAGGAAAACAGCAAGAATAATAGACCCCTATTTTAGTTTAAACTTTATTTGTAAACAGAACTCATATACACACATTGCTCACAAATTACAGTCAAAAGGATTTGGAAAACAAGCACATTTAAGTACTTATGTATCATCCATTTCCTTTGATACACATCTATATTAATTAAATAGATAACCTTGGTTGTTAATTAGCAACAGCAAATAAAGTAAAATATATATATAATATTAGATACAATAAAAAGCAAGCAATTTGAATGAGAAGGGGTAGTCGTGGAGTATGCAGGAGTATATGGGGGTGCACAGGTCGAGGCAAAATTAGTGTTCAGCCTCCAACTTACTTACTTACACTCCACTTACAGTATTTAAATATTGATTGTAAATGTGATTTATGATATTTGTGTTTACATTATATTGTATATGTATTTATGCTGATAAGCCGGATGGCTTAAAGTTTAATAAACTATCAAACTATCAAACTTTACACAAAGTGAGTCGACCGCACACAAACATCATAAATTGCTGACAATGAACAGCTCATAAGAAACATTTGAGGCATAAGAAGTACGATAATAACTAAAACAATAATTGCAGATTTGAGGCGTAGCATGATAACAATAAATAAGATCTGAAAATAATACCTGTAGATTTGTGATGTAGTATTACATTAGATGAAACACGAATACGATTACAACAGTTATATATTATACAATAATAACAATAAATAAATGATACGAATACACCCCTATTTTGTTTGTTTATGTGTTTAAATATAGTGTTTTACGCCACATTCAACATTTTTTTTTTTTTCATTTGAATGGTGGCGACAATTTTTTAATGGTGGAGGAGAGAATCCGGTTAAAATGTACCCGGGGGAGAGACCACCGGCCTTCTGCGTGTCAGCTGGCAAACTTTTTTAGCAAATAATCAACTTACATTATAGCGGGACTCGCTGACAGGAAGTGAGAGACTTCATTGTTTAGAGCACGATGTTGTAATCAGTAGGCCACGGAGGCCCGACCCCTATCTTAAATTCAAATTTAATTTTGATATTTTTAAAATTAAAAAACGGCCTAAATGAAATTTGGAAATTTCAATATTTTGATAATAATTTATAATATAATATTTATCAACGTCGAATATAAAAATTGATACACGTTTTAGGGTTATTGGCGTTAAGAATGTGTCATTTTACCAGCTGTTTTCGCAAATTAAATTAATTTCTAGTAAAGTAAAATGTTTACATAATTATGAATTGAAATTGTGCGGGAAAACATGAATTCGACTATATGTACAATCAATACGTACAGTGGAACCTCGCTTATAAGACCACCTTAACCGGCTGACTTAAAGTTGTCTGATTAGCAAGATAAGAAGATTTTTTTTTCGTTTCTCATTTGTCGTATGACCAACAAGGAGTTGCAATTGCAATATTTGCGAATGTGTGAAATCATTTAAAACGCACTTGTAAAAATGGAAAAAGAAAAACATTCACGTGAGTAAATGAAATTTTTAGCTTTTTAACCTGGAGAGTTGACTCTCTCGTTGATAATTTGTATGAATTTACATAATTTCAATAGCATGACTTCCCTTTCTGTTGCAAATAGAGAGTACATTTTTGAAACATTTGGTCTAAAATGGAATTCATAATCTATAAATTCTATCTACTATTTGGCGGCGTAGAAGGGCCACTTAGAAAAAAAAGATATTTATTTGTACGTACTAAGAATTAATTCGTCGTGTACATTTTGTTGTATTTCAGTTTCTCTCTGAAATGTTTGCCTGTACTGATGTTTTGGATTTTATAGCTTTTGACTACACTTTGTTGTATTTCAGTTTCTCTCTGAAGTGTTTGCCGTGGATTTCGGTAAAAACCACGACGATGTGTAAAGACACGATTGCGGTTTTCTCAATAAGTATGAATATGATAATTTATTTGTAAACAAACGCAGGGACGAAATGTATCAACGATTTTCCCTTGTGATATTATCAGTTAAAGATTGCAAAATCTTATCATCTTTACACAGATGCATACGCGTCTTGCCACACACCCTCCCCGTACACCCCCCTTTGAAATTTCTGGATCCGTCCCTATTAATCTCGATATCACCCCGCCACGGGGCTGTCTGTAAATTTCACTGTTTGTTTCAGGTGCCCGTTTTCCGAAAGGTCCTAAGTCAGTTCTAAATCCTAAGTCTTAGTCCTAATTATCATGGGACTGACCAATCAGGGTAGTTAAGACTAAAAGTTAAGATTTAGGACTTTGGACTTTTCGTAAAACGGGCCCCTGAACTGCATGCATTTAGAATCCTGAATCATAGTTTGAAAAAAAAAATTGGTAATCAATAGCTGACATAAAAGTCAAACCTATAACGGACTGGTGGGAATGTAGGTGGAATGAATGAGCTTTTCCCTAGGATGAGCTTTTCTTTAAAGAAAATTTTCCAGTAGAGATTTTCTTTGTGGAATGTTTTCTATATGACACCGGTCTTAAATGTGAGCTGGTCTCCTAAATGAGGTGGCCTTCAGTCGAGGCTCTACTTTATTAATTTTGATGCAGCAGTGTTATAACAGATCCATAAGCGATGTTGATTATTTTATATTAATAAAAAATGTATGATGAACAGTTATCATTATCTTGAAATTCAAGGTATCATCTTGAAATATTGAAATTGTTTCTTGAAAAGTCAAGATAATTTCTTCAAAATTCACTGAGAAAGATTCTTAAGAATCAAAAATAGAATCACTTGAAATTTCAACATAATGAACTTGAAAGTTTTATGCAGTATCTTAGAATTTTGGGATCAACTAACATTATAAAAAAATAATAATAACAACAAAATGGCCACAATTAACAACCTTATGTTTACCTGACATCACATGTGTACTTGTAACAAACTCCCCCGGCTTTGATTATATCCTGAAATGTCTGCTCAATGGAGCCGCTATCTATATCCCAAAGCACAACTATCGCCCCTTTCCTGGCGAATTTAATGGCGAGCTCACGTCCAAGCCCTTTCCCACTACCGGTTATGAGAACGACTTCTCCGGATACATCCTTCTCGATGGGTGGCCGCATCCATGCATAAAGTTTCTTGGCTAAAATAGAAAGCAACTTGATAACAAATAAAAATATATCATATATGAATGAGTGTTGCATTTTCATTCGGATATCGCCAATGAAATCAAACATTTTGTTATTTTCACTCTATCCCGTGTGTCATTAATCCTGAAAAACCTTGAAAACTGTGATTGAGATACAATTACATTTAGATATATAAGCATGTGTCTATATTGTTTGGGAGATATTCAAATTCCGTGCATACTTTTAATTGAGATGTGGGTTTTATCAGTTCTAAATTGCGTGGAAATGTTGATTTGTTGGCAGAACACTTAGATTATTGTGTGCAAATCAATCATACTGCACCACAAATACATACATACATACATATATATATATATATATATATATATATATATATATATATATATATATATATATATATATATATATATATATATCAGCATCGTGCCAAATGTGAGTCAACTATCACCATTTTGCCATAGCTCTCTATGTTAAATCAACATTCTTCAAATACCTGCCACAAAGTAATACTTGCATCAGTTCTTTTCAAAATTTAATATTTATAAAATAAATCTATTCATCATCATCTGATATTAGTTTTAAACTCTAATGAAACTTTGGCATGTCATTTACAAATATTTGCAGTTTTCATGAAAAAAAACTGACACATTTCAAACCAATTTAGAAAGATAGTCCATAGACTTTAACAAAAATGTGCCAAAGTTTACAAGATTTCATTCAGTACATAAGTCAGGGCAATTATTTTTAAAAAGTTGATTTAGCCTAGAAAGCTATGGGAAAATGATTTTAGTTGATTCACTTTTGGCATGAGTCTGTATATATATTTCATTTATTACATGAAATATATCATATACATGAATCTAGAAAGAATTTATAAATTACAATTATTATATCAACTATATATAGCCTACATGTACTCTCTGATACATTACATTGTTATAACTCTCTATATATGCATGTCTGTAAGCTGTATTTGCTTTTGACCAATAAACTACATAGGCGTCGGAACCGGGGGGGGGGGCTAAGCTAAGCTACCCCCCTTTTTTTGCAAAGATAGACGTAGGTGTTGAAAATTGGGGCTTAGCCCCCAGACGTTTCTGGCGTGTGTGTGTTTTAAGTTGGTTTAGCCACCCCCTCCCCGACCAACTTTCGATTTGCTTCCGACGCCTATGAACTACATACATATATATCTATATAAATCAGGGCCGGAAGTCGACAATTTTACTCAATGCTCAAAGTCAACTTTTATTTCGTTATTTTGGTTATATTGTTGTTTGTTAAACTTTTGGATTCGAGTGGTTGGGAAGCATCTTATTATTTTACAGCAATATCGAATAAAATTTTCCGTCACACTTATATATACATTGTATATATATTGTATAAAATGAATAAATACGTTTAGTAATTTAACTAAGTATGTACTCAAACTATTTTTTAACATTTCTGAAGTTTCCTTCAAATGAGCAATAATGTTTATCATTATTGTCAATATACAAATATTTCCAGTTACAGAATAAATGTTGCATATTTTTATCCTAAAATCACGTAAAGTTAATTGAGTTTGAGTACGTATTGACTGATGTGGTGACTCCGTGGCCTGATAAGAATAAAAAAAAATAAAAAAATAAAATTTTGTAACTTTGAATATGTGTTTCATTTATCTCTGGTCCAACATGCATGATGGTAAAGAGTTACTGGTTTTACATGCAGAAAGGTCAAACGTGTCCACACGACCGCCTCACAAAATTTTATTTTGGTAATAAACTTTCGGATTTAATAATTACAAGACCATTTAAATTGTTATTCTGAAAATACAATACAAACATTTGCTAGGAGGACACTGACTTAGAGCCCGAAATATGGAAACAGGGACAGAATTACCCGCTAACAAATGTATTTGTTTATTCATCGTTACACATTTAATGATTATTTTGGTATTATGTTTATAATATTCATATACCAAGGGCGAAGTTGGTCCTCCCATGCATTGAACTTAAAGCACATACTTAGAAAGACAACGAATCTAAATAAAAACATAAAAGGGGTGGCAGAATATTTTCGTCACAGAAATACAAGAGCAACTAAAATGTTCCGCTCGCACGGAATATTTTTTTCATCACTATGTTATCTCCCGGGCTTCGTATATTAATAATATACACCCTCTCAGTCTCTGCTTGTAGCGTGACTTTTATTCTTATGGTTACCCTGTATAGAGTTGCAATGCAATACCTAAAACATAGGGTTTTTTTTATTTTACTTTTTGAATATATAAATAAATAAATAAATAAATAAATAAATAAAAGTAATAATATTATGTATATTTTATTTCGACTTCTCTTCTTTCATTCTATTTTAATATCGCATTTATCAATTAATATTTTTCATTCAGATCCAGATTATATTTCATCCATCACTATGCGATGTAATGTCGATTTCTTCTGATTTGTACCCAATCATTCGCGATCTCTTTCTCCTTGTCACGTTCCGCTTGGGTTGATCAGTGACTGCGACATTTAGTCACGCGTCAATAGAGTGACCTTCGATGACCCAAGCCGAGGTACCCGTCAACAGTTTACCTGTGGTCTATGAGCGCAGATAACGACATAATCAATTTCACTATTGTTCTTTTGATTGATCTTAATTGGCACGAGACGCTTGGGTCAGAAATGTGTCAAAGTTTGCCTCTCTGTTTCGTGTTCATTTCATATTTTATGACATATTTTTGTGAATGATTTTGAGATCAAAATGTCAAATATTTAGACTATAAAATAGAAATATTTCTGTCGAAGAAAACATACCACAACGTACCTGAGGGAAGGAAAGATATATCTAATAATTATAAATTATACACGTAACGATCATCTAACAGAATGTCTCAATACAAGTCCACAACCTGCTTATTGAAAGCTGATTTCTTGGAATCATGGTCTTCTAATGAAGGTAAGCATGGTACAATTTATAATTTTTAAATTTCATTTATTTATATTTTACCGGTAAGTTATCCATTCCGTAAGTAATGAAAATCACGGATAAATGATATTTTTAAAAACTTTTCACAGAAATTCAAAATTTTTACACACACACACACACACACACACACACACACACACACACACACACACACACATATATCCTTTTATATATAAAAAAATATTACTTTCTTTCAACTGAAAAATAGCAAATTCTTATTGACAGAAGCATTTATATCATGTTCCCACTTTTTAAAATTCACCAGGAGTTTTAGCAAAAAGTGAGAACAGGATGATTAATATGTTTTTAAAAAAACTATAAAAACTTTGGTAGTGCCCTATAATATATTTCAAATATTCGATAAAATATTTTTTTAAAAAATATGCATTATGACTATAATGCATGTAATTAGAGTATAAATATGCGGTAAAGTTATAATTTTATAATTATTTAATATTTGAAATATGTCGTAGGACAGTAATGTGTTATCATTTTTATACATAAATATAATACCCGGTATTTATTTTCCTAGATTTGTCGTCCGGTTATGATTCCGGATCCAACACTGAACCAAAACAGCATGGAAAAGAGACTATTCCCAAAAGTACAAAGAGCCAACAATTCCGGTCCGTCCCATCATGGCCTTATGAGCAGAATTCCGCCTACCAAGATTCGGACTCGGAAACAGATTCGGAACCCGACTCGACCCCGTTTTCCGATGACGACACATCTGAAGAAAGCAGCGACGATGATGTAGCTACAGATAGTGCGAGTATAAAGTATACCTGCATCGACTCTCTCTGCGACTCCCTGACTTACATATTATCCATGCCGGATATGTGTGATGTCATGTTCCTGGTTGGTCCCGACAGGACTCCGGTATACGGCATCAAGGCTCTTCTTACCACAAGAAGCAGGTAAGCATAACTAATTCATGATTTATTATAAAATATAAAATCAGGGGCGGATCTTAGATGAAATGATTGTCAGTAGCAATTGGTATTTGGACCATTATATTCAGTTTACATGTACACATACTTTTAACTTTCCTAGCCAATAAAGTAGGGGGGTCTTACTTAACAGGATCCCTTCCGCTTAATTTCTCAATGGGAAGTGACTAAATTAAAGGTGAAAATTAATTTTTTATGAAAGCTACAGGATCATCCGACTATTTCTCACATCGGCCTTTCGAATACAATAGTATTATTGATACATATTTCAATAAATTGTTGTAGCCCATTTGTAATTATATTTCACTAAATTGTGCATTTTTTTTTCAATTTATCAGTCGACGAGAAAAATATAGTTTGATGACATATTATTAAGAGATTCTCTCATACGTGTTATGAAATGCATGTAGTAACAACTTGTCAAGCTTCTTCTGTCTAATTACAATGGATATCATGACCGCGTTTTCAAATTATTTCCAATTACATGTATATTGTTCTTTTTGACAGTGCAATAAATAATTCAAATATTATTATTATTATTTATCATTATTATATATATATATATATTTGCTAATTAAACGTTTCTTTTATATTACAGGGTATTTTTCCAACAAGTTCTCGCTGCGACCAGAGAAGCTGAAAAGTCACCGAAAAGCCGAAAATTAAAAAGAACCAAGAACAAACCAATCAATTTGAGCAAGAAAATAACAATCCACGTTCCCGACATGCAACCCGAAGTGTTCAAGAAACTGATCAAATTCATCCACTGTGGATTGGTTGATGTCACTGTTCATGATGTCATAGGTAAGTCATCAACATATTTAATTTTACATTTTGCGTTTAATTTATTGTTCAATGTTTAGGACCTACTTTTGAATTGTATTTAGTAAATTATTTGTTAATAAATGTATTAATTCATTTTAATACATTTCCACCCCTCAACCAGGTCAATATTCCATTCGGAATTATAACAATTCCCGGCTTTTCTCATTTTCGTATATATCCCCAATCCACGGTGCACCACTGCCTTTGGATCGCACCGAGGATGGTATAGCCGGTATCTACACGTTCCATAAGCGAAATACCATTATCAAATACATGTATTTATAAATATCAAATGATTGTCAGTGTTTGCTACAGACATTTTACATTCTATAAAAAATCTAGAAATGGACATTGAAACTGATTTTACCCATCAATTTCATTACAAATATAAAAATCTCAGATACCAAAGTATAAGTCTTCAGGATGTCCAGAATACATGTATACAAATCTGGTGATATTAGACAAACACGTTGACCGGTCACATAGCAATGAAATATAGACAGCATTTTACTGAATCAGAAAATCATGATATTTATATTTGCGTTTCCGTTAGTCAATGACAGTGCACGTGATTTGTTTGAAAAACATTTGTTGATTCTATATTAAATATAGAATAATGGATTATACATTACACTGTAATTGGCGAATATCAATTACCACTCCAAGACACATCTTTAACAAAACCAAATTTATTTTCTTTGTACAGGTTTGCTTTCTGCGGCATTGCGGTATCACGTGACTGATTTGAGTGCCATCTGTCGGGATTTTATCACAAGAGGTACATCATCAGCAATGGCATCGACATTATTGGAATCAATAGAGAGACGAGCAGAGGTCAACAAAGAAATGACTTTCATCAAAAACAAGGTAATTATTAGTCAATTTAAAATTCGTTGCACTAAAAATTTGAAATTTTAAGAACATTTTAATTGATCTATAACAATTTCAACTGTTTGAGTAATCTTTGATAAAATGTTTACATAAAATATCTAGTATAAAATGGAGAAGGCACCGAATATTCACGTTTCATATATTGAACATATATGTACATATTCAAGTTGTGTTCTTATATTTTTTGTTTCAAATGCGACCACTTGAGATTCGAGGCATATTTTTTTGTATTTTATGCACAATTACATTTCTTACTTTTATAAAAATGTAAATAAATATCACACGGAAATAACCGGCACTGCAAATATCAATGCCAGCTCGCTCAGGGAATACTAGTACACATTATTTTTTTTAGATGTTATTCGGGTTTTTCATAGTGGTAAATATGTCGTATTTCATAGTTCATGCCTTATGATTTAATTCTATATATTTTGCTCATTTACAGTTACTCAAGCGCATGAACACTTCCAAACCTATAACACAAGTACAAAAGGATTACCAAACTTCGCCCAAAAATGAGACGGTAGTGTGATGGGAATCACGAGGCAATGATATATGGTGACGTGCATAACGAGGCATGGGCACAATAGTGTGATAGGCATCATGAGGCAAAGATATATGGTTACAGGCATAACGAGGCATGGATAGCCATCATGAGGCAAAGATATATGGTTACAGGCATAACGAGGCATGGGCGCAATACTCCTATAGTGTGATAGGCATCACGAGGAAAAGATATATGGTTACAGGCATAACGAGGCATGGATAGGCATCATGAGGCAAAGTTATATGGTTACAGGCATAACGAGGCATGGATAGGCATCATGAGGCAAAGATATATGGTTACAAGCATAACGAGGCATGGGTGCAATAGTCCTATAGTATGGTAGGCAACACGAGGCAAAGATATATGGTTACAGGCATAACGAGGCATGTATGCAATAGTCCTATAGTGTGATAGGCAACACGAGGCACGGATGCAATAGTCTTATAGTGTGATAGGCATCAATAGAGTGACATCACGGGGCAAGGAGGCAATAGTCTGACATATTTCACGAGACATGGCTGCAGTAGAGTAATAGACATTACGAGGCATACAGAGCTTAATTCTGACATCACCAGAAAGAGGTAGACATTTTGTCACCAGACAATGGCGGACACAAGTTCGAGGTTTCATTCATATACGGATGCAGAGGACGATGCAGTCAACATAATATAATAATTTCAGATGTAACATTTATGTGTGACCTTCTGTATATCTAGAAAGGGAAAAACTGTTCTGGTGCAATCTTTCAAATCTTAAACCAGACGGTCAACATTACATTTGCATAACGAATTCAAGAACATGCTAACAAGTCTAAGAATATTGATTCTGTAACCTTTTGAAAGTATTGGCTTTACCTGAAAGAGAGAAAGCTTGTTTCAAATACTTTTTGTACGTCTTTGTAAGGATACAAAGTCCTAGTAACTTACAGTCCATTTAAAGTGCATTATTTATATTTGGTAGTGCTATATAGAATTTTGTACATACTATTTGTAAAGAAATTGTGTAAATTTGCAATTTTTATATCATTGATAATAAATATCAAATTAACACGTTGAGTTGTGGTTCTGTTAACATTTTTATTTGTTTCATATGTTCTATACCGAAGTCGGTGTCCGTTCAGTTATAACTGAGGTAGTTCCACATACCAAATAAGTGAATTCAACGGACTCCTTGATTTTTGCCTAGCTGTACAGATGGTTGACTCTGGATGTGGTTTCATAGATCTACTCGATTAGGTATGTGGTCCTTTAAGAAGTTCGGGACTATAAGTTACCTTTTACCTTATACTCAAGCACAACTTTTATTTTTTCACTTTGACTTTTATATACATGTGTTGTTGTATGTTAAACTTCACATATACTCTGTTTCACTAAGTGAAATGTTGAGTTGTCTTTTCGTTGGCGGTTGTTGAGACGCCTGTACCAATTGTGACGAGGATTCGTTCCTCACGTATTTCATTTGGACTTGACTGTGGACTCAAGGCGGGTGTGACCGGTCGACAGGGGATGCTTACTCCTCACCTGATCCCACCTCTGGAGACCAAGGGGTCCGTGTTTGTCTATTTTCACCAGATTTGTATCTATATCCTGGACATCGTATAGAGTTATACTTTGGTATCTGAGATTTTTATACCAAAGTATTATTCATCAGAATGCCCAGAATATATATATATATATAGTAAAAATTGGACAAAAACGGACCCATGGAAATCAAGAGGTGGGATCAGATGCCATGGAGGAGACTGTAAGCATCCCCTGTTGACCGGTCACACCCGCCGTGAGTCCACAGTCAAATCCAATATAAAACATCTCAGATACCAAAGTATAAATCTTTAGGATGTCCAGGACACAAATACTAATACGGCAAAAATGGACAAACACGGACCTCTGGACACCAAGAGGTGGGATCAGGTGCCATAGAGTAGTAAGCATCCCCTGTCGACCGGTCACAACCGCCGTGAGTCCACAGTCAAGTCCAAATGAAATATGTGAGGAACGAATCCTCGTTACAGTTGGTACTGACGTCTCAACAACCGCCAACGAAAAGGCATCTCAACATTTCACCCAGCGAAACAGAGTAATCGCAAACAAAACTATTACATCGAACGAAGTAAGCTTCCCCTGTTGCCGGACCGGTCACATCCGACGTGAATCCAGTCAAATTAAAATGAAATAGGTGAGGAAGAAAGAAATAAAATAACTGAGAATGTTACTAAATAGGAAAATCAACATATGGACATTTCATAAAAAGATATTCACATCCAATTTTGCACAAGGACGTTTGTTTTAAGTATATTAGTTTGATACAGAAAAAATATATGGTGAATTGGGGAAAAGCAAACTAAGATTACAAATTGCAGAAATATATTACCAACAAAATTTCATTCAAATTAGAATATTAATAAGATGATAATAAAAAATCATCTCAAATAAAATTGTTCTTAAAACAACCGTCCTTGTGCAAAATAGGATGTGAATATCTTTTTACCACACGGATCAATTAGAAACCACGGTCTGTTAATGCGAGTTATACAGATTTTGATATTAACGAGAGAACATCGACTTATCTACCCTACCGAATATGAAACTTTGAAGCTGAAATGGTCAATTCAATCATAGATTGTAAAAGAAAAAACCGAGGTTTATAATGTCAGATCTGCTTTTATGCGCGTTCTAAGCAGTTCTAAAAACTCCTACGGTTACATTTTTCGTATTTCACTGATAAGTATGGCTCCTGGTAATTCAAAAGCACGAGTTTCTGACAGCAAAACAGGTGCCCGATTCAATACAGGAATGCGCGATGTTTGAGAAAACATCAAAACAATTTTCCCTTCGGTCATTTGTGGCAGTTCTGGTATATTTAGTTTTAAAGAATTGAGATTGTTAAATTGAACCATTTGACTCATAAACATCTAAATGATATGCTCTTTTATTTTGTCAAAGATTAGTCTATGGTGGTCTCTAGTGTTGGAAGGGTGAAATGCAACGGACATGATACGGAGTGTTGCCATGTTCAGCTTTTCAACGTTATACAGCTTACCTGTACACGTGATTAATGATGGTTCAAGTTTGTTTATTTGGATAACAGGCCGCTGGCATTACGTATAAAAATTATATGTCACTCATGTGTCCTTGTCATAGCTATTTATATAATAAAAATTTACCCGAGAAAAATCCACAGTAACTACCCTTCCGCAAGTAAAACGGCAAACTTTCCTCATAAAATCAGCCAAGGTTCCGGTCGGACTGAAACTTGCACGGACCAGAAGCGAGATATTTTATGATTTTATGTGCGATACCCTAAACCGAGTAATCACTCACTTCGATTACTACATTAACTGGTAGACCCTGTTCGTAAGAGGGCGCTGTAATTATTCGAGTTAGCGATACCCTAACTGTGGTTGTTTGAGAGGTCGGTATGTTCTATCTTATGTTTTATTTGTGTGAAGATTTAGTTCAAGCATCTCATAATTTTATTTTTTATTATTTTCTTTTAACAGAAACAAGAAAACTAAAGCTTCATCATTACCGAGATACAATTTCCTTATTATTCAACAGCATGTGTCGGAATATTTCCGTTGTTACGAACAAAACGCAATTGAAAGCTTAAAGCTTTTGATGATATGTTTCCTGAATACCGGGAAATAGGCAATATTTAACTATTCAACCTCATTTAGTCTCATGTGCTTTTAAGCAGATGACAGTACTTTTACAGTTCACAATGGTGTGAGAAGCAATCACGTCACAGCATATTCCATTTGGTTTTACAAGGCTCACAAAATATCCAAAAGGTATGTCTGTAATGTACATTATATGTTCATCTTCGGGGAACATCGATTTCATTTGAATTTTTTAAAATTAAAAAAAAAAAAAAAATTGTGTTTTACGCCACACAACAATTTTTCAGTTATATGGTGGCGTCCAGTTTTTAATAATGGAGGAGATAGCCTGGTTACAATGAACCCGGGAAGAGACCACCGGCCTTCCGCAAGTAAACTGGCAAACTTTCTCACATAAATCAGTTTAGGTTCCAGCGGGACTCGAACCAGTGCTGACCAGAAGTGAAAGTTCATGGTTCAAAGTGCGGTGCTCTAACCTCTTGACCACGTAGACCCCAACATCGATTTCATATCTCTTAATATGAGCAAATTATGATGATAGTAATCGCAAATATACTGAGCAAGTCTAATGCTCACCGGTTGAATACTAGCTTATAACCATGTAATTGTGTTGCAGATCACCACCACGACGGAATGGCTATTCTGAAGGCACGATTTTGCAAGAGTTTCCTAATTGTCCTGGGATCATGTTTGATCTGTACATCCTTCATAATATCAACACTTTTCGCAGGGAGACCAGATCTAAGATACCAGTATTTCAATGTCTTTGAAACACTGCATATTTTTCATGTCACTGGAATAGTTGTTCCAATTATTCTTTTTTTCATGACGTTCAAATACAGGGACAAGTGGCTAGTAGAACACGGATTGACGTTCAAAGCGGACAAGATGAAGGTAGCCTTTTTATGGCTATTTGGGTTGGTTGCAATGGCTTATACAGCTGTTAAAATGTCAATTAGTGTAGTTTGCGCGATGCAAGATGGAGAGGATATGTTTCCTGGTAAAAGAGAATTTAGAATAACAAACTACATCTTTGAAATAATGTTTTACGTTGCACAACTTGCCTTCATTACTTATTTTTCACAGTTTAAACTAAGCTCGCCATTTCCTATTGGTATTGCGTTGATGTTCCTTCTGATTGCCGACTTGACGTTTTGGTTTCAATCTATGCTGTCGACAATAACATGGAGTTTATTCATATCGGATGTGAGTTTGAATATATCCTCTGGCAATAGCTGTTTTAATGAATCTCCAATACAATCATTCCGGGAAAAGATTCACCCATACACCAGGACTGCCAAAATCGAATACTACTTACTGGCAACAGCTTTTGTTTTGAGACTGTGGTCAACGACAGAAGAGTCCTCTAGAGCCAATACTTATAATTTACTGACAAATGGCGACACTGCCACCGGTCTAATGACAGATAATTCAGAAGCCAGAAGTACCCATGTATTCAATTTTTATACACCCAACACACATCGTGGACGAGCTTACAAACCAGCGTCATATTATGTTGCTCTTTTGATAAGTTTAATTGTTTGCTTGCCAATGTTTGTTCTAAATAATATCATAGTCTTTAACATTGGTACAGACGACATGGTGTGTCTTCTATTTGAATGTTCCGTTTTTGTTGTCTTCTTGGTACAAATATTTATTCTCTTAGCCTCGTTTTACAGCTTAAATAATCAGACTACGAGTGTTGACATTTCCTACCGTGCCAGATCGAATGATTCTATCATAATATTTAGTACAGCCGGTTCTATAGCCGTAGAAATATTTCGAGTACTTCGATGCTATATCCACATTAAGGAAATATCGCCAAAGTTGGCGATGTTTATTTCAAAGACCTTCCTTGATATGATTGGGATATTCTTGCAAACAATGTTGTTGCTCATTTCCAGCAAATGCAGAATAAGTAGGACGACCATTAGTAAGAATAATTATCGACTTGAGAACCTATTTGTTTCGCTGTACGTCATAAACCTGATAATTTGGTTCACGGACTCGTTCTTCAGCAGCAAATCCATGGCAGTTCTTGAACTTCACGGACACGATAATTCTAATTGGAATTTACTTTTCAACCTTATAGGACCAATATCAATGTTCTATAGATTCAATGTTGCCATGGAATCATTTGAACGATATGAATATTTTTCAAAACGAAGAAATGAAATTGATCGGTAAAAAAAAAAAGCTAAAAGACCATGCAATGAATTCTGTAATGTCATTTGAATTTTTACTATTGGCGGTATAACATACGTCATAATCTAGCTATCAATATTCAGGTAATTCCACATCTATCATTCATACTGTTGCAAATTATATATATATATATATAATATATATAATATATATCCGCTGTGAGTCCACAGTAATAACTTATACCTAGAAATTTTCGATTCCATTTAATTTTCGCTATTTTCAACCTTTCATTTTTTCGTCCTTAGATGAGATGACGAATTTAAAACGAGAACGAAATTTGCAAAGTCAAATAACTGAAGCACAACCATATATGTGAATTCAATGAGAAAATGAAAATTTAGTATTGTTGAATGTGTTTTCTGTCGTAAAATGGCGAAAATAAGTAGGGGCGAAAAATTTCTGGTATACAATAGTTAGAAATGACTAAATAGAAAATTCCAGACAGACACATGTAGAAATATCTTCCTTTTATTACCTCCATACGAAATGATGCATTGTTCAGCAACGTGTGAAACTAGCTCAATAAATAATATAAAGTAACAATTCATCATTCCACTAATGCATAGTTTATATCCATTGAAATATTTGAACACATTCAATATATATAAATTATATTGATAACTAAAATCATATGGTATATTCATTAACATATGACGAATGATGATAATGATAAGAGATAATCATATTCTCTAACTTGCTGATTCAGCACTCAAATACTGTAAACCAGTAATTCTCTGATGATATGAACTTGGAAAATACATTAACTCACCGACCCCTGGACAACAATGGACTCTTCAATAAGTCAACGAATTAGACTAGTCCAAATGTGGATTTAGGGGTAAATGGATTAAACAACAGAAAAAGCGGAAAATAGCTCTAATAATTCATAATGTAGTCATTTACTACACAAATGTAATTTTGTTTACCAATCATAAACGTTGTTTTCCTTTAGGTCTAAAGTCTGGCGCAATAAGTTGACTTTTTGGCAAAATCAAGAAAAAAAAGTAATATAAAATCGTGACAGAAAATCGGCCTACTTTTGCAGCAACTTGTATATCTATGACATCAATCTATAATTTGGAAAAGAAATAAATTCTCTTTTCCACTAAAATTAATTTCTTTTTCAGATTTTGTAGTAAAAATATTAACTATTTTTCTATGTATCACAGAAGGTCAATTTATCATTGTCAACTATTTATGATCATTGATTAATCATTTGATTTTAAATGAAGTCACTGTATTAAAGTCCTTGTGATCTAAAACATTTGAAATTGTTTCAGCTTATAACTTGAAAATATTATGTAAATCTGATAATCGTGATGCTACTTATGTTATTTGTATTTGATTTCAAAATTACCTTGTGTTTTAAATTTGCCACACGAAATCATTATAGAGGTTTCACACTGTGTAGGCAATCAAAATAGATACAAAACGAAAAGTTAAAATTAAGAACGTATCTATAAATAATTGGAAACGACTGATAGAACACAAGAAGATGCTATGTAATGCATTTATTTTGTTTGTTTGTTTGTATGCCATACTCAACATTTTTTCAGTAATATGGTAGCAGCCAGTTTTCAATGATGGGGAAGAGAACCCGGTTACATTGTAACCGGAAAGAGACCATCAGCCTACTGCAAGTAAACTGGCACACGTTTCACCAAATCTGCTTAGGTGACAGCAGGGCTTGAACCTGCGCTGACCAGAGGTGAGAGACCTCATGGTTTAAAGCGTGATGCTCTGACTGACCACTTGACCACAGTGTCCCTTCATACATGTAATACAGTAGACGATTCTTTGTAATTCATATAATACTTGTATGTAAAGGGCTTTCTGGTGGCGTGCACAAAACATGAAAATAAATATTGTGATATTTACAAGAATTATTACACACTAAAAAGCCAAAAAGCCCCAAAACGTGTGATACACTGGTGCTGTTTGTAATCGATTTTCATGATTATTCGGATATCTAAATATTATGATGTCTTATTGAACAAAATGCACTCACAAAGCTGAAATACTATTTGAGCAACACTTAAATTTGTATTAAAATGAAAATAATTAAAGTAGCTTGAAATAAGAGCTGTATTTGAAATAAATTACAAAATGGCTGCCAAAGAACACACAACTGATTAAACTACTTGGATATAAGTTGAAAAAAAAACTATTGGTTTTTAAAACACACATGAGAGGAACAAACCGGTTATATGTTCAGGCAACAAACACAGGTATCATAATGAAACATACAACAATATGGTGGACGGCGTAGCTCAGTGATATTTATAAAGTATACAGATCTTAAACAAGAAGAGATTGATCTCCTGTATATTCGGTGATGAAGTGTTGATTTTTTCTAACACGGGAAAATACTACGAACACTCTCTTTGAAGGGGCATTACCTTTGTTTTTTTTAATTGTTTCTTTGTCTAACTCCTTTTATTGATATATAATAACGAAAAAGAGATATTCTTAAATTCCTATACATTTTGTGAAAATTACTTGAAAAACCCAGTTTGGCATTTTTTCCTTTACAAATATTATTGACAATACCAAAGTTATAGTTTTACAATGGAGTCCAAAACAAATGCTCAAGAAGAATGATTTAATTCGACCTTATTATTTGTATATGCATACCTTACTGAACCTGCCGTTATTTTCACAAAATGTATAGGAATGTAAGACTCCAGTGAAAAACAAAAATAACTGCAAAATGCGAAATGCATTTTCTTGAAGCTCAAACAGGTGCATGAATAGATGAAAATTGTAAATTTAGCTTTATACAGAGCTATACTCTTCCCACATAAAATACTGTAAAACACAAAATGAAAATGCTGTATTTCCTGAGATTCAACTTGATGGTTAAGTGTATCAATGTTTACAAGTCACATAACCTAAATACATAAATACAGATCAAGAAACCTCTTCACACCCAATGTCATATCAACCTTTCAAAACGTTTTACTTTAGTTTCAGATTTTTCAAAACAATTATACTTTTGATTTGTTTTTGTTTTAATGAAACAAACAAATTTGATTTGTTGTCTTACGATAAGATGGCTTTAACTCATCAACCCTTGAAAAACAATAGACTCTTCTCTATATCAATGACTTAGACCAGTAAAAATGTCTTTTTAGGGGTAAATGGGTTAATGATGAAGTGGAAGATTTTTGTTTGTTTATTGTTGTTTAACGTCCCACTCAAGAATATTTCACTCATAGGGAGACATAACCAAATGTCGGACGAAGTGGAAGAATTATGGATTGTTTTTTTTTTAAATCATAGACAATTTCGATTTTATGTTAGTATATTTACTTAAATCACCAAAATTATTTGTTTTTACTACATTTAATAATATGATTATTGGATGCAATTGTTTTCGTATTTTGTTAAAAACAAATCATTTTGACGTAAATCAAAATAATCAACTCATTTTTGTCATAATTACAGTTTGCCTAATGATTTGATACAGAAAGATATGTTTCACATTCTCTATATAAACAATTTCTCATGTAGCATCCACACAATTTGTGTTAAATGTGATTATTGTATATGTTTTACTCAAGGGAAAATATTTGAACTACAGTAAAACCTGCTATAGCGGCCACCTCTATATAAGGATTACCTGCTTATAAATGCCAGTTTTTTCAAGTCCCTTGACTGCATACTTCAACTAAATTGAACCTATTTATAAGGGTCATCTGCACATAACGGTCAATATTTTCTGGTCCCTTGGGTAGCCCCTATATACAGGTTTCACTGTATTACAATGGAATTGCATGAAAATAAGCACTCTTAAACTCTTAATGAATCGATAAATGTGAATGTCTCCTTGTAAAACTATCATTGAGTGATATGGTGAACAATTATACAAGTTTAACCAGAATCTTAGCCGGACAGACTAACAGATGCCGACAAAACCCGGTGTCACCTTTGAAGTACCAACTATTGTGATACAAGGATGGGTTACGTAATTCTATAGAGAGTGGAACATTGTACAATAGAGCCAGTGGAAGCACAATACTGAAGTTCTTATGTAAAATCTGACTAGGACTGGTAAGCAACACAAAAGTGTGTTCCTGAAGTCTAGGATGCAACAAAATCATTCTTGCCATTTTACAACTGAGAATAAAAAAAAACAATGTTAATGAGAAAGAAATACTGATATCAAAATAGACTGTACAAAAAAATGTATATATTAACTGTTTAACACCTTTCATCCCTTGGTGTCTAAATGGTATGTTTTGTCCTATTGTTTTAGACCAGTCTATTGTAGTCTACAGGGTTGAAGGTTTACTAGTAAATGAAATAGGTTGTATACAAGAGTAACGAACAGAGCTTTAGGAATTTTGAATTTTCAGATACGTGTATTAATTAAATGGCAACAAGTAACTCAAGATCGGGGCAGAAATTCGACTAGGCAACTAGGAGCTGTATTTGTTGATATGTAATGAACATGAATGACATGGATGGTTTCTGATTCAGGTAAATGTTTGGATTTCTATGGCAGCTTGTTATGCCTCTATTTCCCTCTTGTGATATTTTGCCGTACTACAATCACCACTATTTGTAAATGTCTTTTTCCATCAAAGAAGATGCTATCATAGATTTAGCCGATACCTGTAATACATGTTTGTGTGAGGTAAAACCTTCCATCATGAATGATAAAATCATAAATACTGTACTTGCTTGGCAAAAATACACTTCTAAATCTAAACTCCTTTACTGTTAACTGGGTATTGTAAGTAACATACCCAACTTTGGCTCTAGTTATGTTGGTGTCACTTAACTCACATATGAACCATAGATCATTGGTACTTGTACATCTGGCGCCACATTAATGACATCAAAACCCTCGATCACTATAAATCCGGCGTCACGTTACTGACATCAGAACCATCATGATAGATGATTGGTACTTGTACATCTGCAGTCACATTACTGACATCAAAACCCTCGATCACTATAAATCCGGCGTCACGTTACTGACATCAGAACCATCATGACAGATGACTGGTACTTGTACATCTGCAGTCACATTACTGACATCAAAACCCTAGATCATTGGTACATCAATGACGTACATTTCCCGTACATCTGGTATAAGTCCCGAAGTCACATTACCAACAAAGAATGCTCAGATAACATGTATCTATGAATCTTCAGAGTCACATGACTGAAATCAAAAGCCCAGATTATTGGAACTCAAGTCTTCTGTATCCAGAGTTTGACATATAAAACCCAGATATTGGTATCTATATATGTGCAAATACATTGCTATCATCAAAACACAGACCATTGGTACCTATATATATCCGGAGTCACTTTGCTATCATCAAAACACAGACCATTGGTACCTATATATATCCGGAGTCACTTTGCTATCATCAAAACACAGACCATTGGTTCCTATATATATCCGGAGTCACTTTGCTATCATCAATAACACAGATCATTGGTACACATGTACCTATATATATCCGGATTCACACTGCTATCATCAATAACACAGATTATGGGTAAATATATATATATTCAGAGTCTCATTTCTATCATCAATAACCCAAATTATTGGTGTTAAAGTCATATATGTCATCATCTGTGGCTGCCGTCATGTTCGTCTTGTTTCTCGGCAATGGAGAGTCAACGTGCCTCAGTGTATCCTCTAACCCAGGTTTGTTCTCTTCTTGACCCAGTTCTTCGTCATCTGGTTCAAAATCATCTTCGTATTGTCTGGAAAATATAACAAATACTTGCCTTACAATATTCATGAACTCCTTAAACCTTTGGATCTCTCCTCTAGTCAGAATGGAAAGAATTATATCATCAACAGAGTGAAATTTTATATTTTCAATATGTATATAAATATGATAAATAAAGCTGATTTATTTATGTTGTTCTGAGAATATGTAAACCAGCATGCCAGAGTCCAAGAGTTATGAAACATAATGACATGATTTCCCGCCAGTCATAACTTAAGCAGTAACTATTAAACTGAATCTGATTGGCAGAAAATGAAGACAGTTTATACACTAGTATGAAAAAATACTTTGTACATGTAGGTTATGATCCAAACTCACAAAGGTAGACAGCATGGTATGTATGACAAAAGAAGGATGGTCAATGTTTATACAAGTATACCCAGGTTTTTGCCCTCAGTTAATTTGGCCCTTTTGCAACAGAAAACATATTCACTTGAAAATTGCACCTTCATTTTAAATTCACCCTCTCATCTTAGGGCGAAGATTATAATAATTAAATGGAGGAGAAAATTTCCACCTGTATTTGTTTGCACTATTAAACAGCATCCTACATACCGGTAATAGATTTACTTATTGAAAAAAACAACAACATTAATATCAAAACACTTTCATGACTTCTATATACATGTACAAACATCTACTGTAAATCTACTGTGAGAATTTTATTTTCAATAATTTCGCAACCGTTAAATCTATATTGGCATTTGTTTCGCGAGAATTAAATCTTTTATTCTAATACTGAAAATGAAACTGAAAGGTACAAGGCAATATTCTTGGGTTTGATTTTAGCCAACGTAATTTGTTTTAGAGACGGTTGATAATTTCACACCAGTGTATACGAATGACAACCTTTATAATAAAGTACAATAATAGAATGACAAAATGAGCATTCATAATCGCAAAAAAAATTATCTCGAAAATAAATAAAGAACCAGTATTTTGTGAAAAAAAAGTTCCGCGAAATATTTCCGGGTTTACGGTAAATAATCATGAATTGATACTATAGTCAGAATATTGTTTGCTGTATGGAAGGAATGAAGGGTTCACTGCAAAACATGCAAATTGGTAAAATTTGGGACATATGTTGGACCATTGGTTAATGGTATATGTATTGAAGGATTGCTCTAAATATTGAGATAGCACAGAAGTCTGTCTACACAGATACAATAGAGTCCTGCTCTTTGTTAAAACATTACTGCACACAGGGTTATTTTTTGCCCTTCTACATCTGTAAAAGGGTTTCACCCCTTTTAAATTCACCAAGACCAGTTAGAATTCCAATTTAAATGATACTGTGTGTTGATTAAATGAAATAGATAAAAGATACATTGTACTCTCTGCAATTATTAAAAATAGATGAATTTATTGTTTTGAGATTTGAGATTGAGAGTTTTGAATTTGTCCACTGACGATGAGGACGAAAGGGGCCAAAAATAAATTCGGGGCAAAAATTTCACTGTATATACATTATTTATGTCATACAAATGCTGGGTCAGATATATGGAGGTCATGAAACCACATGGTCTTCACTATGTTAATTGTTGATTTCAGTTTCCAGTATTCTAAATACGTCAGGAACTACAATTGTCCTTAGACTGGTGAAGAAATGTTGACTTGTATCTCATAACTAAAACCTATTTTAACTCATAAACCCCTGAAGTCACATTTGGACCTGTCCATCTCAAAGAATGGTTAAGTCCACTGTCAGAATTCAGGTGTATGATTTAGAATAAAAATTTCATAACAATTCTACATGCAATATAATTTTGTTCACCCCTGAATTATGACAGTGGACCATACTATTTAATGATCTGGGTGAGTCTAAATATGACTGCAGGGGTTGATGAGTTTTAAAAAATTCTAAAATCTGCAAACAGAAGCACAAACTTTTGTACATGTGAGCCAATAATGAAACATTGATAGTTTATTTTTCAAAATGCCTTATATCAATGAAAGGGGGGGGGGGGCTTTAATTACCTAAACAAATAGTTATTATATGGAAATTACCTTAACAAATAGTTATTATCTGGAAATGGAAAAAAGAAATACACAAATCTTTGGTGGTGAAACAAGTTAAGCATGCAAATGAGATGGGAACAAAGGTAGACCCTAAAGGAACTGATGCTCTGCTGGTCAAGTAATAGGTGTCATAATATTTATTACTTAAAGAAAATTCTCTTCTTAAAATTGAAATGACATATAAGATAATGAGGTTCACCAGGGTTATACACAAGCTCAATTCTCTTGCTGATAAACAATCTAATTTAACTCATCAGCCCCTGAAAAACAATGGACTCTACTGTAAATCAATGACATAGACCAGTCCAAATGTGTTTTTTAGGGTGAATGAGTTTAAAAATACACAACTCTCACCACTCCTGTTTTCTGATACTGTATACGTGTACCTGTAAATTTTGGCTCACATTTAATTTTCGCTTCTGCTTAAATTTCACCATTTTCCCTCCTCCATATAGATGAGAGGGCAAATTTAAAATGAAAGCGTAATTTTCAAGCTAAGTAATTGAAGTAGGGACGTACATGCCACCTGTGAGATTTAAGACAAGGTCAATGGTTTTTTGTAAAAGGGTGAACATTTTCCAGGTATACAGTATTTCATGCAGAGTATCTAACAAAACTGCGATGGGATAACATCCCACTCAGTGACCTAATAGATGTGTCGACCAGCAACACTGAACACACAAAATCCGGAAGTATTTTCCGGAATTCCTTTTCATAACGTTGGATAGAATCAAATTAGCAAAGATGCTCCATATGAATTCTGTAGATTGAGTTACATCTCTTTAACATTCAATAAGCTTTCAAGATCTTGTAAGCCATATTTTCATTGGTCGAACAGAACACACCTACGAGAGGTCACTTGCATGCGACCCCATTGCAGGTTTCATTAGATCCTCTCTGCAATATATCAAAGGAATGAGAGTGATGAGAGATCGATTTCTAATCAGTTGATAAGCACATATTTTGAGTTGAACAACTGGGTCCAGAACACAACTATAGTTTTTGACCAGCAGGGCATCATATTAAAAAAAAAATCTACAACAACAACAACAATAAGAATGGAGTGAAGATAAAAATATGAAACTGATTGTGTGTACAACAAGGCTGTTTGTTTCTTCCTACCTTTTCTTGCGTGATTTATGTGCAGTTTTGTTCACATGCTTATTGATAATGCTGAATGGTGATGAAAAAAGAAGTGCACTCAGTACAAAATGCATCCCAAAGCTTGTGTACATGACAAGTCACCACAAATTATTCACAATAAAATAAATGCGTGTAATTTATTAATAAATCTGCTAATATACGAGTTACAATAACAATATCAACGATGCTGAGGGGAGGTATAGAAAAATCCATATAACCAGCTGGCGAGGTGGAATCTTGTGAACCCTTTCATGACCTGGACGAGTTTAAATTTTAGGCAATAAAGCATAACGGCATTACAATTATACAGAGAAGATTAATCATTCTAACTTGTCACCGTACCTGTGAGTAACCAGTGAAGAATAAAATGTTTTTCCTTTGAAAATATTTTATAACCGAAAAGTAAGTACATGTAGAACATCCGTATGATAACTAAAAAGTTACTCAGCCCCGCCAAGTTAATGGATTATAGACTAGATTCATTCATAATGATTATAATGCGACATACTTCTGGCAAGTATCGCCAAATGTTGAAAATGGAATTAGTGCTATGTGTTAATGATATAAAGCACTATATCACAATAAGCTAAAACAACAAAAAAATGTCTCCTTGATTAATATTGTAGATGATTTAAAAATCATTCTGAAAGCAACCCAGAAAATGAAAAGAGCTATTGGTGGAACACAACATCACTCCTTCATCAATCAGCCATGCAAAAATAGAAGAAAGGAAGATAATAGATCTGAATAAAGATGACTGGGATTGATATTAATAATTTCTTTTAAACATTTTAAATATGTCAATATGTTTTTGTTGATCAAAATATGCTGACAGTATTCAAATGTGCAAAAAAAAAAATTCTAAAGAGTTTGGTACAGTAAAACAGTCTAATTTGACCCCTCAATATGCTGACACCCTGTGAAGTCAGATGCTTTTATAATCGGCCAGTGGCTGAGAAAAGATTCTTTATGACATGACCGATGAAATGTGAGAAAATGTATGACATAACAGTTCTTTAGATTTTATTAGCCTGAAACAAGAAAGTTGTTCTCACTCATGTTCATTCTCATGTTGTATTTTTTAACCCATTCACCCCTAAAGACACATTTGGACTGATCTAAGTCATTGATTTACAGAAGAGTCCATTGTATTTCAGGGGTTGATGAGTTAAATCCACATAAGTCCAAGTTTCTGAAAACATAAAAATCACATGTCCTAAGGAACCTTTTCTCAGCTGTTGGCTCAATTATGTTCCTGGTGGTTGTCACATTACGCATATCTAGCTATATACAGAAATCTGTTTCGCAATATAAAACCATAAGGACAGTGGAAAGTCATCAATTTCTGGAAAATCCTGAGTGGAGATAGGGCCCCAGGTTGCAAAAATTTTTTCAACACTAAAAATATTTTAAGTGTGTATAGACACTATGTTTTTTTATTTCGGAAGTTTTCTTCAATAGAGAAATGATTTTCAATATTATTTACATTTATGTGCTATAGATGTACAAAAGTTAACCAATTTAGTATGAACTCTGTGTGGGTTCTTCCTAGATTCATAGAGAGTTAGTTAGCTGAGCTCAAATTTTGAGAGAATTTAGTGACTTCGGGCCAATTTGACATACATGTATAAGACACACACTGTCAAGTACACATCTATACAAGTGCATGTTTTGGTTTGTTTTATGCCACACTCAACAATTTTTTAGTTTTTTTGGTGAGGAGAGAACCCGGCTAAAATGTACCCACGGGAAGAGGCCATCGGCCTTCTGAATGTAAACTGGCAATCATTCTCACCAAAAAACTGCTTAGGTTCCAGCTGGTCTCGAACCAGTACTGACCAGAAGTGAGAAACTTCATGGTTCACAGGGCAACACTCAAACCATTCGACCACGGAGGTCCGTCAATACAAGTGGATTGCCTTAGTCAAAACATAACTTACGCCAGTGACTGTGAAAAGTCATCTCTAAACAGATTCAGCAATACAGCCAATATTATAGACCAGTCCTAAGGCATATTGAGAGATGAGCTACAAAAAATTCATAAAAAATGGTAAAATGACTGAATTCTAGTAATATATTGAAGATTTTTCAAAGTGATGATAAATGTTCTGTTATAGCTTTGCATTACCACTTTGAATACAATAGCAAATGTTGTGAAATAGATGGTGGACTTCTAAATGGTCGTACATACAAGATTAAGACTAGTGTATACGAGAAACTTTCGCCCCTGGTTATTTTTGCCCTTTTACATCTTAATATCGCCCTAAATCACCAAAGTCTCGAGTATGGCACATGTGTCCATGCTTCAATTAATTAGCTTGAAAAAAATTAATTTGCTTTCATATTAAATTCACCCTCTTATCCCTCAAGGACAAAAATGGCAAAAAATCAACAGCAGCAAACATTTCCATGTATACAGTATTTCACACTAGATTGATCATGAAGAGAAAGTCAGCTGTGCAACTACTAAAGAATGAAAATTAAATCAGTCACCTGACTGTCACACCCTCTGATGCATATGTAAACAATATAATGTGTTAGAACAAAGTCATGCTTACATGCATATCAAATATAAAAGTTCTATTGTTTCAATTGTTTGTGGGCCATTCTCAGCTGTAAATTTATAATCGATTTCTAATGAATGGGACAATTGTTAATTATGGCTAATATTTGTCACACTCATCAACCCCTGAAGTCACATTTGGACTTGCCCATTTAAATGAATGCTTAAGTCCACTGTTGGAATTCAGGGGTGTATGATTTAGAATTAAATGTTCAAAATAATCCTAAATGCAATATCAACTTGTTCACTCCTGACAGTAGACCATACTACTGATTGATCTGGGCGAGTCTAAATGTGATTGAAGGGGTGATGAGTTAATGACATAAAAAAAATGTGTGACATGCAAAAAGAACTTCTAAATAGCAATTTTCCACAGAATAAGATACATATATAATTTGCTGTTTACAGTTTCAAAAATCTAAAACGATTGCATTCATTTTTATTAAACACTAGTTACGGTTAGTTATGTAAAACTGTTTATTTCTATACATGTAATTGACATGCTTGAAAAAGATAATCCATTTCCTCAACTGTCTAGATATATTCCTTCTCCCCACATTCTTATACCATGTAATTTACCTTAATTAACCCGGTTCTTAAATGTTTTTGGCGTTTATTATTTTGCCGGATTCTGTTCAATGTCTCCCCTATCATACTGATAAAGAACATAGATTTAGCTTTACCAATTATTATGATGTATTGTATATTAAGTAAATTTAATGTTGATTCCAAATTTGAAACATTTCAAAACAAGGCATTTGTTAAATTTCTTAAACAAAATTAAAAAAAATAAATAAAAGGTGATAGGAGATTTATTTGGCAAAAGTGAGCTAATAATTTATACAAAGTGTCTATTTTTAAATGATGTATTTTAAAATGATCAGATGTTCAATAAAAATGATGTCATAATGAGCTAGCGACAAACTTCCATTAGTAAATGTGAGACGAATGTGACAAGAAAATACTTCAACTATGAAATCTTACATGTCATCTTGTTCGTTGGCTCCCTCTTCAGCCACCAGTATCTCATATTCCTCGGCTGCATATTTCTCCCAGTCTGTGGGCTCTGGTCCTTCTGAGTCTAGATCCTACAAGTTACAATGAAATGTATTAGTATGATGTGAAATTAACACACATTATCATGTTGTGCAGTGCACATGTAGTGGTACTCAGTATCACTTGTAGTAATCATACCATTGAGGTTTGAGACATATGTTTGTTTTTTGTTTGTTTATTGTTATTTAATGTCCCACTCAAGAATCTTTCACTCATATGGAGACGTAACCATATGCCGGTGAAGGGCTTCAAATTTTGGCCTTCGCTCGACACTTATGGCCATTGAGCAGTGAGGGTTCTTGAATGTGCCGACACCTACTGTGTGTGACACAGGACCTCGGTTTTTACTGTCTCATCTGAAGGACAGGAAACCAAGCTGCCACCGGCTGGATTTGAACTCAGAACTCAGAACTAAGAGTCAAACGTGCTACCAACTGAGCCAGGTCGGCTCTGAGACATATGAAATACAACAACTACAGTAAAACCTGGGACCACCTGTGTAGTTCAGTTAAGCATCAGACAGACCAAGATGAATAATATAAATCTAACAAGGTGATATCTGGATATCTTTACAGAGTTAATCACTGTAATGCAATGATATCCAGATGAATCAGAATTTTAACACAATTGATATCTGATATCTGGATGATTTAGAATTTGAACACAACTACTATATGATACAGTGATATCTGGATGATTTAGAATTTCAAAACAATTGATATCTAATACTGGTATCTGGAGGATTCAGAATTTTAACAACTGATTTCTGATAGTGAAATAAGGATGATTTAGATATATCTCATACAGTGATATCTGTATGATTCAGAATTTCAACAATTGATATCTCATACAGTGATATCTGTATGATTCTGAATTTCAACAATTGATATCTCATAGTGATATCTGGATGATTTTAGAATTATAACACAACCGATATCTAATACAATGATATCTGGATGAATAGTTATTAACACGATAGATATCCTGATAATTAGATACTTACTCTTGCATTGGCAAATGGATCTCGTTGTTCGTGTTCCAGAAATTTATCCAGATTAAAGAATGTATCAAAAAATATATTTGTCATTCTACAGTTTTTCAAGTCACTTAGTGTTATCACTCCTTGAGTTTTAGGTCTGACTAAATCTAGCATCTGAAAAGAGCAAAAATTATAAAATAAGTATGTGAAAACTTCATTGTACATAGAGAATTTTGTTATAATCTTTTAACTTTTTTACGCTGATCTAACGAGGTCAATATAGGAATATAAAACACTGCAATACCATTGTCGTACACCACGAAACTTGAAAATTACTCAGTAGTAACTAATCCTCTGATCTGATTGGTCGAGCAAACCAAATTGAAATATTCTCAGACTTACAGAAATATACAGAAACAAGATGTGTTTGTGAAACACAAATGCCCCCAGTCCCAACAAAATTGTATGCTGGTAAATAATATGTATACATGTACTTTAAATATTGCAAGATCCTACATTCTGACCCCATCCCACCCCAGGGGCATGTGATGTCAGTAAAGTAGATGAACTTACAGTCTAAGTTTGGTTACTGTATCACAATCCAAACTTGAAATATTGCACTTTATACAAATGTATGTAAGCGGGACGGAATTACGGATGACAAACAAACAGACAGACAGATGGTCCAAGCACTAGATGCCCTGGCGGACCTTTCAGGCTGGGAGGCATAAACAAAATGATGGTGCTTGGCCCTTGTATACTTCTGATATACTGAGGGACCTTCATGATAGAGTGATTAGAACATCACACTTTGAATCATAAAGTCTCTCACTTCTGGTATTTTTCTATTTTGAGCCCTGCAGGAACGCAAGCTGAATTTTGTGAGAAAGTTTGTCAGTTTAATTGCTGAAGGCTGGTGGCCTCTTCCCAGGTACATTGTAACAAGGTTCTCTTCTACATCTTTATAAACTAGCTGCCGCCACATAATTGAAAAATTGTTGAATGTGCCATTAAGAATAATGGAGAAGTACCCGACATTGGAAACTCTAGGTCCATTAAAATATGACAAATAAATATAACAATTGTCTCAACACAAAGAACAACTACGGATCCCAAACGGGATGGGACCAGACGTCCGAAAGGAGTCAGTGTCCCCTGTTAGCACTGTTCACACTATTTAAAATTAAAAAAAATTAAAAATACTAAGAAGATTAACAACGACTAGCAACACAAACTAATGAATTTACACCAGCCTGAGAATATTTTCAACTTTGCCTAATTGTCAAATCAATTTCAGTAGCAGTCGATGTTGAGAATATTCTAAGACTTGAGTGCATTCTTAACAGGTCTATGGCACTCTTATATATAGTAATGTTGATTTACTTCCAAAGTTATCTCCCTTGAACATTTATGGTTTTGATAAAAAAAAAAAGAAATAAAAATTTGTATGTGTATTCAAACTCATTCACCCCTAGAGACACATTTAGACCAGTCTAAGTCATTGATTTACAGAAGAGTCCATTGTTTTTCAGGGGTTGATGAGTTAAAACTGAGGTTGCAAAGGATGTCTACAAACCGTAACCTCACAAATCATCAGATACACTTACCTGGCATAAGCAATCTTCAAACGGTAACTTTTCTATTCCTAGAGATTCCATTTTCTGAACTTGTTCTTCGTAAAAATATTCCATTTCATACATAGATACAACTCCATCTCCATCTAAGTCCATACACCTGAACCAGTACTCTATACTGTAAGAAAAAAAACCCCAATATGTTATATCTGAATGAATACAGTAAGACCTGCTATAGCGGCCACCTCTAAATAAGGATTACCAGTTTATAAAGGCCCCTATATACAGGTTTCACTGTACTTGATAATTCAAATCAACAAATCATACATCTATCGCTTTTTTGTGTTTTACGACACATTCTCAGAGTTTTTGAAATCCGTCGGTCCGTTGACAAAAGTCCAGTGAAATTCGTCAAATGATCGGTCCAAACGACTGGTCAATGTTTGCGTCAGCCAATCCGGATTTTGTTACTTCTGTGCGAGTGCATTTTTTTTTTTTTTTATTTTAGTTTTAGATCAGTAAAAGGCTTGAATCTGTACCATTCAATCTGTTCAAACGTGTTATTGACTCAGATACTTGTAAAACATGGCAGCACCGTGGCCCATCAAGTTTTCTGCTAATTTCTGTGGAAAAGCTGGGTAAAACCAGATGATTTTAAATAATAAGCGCCTGAAATAAACCGGTTGCCAGCTCACCAGATGTGACCACTTTGGTGTCTGGGCAACCAGAAGTTGATCAAAGTCTGACAAAGACAAGTAGTTACTGGCCCAAAATAAAACGGTTGGGCAAGTGCCCTACAGTCCTGCTAAATTCATGTCACGGCCGTTATTTATTTACAAGACAAGACATAATCCTCTTTTTGTGTCAATATTAAAGTTATATCTTATCCACGCGTAGAAATGATTACGTCTGATCATGTGAGAACCATGTGTTTAAACATCGACCTGTCATGGCTGACGGCAAGTATCACATACTCCTAGTAAGGTTTAAAAGTAGTTCATTCCCCAGAATATTAAAGATGTGTTTACTCAAAAGAGCTTGTAATTGGATAGAATAGACTTCAATACAACTAGCAGTGGAAGGATTCCTGCTAATTAAAGTGCATTTCAGTCAAGCAAAGTAGATCTAATTTATATTTATTTGCCTTTAACATTTTGAAACTGTAATCGCTTACAGCTTAAACAGGGGATGTTCGACCAAATGTTTTCATTTTCAACAGAATTCACATTTGGCCCATCGACATTCACTTGTTATATCCTTTTAATGTGCATTAAAATAGTCATTTATAACTGACTAGTGTTTGTTTTTCACCGGTGTAGGAATAATAAATTGCTGGTCCTCGTTTGTGTTTTTCTTTACTTTTTACAATAATATTTGTCCAAAATATTTGGGCCACCACTTTATCATTTGGGCTTGTAGTTCTGAAATTTTACTCACCTTAGTTTTTATTTTTCAGTAATATTTATATAAGGACCGGTAAAATTTGGCTACGACCAGTGAAATTCAGTAATTCACTGGTCAGGTTGACCAGTAAATTATTTTTCATTTCAAAACCTCTGCATTCTATAATTTTTCATTTATGTGATGGCGGCCAGATTTTAATGATAGCGGAGAGATCCTGGATACAATTGTACCCAGGAAGAGACCACTGACATTCCGCAAGTTGATACATCTGAACAAACTCTCTCATCGGTAAAACTACAGTGTTTTATCTTTATTCTAATGAAATGTACATGACATACAAAGTGTTGCAAAGTGACAAGTAAAACTAAAATTGAGCTGTCTTTAAGGTTCATCAGACATACACAATCCATCTTCTGAGAAAGATTGGAAGACCAGATATCTTTCTTTAACTATTTTTGCCAAAATAATTTTGATATTAGTATTTATCAGAAGTAAAGTTTTGTTTAGAGTTATATCTACAGTAAAACCTGCGTATAGGGGCCACCCAAGGGACCAGAAAATATGAACCTTTATGTGCAGGTGTCCCTAATACACAGGTTCAATTTAGTTGAAGTATGCAGTCAAGGGACTTGAAAAAACTGGCCTGTATAGACAGGTGATCCTTATATAGAGGTGGCCGCTATAGCAGGTATTACTGTATTTTATGTCCCGCCAAACATTAGTCACTTTTATGAATTTGTCACTAGGTATGGCGAAGTGTCCCAAATTTGATCCGTGGTATGGGCAGGCACCAATGCAGTGGTGGTTCTTAAATGTGCCACACTTGCCCCGACACTGGGCCCCCGTGTTGGGCCTCACCAGAATGACCTGCGACTTATGCTGATATCCCAGACAATAAACAGTCACTACATTTTTTTTTTTATAGCTTGGCTTGGATTTTTAATTTGTATGTTGTTTTACACCACACTCAACAATTTTTCAGTTATATGATGGCGGCAAGTTTTTAATGATAGAGGAGAGAACCTGGTTACAATTGTACCCAGGAAGAGATCACCGACATTCCGCAAATAAACTGATTGGCTTGGGATCCAAAGAGACTCATACTCTCACTGACTAGGGGAGAGAGACTTCATGGATTAAAGTGTGATGCTGAAACCACTCAGGCAAGGAGCCCCCTCCCCCCCTTTGAGAGTCAAAGCCCTCGATAACTTGGAACCAGGAATTGAACCCCGGAGTTGATTTCTCTAACATGGCACTATAGCAAGCATAAGTAAATTTTGTATAAAAATAACAAAGTTCATCAAAGTTTTAATATCAAATATTTTAATTTTACTAGAACTTGTAGAAAAAAAACATTTCAAAATAATTTTACGCACTTACCTTGTTGGATGTTTTTTGTCTTCCTCGGACAGCAAAAACCACACAAACTCCGGGTAACTCATGCGGCCTTCTTTAAACGTTTTACCTCTGGAAATGATGATATAAACATAACCATTTGACTTCTACCTGTGGTATGATTTACTGTCAAACTTGAAATAACCCATTCACCCCTAAAGACACATTTGGACCAGTCTAAATCATTGATTTACAAAAGAATCCATTGTTTAAAGGATTGATGAGTTAAAGGCCACTTCTGTATAAAGGGCACCTGCCTATAAAGGCCACTTGTATATAATAACTATTTCTGCCTGTTACATTGAATGGTCATTATGGACAGGCTTGACTGTATAAAGAAATAAAACTGGAAATGCAGGTCTATACAATATACACTGTTGTTTCAGTTATGTTCAAGTCAAAAAGTATTCAAAACTTTATGAATAAATTTTGTACAAGAAGTTGACAAAACATTTAGAGCAAATAGTACACATTGGAATCTGGTTATGTTGAAATTGGATGAGTCGAAATTCCGGTTATGTCAAACTCAACAGCTGGTCTCAACTTTTTGATGAACAGAAAAAATGTTCATTAAAATTTTGGTTATCTCAAATTCTGGATATTTCGAAGAAATTGGGATGGTCCCATGAATTTTGATATAACAATTTTCCAGTGTAGTTTCCTAAATCTAGGGAAAATAAAATACTGAAAAATAATTTGAGATTTAAACTTTGATAGCTTGATCAATTTCACTCCCCAGAACAAATCAATTTCAAATATAAACAAGACAATTTCTTACCTGGTTACTGCACCAGAAAATATTCTGTCTATAACTCTAGTTGATACAGCTAAAATCAAAGAATTATTAAAATTCAGTTTGTTGCAAATAACAGATTACTTCAACAGCAAATTTGGGATTTCAGTAGAAAACAGATGATTCTTGGATACAAAAGATTCGGCTCCCTGAAAATTTGATGGAAAGAGAGGAAATCTATTTCTAAAGATAATACCGATAGGCAAGATTCTGAAAGCACTGACATATTAATACATGTCCCCTACTGTGAAACCATTATCATTCAAGGGACATAACTTGAGTTTTTCTTTCAACCCCCCCCCCCCCCCCCCACCCTTTTTACTACTTAGATTGATATACAATAACAAAAAGGAGATATACACTGGCATAACAACTCCTCTATATTTTGTGAAAATTACTTGAGAAACCTAGTTTGGCAATTATTCACTTGCAACTGATTAACTTAATTTAACTACATGTATTATTAGAATAAGCATACCACACTGGACCTGACCTGATTTTCACAAAATATGTAGGAATATACACATACTAATATAAGATTATTTATGCCTGTGTATAGCTCTCATTTGTTACTTTACATCAAATACAAGTAGTAAAAGTAGAAAAAATCAAAATCTATCTCTCTCTCTCCTTTATTTCAGGTAAACACAGCTAATGCCCCTTTAAGTATATGTTGAGCAACTACCAAAGGCATTATCAGATGGACTGATAGAACCCTACCAGTAGGGGAGAGATAACAGAAAAAGAACATGTACATATATAGTAAATGGCAGCACAATAACCTAAAACAGCACAATTTTGAATAGAGTTTTACACCACACTCAACAAGTTTTGAGTAATACAGTGGCGGCCAGTTTTTAGAAACAGCACAATCAGTATGTCTTTGGCCCTTCAATAAAAAAAATATCTAGGTGTACTAACTGCAGCTACTTCAAGTCCTTGAAATTTCTGTAAAGTACGCGGTGTTTCTATATCACTTTCACCAAATTTGACTTTAACCGCCAGATGGTAATTCAGAAACTGTGTGACATCCCACTTGTGACATCCCACTTTTGGTCTATATTGATTTTGTTCAATTATTAAGTTATGAAGTTCTATATTTATTTCCCAATCAGAGGGCCCTTGCCACCACTGCTGGATAAAAATGGAGAACCTCTGCAGATGGTTTACCTCCATTTTGGTTTTACATGCAATTAACAGACCTCCACTTTTCTTTACATGCTATTAACAGATAAATTTATATTAAAACAATGTAGCTCTATATCAATAACAAGTTACCAATTTTGTTGTTGTCCATTTACACAACAGCCACTGCCTTCTTAACTGGGTAAATCTAAACACATTTAGATGTACATTTTTGGCCAAATTGGGAAAAATAATTTTTCTTAAATTTTGTGAAAATAAAAGACATATTTTGCTTGTGGAAACATCTTTTAAACGGCTGTAAATTCTGCGCCCCGAAAATATCACTGGAAGAATTGTGTTCAAACTTACCATGGTCATTATGACGTATAAGATCCGTTTTGTCTATAAATAAATCATGATCCTTGTCTAACTCCCAGAACTTACAATATATCACGTAAAAGTGTTCATAGGAAAAAAAGTCCGTAATTTGATTTATATCATCTTCATGTTCTAGCATAGCCAAAGTCTGAAATAAAAAAAACAAAAACAGAATGAACATTAAAATCTAACAGCTGAAAAGTATCAAATGGTTGAAAATGTACCATACATTTTTGCTAATTATTTTTAGAGTTATGCCCCTTTCCTTATCTTGTAACACTGTATAGCATTGTTCGTTTTTATGCCACAGTCAACAAATTTTCAGTTACTCGGTGGCAGCCAGTTTTAATTGGTGGAGGAGAGAACCCGGTTACAATGTCCCCGAGAAGAGACCACCTGCTTTCCTCAAGTAAACTGGCAAAACATTCTCTTAAAATGAGCCTAGGTACAAGTGGGACTCAAACCAGCCCAGACTCGTAGCAAGAAATATCATTGATATAACATTATACTTATATACAGTGGTGGGACATAAGAAAACTTGATTTACAAGAGGTTGAGGTTACGGTACCCATGTTCTAGAAATTACATTGCAAACTATTTGTTATTTCAGGAGAAATACATCATTCTTCATAAAATTCTAACAACGCCATTTCCATGTATAATACAAAGATAATGAATGGATTTATGACGTAATTCATAAACACCAAAATAAAACCATTGACATCTAAGTAATTTATGGATGTAAATTAATAAATATATTATCAAAACTATGCCCATATTTCCAGAGTTAAACGTGTCATTTTTCATTTATTTTGGATGTCTACTAAATTCTGAGGACAAAATCAAACAAATGCAGAATTTACTAAGAATATATAATGAAATACATTTTTGAGAACTCACTTTTGTCCCACTACTGTATATATATATAAAAGTAAAATTACAATAATGAAGCTTCACGGAAGTATTTGCTCAGGAAGAGTTACTCCACTGTTTCAAAACACACTGAACCCCGACGTGTCATTTTCTTTACAGAGCTGTGCTGCAGATTTTTTAGACGAAAGTAATTTCTCTTTAAGACAAGTGTTTTAAAAGTTATCTTTCGCAGCTTGCTGTTCTTCGGGTCAAAATTTTATTATAGCTTGAACTTATAATTTTTGCAATTACCTGAGGAGTTAAACACAACAAGTATCAACGTAAAACATTCTAAATGACTAAAATTCCTGAAAATCAACATTTTTTTCAGTTTTTTTGTTTGATAAATAAGGAACTCTTAAAATCATCATAAAACAGTAAACTCTTCTTCATTCTTGTGCCTGCTTTTTTTTTTTTGTTTTTTTGTTTTTTGTTTTTTTTTAAACATTTTACACCATACTCAACAACTTTTCTGTCATATGGTAGCCACCACATTCTTATGGTAGAGGACACAACCCAGATAGAGGCCACCAATCTTCCATCAGTTTGTTTGTTTGTTTGTTTGTTTATTGTTGTTTAACGTCCCACTCAAGAATATTTCACTCATATGGAGATGTCACCAAATGCCGGTGAAGGGCTTCAAATTTTGGCCTATGCTCGGCACTTGGGGCCATTGAGCAGTGAGGGTTCTTTAACGTGCCGACACCTACTGTGACACGAGACCTCCAGTTTTTACTGTCTCATCCGAAAGACAGGAAACCAAACCTGTCGCCGGCGGGATTCGAACTCACGACCTCACGATCAAGAGTCGAGCGCGCAACCGACTGAGCCAGGCCGGCTCAATCTTCCATAAGTAAACTGTTAATTGGCACTGCAATTTTTTTTAAACAACGCAATGAATCACATTTTTTTTTCTAAATAAAGAAATGTTTTATGATAGAAAAAGTAAATACTAAAATTTTAAGATTTTGGTGACAGAGCACTTTATATAATTTATTTGTCTGTTTATTGTATACTTACGGGTAAAAAGTTACTCTTCCGTAATTCATTAATTGTAATATTACCAGTCCATGACCTATTGACACCATAAAATATCCTAGCTATCACCTGTTTGAAAAATAAATCTATAATTAATCAACATCATACATACACTGGTAAATTTACAAAAAAAAAGGTAAAATATTAGTGTTGTATTTCTTATACAGGCAAGAAATCAAATTCAGTTAAATTACTTAAAACTTGAATTTCAGTGTTAAGCTAAGAATAAAACTACTTAAAATATAAAAAACATTAATCGAAAATATTGGCGTCAATTGAATACACTGAATTCAGCTACTGTCCAGGCTACAAGCCGCAAATCAATTTCACACAATTGACATGTGAGGCAGCACAAGTGTTCAAATCCTAATTTTGCATGAAACTAAAAGTACAATTCCGGGAAGCTGAATTGGATATTAATCCTGTGGTTGGAGCGAATGGATGTAGACGATTTCTATTAGATGTTAAGAAGAAGAATGGAACCTGTCGTAGAAGACCACTCTCATGAAAGACCACATTCTGAAAATCAAATGGCTAAATTATCCTGTAAATAAAACCTCTTTTGAGGGACCATTTGTATTGAGAGACCACATCTCAGTGGCAGATGGTTTTTTTGTTTTTTGACAGGTTTTTACTGTACTTCTGGACACTGAGTGCTGGTGTGTCTATGATGACTACTTCTGCCTGTTCCCTTGATTGGCCTTAATAAACAAGTTTGTCTTGAACTTATTGAACTTACAGTGTTTACATATCTGGAGTGAAATTCTGGCGCTTCTTGCAGGAACGTGAGGCCAGGGTGTGTGTCCACAACATCCTGTAAAACAAAACGCAATTAGCATTAGCGGTTATATATAAACATTAACCTTACACTCTGTAAAATTTCTTTTTATGTATGTAGATAAGAACACTTAATTGTTGACCTGATTTTCTTATGTGTTTATACTGTATAGTCAGCCGATGCTTACCTGAGCCACTATCGTCTTAATGAAATAACGCATTATAGGAAAACTTTGAAAGCCTCCAGTATTAAATATCTCCAGAAAACATATTCTCATTAAAGCATCTATGTTTGTAGCATGTTGGCTGACAGACATGATATTTCATATCAAAAACACACCCAACCAGGGATTTATTTTTTTTTTCACTCTTGGGAATGGGGCCAGGGCCTTTTTATTTGTGAATTTTAGCAACGTGCTATTGAAATTAGGAAATCTAGAAATACACAAACCTGTTTGAATATACAAGAATCTCTTCAAATTTATTGTCATTTGATTTCAATTGGGAAATCTTGAAAAAAAAATAGTCAATAGCTACATTGGCTGATGACAGAGTGAGTCCTGCCTTGTATGATAGGGTGGAAAATCCCCGCCAGCTGCAACTGATACAGAGAGAATTTGAACTCAAATTCTGAAATGGAGTGGGAGTATTGAGATGGGGAGGTTGTTACATTTTGTAAATGGCATTCATCTCTTTATCTTTTACTTTCTTTTTGTCTTTCCTTTTCATCTTTGATTAAAAATAGAGATTTGAAATGAACATATGTGAAACAGAATTTTCAAGGAAGATCTGTTTCATCTTCTAAGTTTCCTTCCTTAATCATCTGCATAACACCTTGTTTCTCCTTTCTTTGATTACATACAAGGTTCTTATCTCATAAATATTAAACTCTTTCATCCCCAGTAATCTTAATGGCACAATCTTTCCTGTGTATTAGGCCAGTCTATCGTGATCTGTGGGGGGTTGTAAGGGTTACTGAAATGATTTACTGGAACTCTGTTCTCTCTCATCAATCCAATCACCTAGCTGACCTAGATTCCTATTTACAATATGATTGACATTACTGGTATGTTTTCAATAATTCACTTAAAAACTTTGGAGTTGTATAGAAGTAGGCCACTTCTTAGACAGTTAGCAGTGAACAAGTCACTACTAGCATTGATGACTTGTTCTAAAACAGAAATAAAATGGTAATATAACAACTTAATGTATAAATAATATTCATATTTTATTCAGATTTTCTCTGGAAATTATCCATAATATTACCCAACCATTTGTATTTACATATACATATATATATATATATATATATATATATATATATATATATATATATATATATATATATATATATATATATATACATATATATATTGTAATGTTTCTACTAGAGTTAAAAAAAAAAAATATTTACAGGATAAGTTATTAACTTCTAAATGTAAAATTTAGTTGTGGAATCTTTCTAAAAATAATTCATGATTGATATGGAGCAAGTAATGTAAATAAAATTTATCTTTATTTTCTGTTTTTTTTTATGTGCCATTTTTTGCTTGTTTTCACTGGTATTTCACACAAACTCAACAACAGCGAAGTGATGCCTTGACGGTAATTAAGTTCTAAAACGGCTGAGGCAGAAAACCTGTTTACATCAGCCTTCTCCAAGTAAACAGGTAAACTATCCTACAAAATCAGCATGAGCTCCAGGTGGGCTCAACTCTGTTCTGGTTAGTGTTGGCACACATTGTGGGTTTTCAGAACGATGTTCTAACCACATGATCCCCTCCCTCCCCCATCACTGATTGACTGGCAAAGAAGACAGTGACCTAAGGACCCAAGGGTATGAAATGTCTTAATCAGAATACAGTAAAACCTTTTTATAATGCTCATTGTTTCATTTGACACCTCACTTTATACACAATTTTGGAAAGTCCACTTTTTCAATTTTCCCTATAATTTCATTTAAGCTTTCCGGCAACCTATTGGAAAACCCCTTTTATAATGCTAAATTTGGGCTGAACAAATTGTGGCAGTACAACAAGGTTTTACTGTAGTATAACACATTTGACTGTGTCAGAATTTTCATCCATTTTCATACACCTGTGAAGATGTGTTTTCAACACCTGAGCAAACGTAGGTATGTTGTAACACATACAATGTATATAAGGTGTTACTTACCTGTATCAAGGTCATAAGGTCATCTTCTTGTAAATAATTACTTCCCGATTTACTGCATAGTTTGACGAATTGTGCTGCCTCATCATGACATGTAAGAAATATTCTGAAACAGAAAATAAAAAAAATCGTTGTTTTCCAATCTGTAATTGTAAACATCAATTCAAAAGCCCATAATACATTACACAAAGATATATTTCACCCTAAAGTCATAGATAAACTACACTATATAGCATGTACTAATTTTAGTGTATCTTATAATTTTTGAAAAAAAATCACAGTTGAAGGTCAGGTCTTATTTCATACAATCGTGAAAAATTATGAAAAAGACACATTTATAAATATGTAAACAAAAATGTAATGCCTCTGTTATCCAAGGATAACAGATACGCATGACATACATGTACATTTTATCTCTAAGTCATACATATACTTTCTCGTGTTTATATCATATGTACGGTGAAACTTGTCTTTAACGACCACTCTTATAAAGGAGCACCTGTCTTTTGAGACCACATTCTGAAAAAAACACTAAGATTAGTATTCCTTTAGATTCGATTTGATTTGATTTTTTGTTTTACGCCATACTCAACAATCTTTCAGTCATATAATGGCGTCCAGTTTTTATTGGTGAAGGAGAAACCCCGGTTACCCGGGTAAAGACCACCTACCTTCCGCAAGAAAACTGGCAAACTTTCCCACTTGATTCGAAATTACCCTAGCTGGATATGAACCAGAGGTGAGAGGCCTCGTGATTTAAAGCGCAATGCTCTAACCACTCGGCCATGGAGGCCCAAGTATTCCTTTAGATAAAGCCTCTCATGAGAGACCACGTGTCTTGGTGGACCACAGTGTAGTGGCAGAAGAGGTGGTCCACTGTACTTACTTAGAGCAGTGGAGTTAATATTCAGCACTTTTGAAGGTCTGGTTTTTATATTGCCCTATCTTACATTAGCGCTACATGTATATATACACATCATCCATTTAAAAACTTTTGTACTGAGCGTTTTGTTTCCAACACCGGCACCAATAGTCAGGTTCTCATGCAAAATGTCCTAACCACTTGGCTCTCTATGCATTCACAAAAAATGAATGTGCCGATATTGCCTAATTGATGATATCATATATAAGAACTCAATGGAGTTTATGTTGGAACATTCCAAAATCATACATCACTCGGAACAAATCATTTGTTCAGTTTTTGAAGGGGTTCAACTCATGCAAGTTGACCATAAGTCAATGATTTCAATCCATTCCGCTTGCAAAATTAAACAAAAAAGCTTGGTCAGATTTTGAGTTCAAGTGAGCTAAAAAGTCCCTATATATGCAGTAGTCATGACAATATAGTCTAACAACTTGTAATAGACAGATATGGTTAATTCCAATAGGAAAACTTATTTCTTATGTTCATACAGATCCATTTTCTTGAAATTTACTAAATAAATTCTTATCTCTTACTTTTTCCACATGGCCGTGAAAGACTGCTTTGTAATAAAGCCTTGATTATCTCCCCCTGCTGCTTGGAATAATAGGGCTTTCCAGTATAATGGTAATTTACAGGCCTGAAAAGTAAAAGCAAGTACATGTCCATGTAAGTAAGTGGAATACGACATGAGAAAACATATCAAACATAAATAATTTTAAACAGTACCGATATATTTGTATACCTGGCTAAAATTAACAGGAAAAAGTACAGATTTATCAAGAATTAATTTGTACAAGTTTACAAACGCAAAATGTTCAAATTAAATCATATTAGGAGCGATAGATTACTGTACAGACAATTGAATTCCAGGGGATGCAATTTTCACATTTTTTTCTCTCCTGACATGATCATGGTTTTCTGAATTTGCGGATTTGGAGTAACCTAAAAATAACATGGTTCTGCATTACATTTATGTTTAAATTTTTCTACAGTATATATATAACATATATACACACTGTATGTGCTGTCTTACCCCTTTCAACCCTACAGACCACAATAGACTGGTCTTAAACAATAGATAGAGCATATCACTCAGATATTTAGGGGTGAAAGGGTTAAATTTGCCCTAAATCATCATAGTCAATGATAGATGACATGTACAAACTTCAATTACTCTGCTTGAAATTTTCATCTTCAGTTAAAATTTGCCCTCTTATTCCAGGGCAAAATTTAATGGGGGCAAAAAAATCCAAGTATATAGTAGTATAATATCATATAAATAACTTGGACAGCATTATCCTGTTGTTATCTGTCTAGTATTGAGGGGCATAGCTAGAATAGAAAGTGACTGTAGGCAAATACTGCTGCAGGGGTGGCCCCAGTGAGTCTAGGGCAAACCCCCCCCAAAAAAAAAAAAACGGAAAACAGTTTACAGCTTTTAAGATGCATAATTTTTTAATTTGATGTAAACAAAACATAAAATTTACTTATTATTTCCAATGTCATTTTTTTGAAAGAATAATGCATAGATGTGGGCCTATATACATGTAGACTGCCAAACAAAAGCTATGCCCTTAGCCTTGGTTATGACAGTCATATGCCTGACTCTACTTTCTGACATGTGACTCAGATGTTTGACATGTGAAAAATTCATCATAGTTGTAACACACACAAAATGTTGTGTCACATATTTCATATTTATTTTCATAATACAGCTACATGCAGTCGAAACTGGGTAAAAGATCATGAACCAAGGCCAATAGATCAATGTATATTTCACTTATCATTAATCTCTTAATACATAATAAACAATTGTTTGCAAATCTCTTTCAATATGCCAAACCCTGGCTGCTTCATTTTCCTGACCTAAATGTGAAATTGATTAAACTATGTTATCAACATGTCTAATGCTTTTTATGAAATTGAAAAAAAAAAAATTAGATATATATTTAGAACGGAACTCATTTTCTTTGTACATGTACATGTATGCAAACACCTAAATTCTTAAAATTTCACTTAACCACTTAGAATTTCAACAGTTTATTAAAATTTATGCAAACATATTAATCATGTTTATGAATATAGCATCTATGGAAAAAAGTTTAAAAATGAAATGTATCCTTTGTTTGGCTTGTCAGTCACTTCTCTATAACAAGATTTGTAAACACATAGACAATGACTTTTTGTACCCTTATTTACTTTCTATTTATATCCGGTTACCTGTTGTATACAGGTGTAAACATAAAGGTATGAATGGTGCTTCACCTTATCGCATGTATGAGAACTATTAATTCAACAGGTAAGCAAACATGCATGCAGGTGCATCGATTGCATGATAGAATTTGAAAGTTTTCACTTTTCAAGTGCATCTCATCTTATGCCCCCTTTGATAGTTTGACTTTTATCACATTTTTTCTTTTGAATGATATTTACATTAAGAAGAAATGAAACACTAGAAAGTGATTATGTCAGAAATATATTTACACTGTGGTTTGTTCAAGTTTAATAAAGATTTATAAGGTTTGAATGTGAATTTCAATGCCATTTTACCCCCACACTCAACTACTATTTTTCAGTAGTATGGTGGCAGCAAGTTTTTTTAGCTGTGTAGGAAAGTTTTTGTTTGTTTGTTTATTGTTGTTTAATGTCCAACTCAAGAATATTTCACTCATATAAAGATGTCACCAAAAGAAGGGCTTATAAGTAAGTCCCTTGTACATGTCACTTACAAGACATTTCTGTGAGTGCAATACGGCTGATGCACAGCAATACGACAAAGACTAATCAATATTGTAAATATGATTCGTTTGAAGTGTTTGTTTGTTTATTGTTGTTTAACGTCCCACTCAAGAGTATTTCACTCATATGGAGACGTCACCAAATGCCGGTGAAGGGCTTCAAATTTTGGCCTATGCTTGGCACTTACGGCCATTGAGCAGTAGGGTTCTTTAACGTGCCAACACCTACTGTGACACGGGACCTCCAGCTTTTACTGTCTCATCCGAAAGACAGGAAACCAACCTGTCGCCGGCGGGACTTGAACTCATGACCTCACGATCCAGAGTCAAGCGCGCTACCGACTGTTTGAAGTGTAGACAGGAAGCTACACATAGTACCTTAAGTGGGTACATGTTTATACATTTTTTACCCTTACTGTAAATACGGAAATTTTCGCAGGACTTTATTTTTGCGATTCAGATGTTCTAAATCTATTCGCGATGAGATGATATTTTTGCAATACTAATTTTCGTCATACTATTATCATACTTTATTATGCGATAATTTTATTTCCCAAGCGGGAACTCTCGCTAAATTACCCGTTAATAAAATTCTCGCAAATAAAAATGGATTTACTGTATAAAACAGATAACATATTCTTCACATCTTAAATTCACCCTTAATCACCAATCAATCATCTATGGCATGTACAATGTACATGTATGTCCAAGCTTTTCTTAGTTATTTATAAGCTTACAAATTTTGCTTCATATCAAATTTGCCCTCACATATGAGGGCGAAAATGGCGAAAGTTAAACAGGAGAGAAAATGTTTACATATACAGTATTTCAACAGTGTTTGTACCACGAATATGATCCTTGATTGCATATACGTTATTATGTATGAAATTTTCAAAAACAGCGAAGACGGTAAGAAATAATTCAAGTTCCATACATGTACAGTGAATCTGAAAAGATAAGTACCAAAGTTACTCAGTGCCGATATTACTTGATGTCGAAATTACTTAAATTCGAATTCAAGTATACATGTGTACGTGCGTAACACACATACAAAGATGAGTTTTCATTATGTGATGATGTTAAATCTTGCCTAACGTATAAACGTTGATAATCTAAAATTAATTAAGTACAGATGTTATACATGTTGAAGTGATTTATCTTCTTAAGAAGTCTCTCTACCTGTTTATCAATTAATTTAGTACTTTTTTTTATAATAATTCCACGTAAAGTTTTCCCGATTAAGTGTAAACCAATAACGTGCGTTTCGTTTGGCCCATCTGCGATTTTAATGTTGTAGATGAGTTACCCGCTGATAGAAATTGGAAGTATGTTGTTTTGATAAAGACCGAAACCTCGAAAACATTACATACACCTGACTATATAATGACTTCGCTTACAAATTTAACTGCCGATCGTAAAATGTAATGAAGTACGTGACGATGCCAAGCTGTTATGAATTTTTTTTCTTTCAAAAACATAGATTTTCTTTTATGCTGCTTCATGAAGATAATTTTTGTATGTGGTAAAAGATTAAAAACCATAAACTTAAGTATTATATATACATGTATATATATATATATATATATCGTTTGTGTATATCTTTCCTAGTCTCCTGTAATGTCCTGTCTTTCAACTTAAAAACAATTTGTCCATCATCGTGATCATAGACATTATTCTATTGCTCTCTTACTCCTTCTTAATGTTTTGCAAATCTCCGATTCTCTCCGTTTGACATTTGGAGTTGAAAACTGACAGATGTCTAAGTGAGAGGGAGAATATCACCTCCAACATCTTGGTTTTGAAGTCTGCCTCAGCATCTCACAAAATCCTGACGCTTAGGGGAACCAAACAAAAATTTGCTAAATTGCAAAATGTTGGTACAATATTACATAGATATAATTAATTATCTCCTTGATTGAAGGACTTTAACATCAAATTTCCTACTTTGAAAATTCCTGAAAGCCCTCACATATACATGTATATACATGTACACATCATACACCTTATATAAAATATAGTTCGATTTCTTTATGCTTAGAAATGCATTTCAGACTTGTATGTATCGATGGATATACTGATTTGGTTTCAAGACTCTTTTGGAAAACTTGTTTTGCAAAAATAAAAAATATTTTATGAAAAATTTTGCACTAGTCATAATATTTTCAAATTTTTTAAGACAATGACTTGCTTCTAAAAAAAAATGGACCCATCAAGCTTAAATTCTTTTGAACCCTGTCACCCCCCAGTATCTTGTGGTATGTTCTTCCCTGCTGTATTGGGCTACATTGTAGTCTCAATTTTTGAATTTCCAATTTTCAAGCAAATGTCTCAAATTACACGTAAGTCTTACTGTTTCACTTAAAATATTGTACACTTTCCCATTTTTGGACCCTTGACCCAGAATATAGGAGGTAGGAGAATCCATTATGTATAGCTACAAACTGCAGCTACCAAAACAGTATGTACCAGTTAGTTTCCAAAACCTGAGTACACATATGGTTTAAACTTGTTTACCCCAAAAGTGAAACACAAATGGACTAGGCCAAAACTGATGTAAAGTAGAGTCCACTCTATGCTCAAGGGTGATTAGGTCTAATTAGATGATACAGATTAACACTGATGGATGATACATGTATAACAGTCAATATTTTGGTCTTGTTTACATGTATATGTGAAGATGTTTTTAGACTCAGTAGAACAGTATCAAAATGGAGAGTCTGTTACTACAAATGTCTGTAAAACTGAAGCATCTAAAGTCGGACCAATGGCATTGTCAGATGAACAACATGTGGAGAGTCTGTTACTACATGTCTGTAAAACTGAAGCATCTAAAGTCGGACCAATGGCATTGTCAGATGAACAACATGTGAAGAGTCTGTTACTACAATATACATGTACATATGTCTGAAGCCTCCAAAGTATGAGGAGCCGGTCTGGCTCAGTCGGTAGCGCGCTCGACTCTTGATCATGAGGCCGTGAGTTCAAGTCAAGCCGGCGGCAGGTTGGTTTTCTGTCCTTTGGATGAGACAGTAAAACTCGAGGTCCTGTGTCACAGTACTTGTCGGCACGTTAAAGAACCCTCACTGCTCAATGGCCGTAAGTGCCGAGCATAGGCCAAAATTTGAAGCCCTTCATCGGCATTTGGTGACGTCTCTATATGTGTGAAATATTCTTGAGTGGGCATTCAACAACAATAAACAAACAAACATCCAAAGTAAAGACCAATAGGACTGTCAGATGAACAATAGTGTGTACTACACGATGTACATATGTCTAATATTGTCTATAATAGGAAACATATGGAAATAATCAAAGTATCTGAATGAACAGAAAATAAATAACAGAACATATACCTTATAATTACTCTCACATACAATTTGCAGTTCATGATACAAATTACAATGTATTGATATTGACCGGAACAGTTCCTGTCCGACATGTATGTCGACTTAATGATGATTTTAGTACATGTATTTAGTATACTGGGAAAACAACTAACTTACAGGTACAATGTACAAGAATTTCTGTAGGTCAAAGGGTTGATTTAATAGTTAATGGAACTGGAAATAAACATATATATTCACACAGGCCTCTAGGTACACACAGACCTACAGATACACACACAGGGCTATAGGCACATAGGCTTACAGAATGTACAGGCACACAAACAGACCCACAGGCATATACTTTATGTACACAGGTCTACAGGCACACATAGGCCTACATATGCCTATAGGCACACACAGGCCTACAGGCACACACACAAACCTATAGGCACACACAGGCCTACAGATACACACACAAGCCCATAGGCACACACAAACAAGCCTACAGGCAAATATTGGTCTAAAGATACACACAGGCCTGGAGATACACACACAGACCTATATAGGCACACTCAGGCCTACAGAGACACACAGAGGCCTACAGGCACAAACACAGGCACATAGGCACAAACAGGCCTACAGGCCTACAGGCACACACACAAACCTACATGTACAGGCACACACATAGGACCACAGGCACACACGCAGGTCCACATGGGCATGCAAACAGGGGCACACACAAATGCACACAAACACACAGGCACACACACACAGGCTCATACACATGGGCACACACACACAGGACCACAGGAACACATACAGGCCCACAGGCCTACAGGCTCACACACAGGGCCAAACACACAGGACCACAGGCACACACACATGCCCACATGGGCACGCAAACATGCAAACAGGGGCACACACAAATGCATACAAACATACAGGCACACACAAATGCACCCACACCACCCACACACACACACACACACACATCACTGTAAAATACTAAATGAAAGAGATGATGCACATCACATGGCTTTATCATTACACAGTAAACTATTGCCAGATCTGCATAATGATAAATTTGCATCTGAGGAATATAAAGAAACTGATACACAGACAGGGAGTACATCATGATAAACAAGATATTATACAAACAAACTTAACAGAATAGTACTGTGTAGCAACTTTCTTGTGTCTGCCTAATAATGGCTGAAGACTGTGGAAACTACATGTAGGTGTGTATATAGTATAAACACTCTGGTCAAATGGCTATAATATCTGGAACTGATCCAGATTCTATGAGGTGAAGCTGTGAGGGCGGAAGTGAAATGTCGGTGTTAGTGGGGAGAAAGATCTTGTACTAATGTATTAAGAGCGGTTAATCATGAGGTGTGCTTAAGTGTGCTGTACCTGAAAACTTTTACATGTACATGTACAATGTTCTACTTTGACTCTTAATCACTTGTAACAGAAACAGTCTAAACAAATTAATGTCAAAAAAAGCATGTAAACTTGAACTTTTGAACTGCGGAGTACAAAAAATTGATTCATCCTCAAACAGTGCCAGTTAGTTATATGTTGATGCTAGAACCACACTGGACTGAATCAGAAAATATTTATCTACTGAGTTAGCTACAATATGTTCTGGTTTGTTTCATTGTTGTTTAACGTCCAGCTTGGATGTTTTCCTATGGGGAGATGTGGCACTACGTTGTAGTTTTAAGATGAATCGGGGACTCCGTGGCCGATTGGTCAGAGCATTTCACTTTGAACCATGAATTTAAGTCTCTCACTTCTGGTCAGCACAGGTTTGAGCCTTGCTGATGCCTAAACTGAAATTTTGTGAGAAAGTTTGTTACATGTAGTTTATTTGCAGAAAGCCTTTGGTCTCGTTCCAAGTACATTGTAAACGAATTCTCTCTTCCACCATTAAAAACTGGCAGCCACCATATAACTGAAAAAATGTTGAGTGTAGCATAAAATATTTTTCAAAGTCATAAGATGAATTACCTTAAAGTTTCACCTGCTACACTGGAGAGAGACTCTCAGGACAGGTTCCACAGTATATACAAATCTACATTCATGAGTTTTTAATAATGTTTTACGCTACACACAACTATTTTTTAGTTACACGGTGGCAACCAGATTTTATTGGTGGAGGAAAGAACCTGGTCACAATGTACCTGGGAAGAGACCACCGGCCTTCAGTAAACATTCTCACAAAAATCAGCTTAGGTTCCACAGGGGCTCGTACATTTTACATGTACCTTTGCTCACCAGAATTGAAGACTTCATGATTCAAAGTGTGTACACATCTACAATACACGTATATATCAGTTATAACACATTCCAACTGTTACATGTACACGTCTGAAGGCAGTCAGAGTATACAGCGATGGTGAGGTGATATTACTGCATACCTGGTTATATTTGCCTTTTTGCGACAGAAAACATTCATTCCATCTTAAATTTGCCCTCAATCATCAGTCTCAGGAATTTCTATGCTTTAATCATTTAGCTTTAAATTTTTTTTTTATTATTATTATTATTTTTTTTTAAAATAATTTTATTACCCAGCAGAGACAGAATTAGCTTTAAATTTTCCCCTTCACTTTAAATTTGCCCTCGTATCTAAGGGCAAAAATGGCTAAAAAAAAAAAATTCCTGTATGCAGTATTGAGATATCCTTCTATAAATTTAAACTTACCTTCATAACAGTTTCCATTTGGTTTTTGTGCACTTTTCCTCCTTCAAATTTGGAAATCTCTTGTAAAGCACTCCGTAAAAGTTTGTCATTTTCCTCATTGGATAAAGGTTTTCCGTACGGAAAATAAAACTTAGGAATATTAACACTATTGATATGTTTAACTTTAGGTGATGAGGTATCTTTTGACTTTGTCTTGGAGTCCTTGCTAGTTTCCGTTGGAGAGATGGTGGGTATCGTCGGCGTTCCGGCTGCCACCTGGGACGGTATTTTCTTGTTTTCTTTATTCTTTTCCGTGTTCCCGTTGATGTCATCACCGTTAGTGTCTTTTGGAATGATCTCTCTACTGTCTTTAGATATGTTTGGCACATTGTGATTTGTCTATAAATGATAAAAAAAAAAAGATTTTTCAATTAGTAGACAACAAAATATTGGTAAGCTGAATTGCATGTACTGTCAGTACTAAAAGTTTTCATATCTTTGAAAGTCATACACTAGCCTTTTTCTGTCAATAGTTGGAATATGCCATTGGCAACACAATTGGGAATTTTAATGTGAATTTGTGTTATATTGGAAAAAAATTGTGTGCACAAATGGAAATCTGTATGTATTTTTCAAATCCATTTCCCCTTACATTATTATTTTTTTTTTTCATTACGGTGATGAACTCAACATCACATTGGGAATTTTTTCATCAAATTGGGAAAAAATATATACACATGCATTTTGCATTGGGAATGGGGCCAAATTTTGGCCCCATGGATACTATAGAAAAAGCCCTGATACATTACATGTATGTATAAAGTGAACCAAGCATTCGGTGAGTATTGATGAATCAATACATATCCTCTACCAGCTTATTTCTTAACTCATCCATCCCTAAAAACACATTTGGACTGGTCTAAGTCATTGACTTACAGAAGGGTCCATTGTTTTTTAGGGGTTGATGAGTTAACCATTTATTAAGTGAATGCTGAGCCAATACAAAACTTTAATCAATACCATAACTAGATGGATTGACAGACAGATGAATAGATACAATGCTTAAAAAAAAACTATAGTCCCGTAATGTTTTCACAAGAACTCTAAAGATGTCAAGATGCCAATGTTTCCGTATCAGAGACTTTTATCAACGCATCAAATTATCACAAGTCATTTTTTCAGCAGTTCTTTCTTTCATATATGTTAGTCTTTACTTTTCCCACTGAAAACATTTTTCATGTATTTGTATGATCAAAATATTATAGACCACCAACCCCTCCCCCCCAACCCCCCCCCCCAAAAAAAAACCCAAAATAAAACAATAACATAACAACATGCACACATAAAATTTCCACAACCAAAAATCAATCTACCTTCCAAGCCCATTCTTGAAATGTATATTTTGTTTATGATGTCCTAAGTACATATATAGCAATTGTGACTGAAATATACATGTATATACACATTGCATGATTCATATACTGATTGATAAATCATATCATTACACACACAAAAAAATGCATTGTTTCCCTATCATTAAGTGGTATAAATGCATCAAATTAAAGTGTAATTTGTTAAATTTGTCAACATCAAAGATAGTTTATAACCATCAAAACAGAAAAAAAAAAAAGATTTAACCTATTTTGAATTCTATGTGTACAAGTGAGTCATCTATCTTGTCCTTTTATAACATCAAAATACAAATTCAAATTTCACAGTAATATGCTATAGCCATGAATTAGGTCCTGTTGGTAGGTCTTACATCTATGTTGCCTGTACAGAATGTACAATGTACAATGTACTGTGTGTATAAGAATTTGTTCCTGCATGAAGGTTTTGGTAGGGCACTTTTCAGCAAGCAGGGCACTCGGCCATGCCAATTTTACAAGTTCCCCTTCCTGCTCTGCCCTTTTTATAAGTGTACACCCCGTAGAAACATCATTTTGTATTGATATTTCTGTACTGTTAACACATGGTCAATTTCATACCTATTTTCATTAATTGAAACTCGGTACTTCATGATCACATATACATGTACATGTACAGGCCACATTTCTACTATCTAATTAAAGACCTATCTCTCACAGCTCCAGTATTCTGATATGTCGTGTAGAGGATGTAACGCAATCCGCTATGGGGTCACGTGCTGGTGACCTCTTGTAGATGTGTGACGTTCGACCAATAAAAATGCGACTCATAAAAATTAATGGCAAAAATAGGTTATTTATTTTATAACAAAGAAAACCCTCAGTTTGCAAAAATCTGTCGGAATATCTTTTATGATTCGAATCCATCCAGGGTTATGAAAATAATTCTGTACTACCGTATTTTGTGTGTTCAGTGTTGTTTATAATGTTAAAAATGTTAACATCTCATTGCCATCTTGATCGCTTACAAGTCTATTTTTCATTGGTTGAAAATGACACACCTACGAGGTCATCTGCATGTGACCCCATAGCAGATTGTGTTACTTGATCCTATATGCAACATATCAGAAAACCAGAGTGATTATAGATTGGTTTAAAGTTAAATTGACTTTTCTAAAATTATCTTTGGTGTTTTACATCGCATTCAACAACCTTTCAGTTATACAAGTTACGTTTAATGGTGAAGCAGAGATCCCGGTAACGGTGTATCGGGGAAGAGACCACCAGCTAACTGCAAGTAAACTGGCAAACTTTCTCACATCATCAACTTAGGTTCCAGTGAACCTGCACTGATCAGGAGACTTATGGTTCCACATCTCGGCCACCAAGGTGCCTACATGTCTACTGAAGTAAAGGCCTGTAGAATATATAGTGCAGCTCCTACATGTCTACTGAAGTAAAGGCCTGTAGAATATACAGTGTAGCTCCTACATGTCTACTAGAGTAAAGGCCTGTAGAATATATAGTGTAGCTCCTACATGTCTACTAGAGTAAAGGCCTATAGAATATAGTGTAGCTCCTACATGTCTATTAGAGTAAAGGCCTGTGTAGAATTCAACAGTGTAGCTTTTACATGTCTACTAGAGTAAAGGCCTGTAAGAAAATATAGTGTAGCTCCTACATGTCTACTAGAGTAAAGGCCTGTAGAATATATAGTGTAGCTCCTACATGTCTACTAAAGTAAAGGCCTGTAGAATATATAGTGTAGCTCCTACATGTCTACTAAAGTAAAGGCCTGTAGAATATATAGTGTAGCTCCTACATTTTCTACTAGAGGGAAAAGGCCTGTAGAATATATAGTGTAAACTCCTACATGTCTACTAAAGTAAAGGCCTGTAGAATATAGTGTAGCTCCTACATGTCTACTAAAGTAAAGGCCTGTAGAATATATAGTGTAGCTCCTACATGTCTACTAAAGTAAAGGCCTGTAGAATATAGTGTAGCTCCTACATGTCTACTAAAGTAAAGGCCTGTAGAATATATAGTGCAGCTCCTACATGTCTACTAAAGTAAAGGCCTGTAGAATATAGTGTAGCTCCTACATGTCTACTAAAGTAAAGGCCTGTAGAATATATAGTGTAGCTCCTACATGTCTACTCAAGTAAAGGCCTGTAGAATATACAGTGCAACCTTGCTTGGGAGAACATAAATTGTCAGTCTCTTTAACAAATTCTTTTGAAAATAATAAGTAAGTTCACACTGGTTTTATTACTTAGGTGGACTGCATGACTTAATATTTTTAAAGAAATTTTCATGGCAGGGGCTAATAAATTTAGACCCTTTTGGGGAAAGGGTCCTGTACCCTTTTAATTGGTAATTTTACATTGCAATGGGATAAATTTGGTAAAAAAAAAATAGTATCAATTATGGTAATTTTACTAATAAAATAAAAAATAATGATACAAAACTTGTGACTCATTTATCTCTTTCTCAAACTGACAACATGGATTTCATCTGAACAGCAGTTTTTGTTAGGTACATGTACATGGCGAACATGATTTGGGAAATTTTTACTCAAAACTGGTGAAAATATAGCTGATTTTGTGTATTGGGAATAGGTCCTTTTACCGGACCCACATGTTGATGATACATGTATTTAAATCCTGCAAGGGATTGAATATTTAAGGTTTTACATGTAAATTCAATGTGGTCTCCTAAGTGTGGTGGTCTCCTTACTGTGGTGGTCTCCTAAGTGTGGTGGTCTCTACGTGAGATTCCACTGTAATAACATATTGCAACTGAATCCCACTTCAACTAGGAACATCTAACCAACTACACTTTCAGGAAATACCACATGAAAAACAGCATAATTCACATTTTAGGTTACAAATCAGATCCTTATAACAGCCCCTAAATATATCCCTCATAATTAATAATCTACCATCTTCTAAACAACATTTGAGCAATCTCCTCTAAAAAAACCAAAAAAAAAAAAAAAAAAGACAACAACACAAAAGTAAATGATTAAGTAGGTAGGCTTGTAAGATGTACAATCACACCTAAACCAATACTATCATATGTTTCACAGGTGTAAAATGATGTAACGGTAAATCAGTGTTAAATATAGATAAAAATTAGAAAGAAACCATCTGACAATGGTTACAAGAGGAAATGTAAAATTATCCAGATGGCTGTAATTTTACCTCTTTCAATTGAAGATTCATCCAAACAGTATTATCCCCACACATCCATATCAAAACAACGTGTATTACAACTTAGAAGACTTAAAGGACAGCGATGACTAATCTATCTCTTATATATACATGTATATATATATATATATATATATATATACCTACATACATAGGTAAATGATATAGTGTTAGATCAGAACTTGTTATTACACATTAACCTAATATAGTAAGTATATAATGTGTGACCTAGCGGTGGCTTGCATGTCTGGAAGTGTCTGCCTGTTATATAAGTTACAATAAGTACGGTAATACAAGATCATGTTTACATGTAAAATGACTGTACATCTATAGGCCTACATGTACATTTTTGTACCATTACCAAGGTAAAATGGTGCATCCCACAGCTTCTGTCAGAAACCAAAACAATACATTTACATTTACATGTACAGGTAAAATATTTGGTTTATTTTCCATAGATAGAGGTGTACAGGTAAAATATTTGGTTTATTTTCCATAGACAGAGGTGTACAGGTAAAATATTTTGTTTATTTTCCATAGATAGAGGTGTACAGGTAAAACAGTTTGTTTATTTTCCATAGATAGAGATGTACAGGTAAAACAGTTTGTTTATTTTCCATAGACAGAGGTGTACAGGTAAAATATTTGGTTTATTTTCCATAGACAGAGGTGTACAGGTAAAACATTTGGTTTATTTTCCATAAATTGTACAGGAAAAACATTTTGTTTATTTTCCATAGATAGAGGTGTACAGGTAAAACATTTTGTTTATTTTCCATAGATAGAGGTGTACAGGTAAAACATTTGTTTTTTTTCCATAAATAGTGGTGAACAGGTAAAACATTTGGTTTTTTTTTCCATAAATAGAGGTGTACAGGTAAAATATTTTATTCATTTTCCAAAAATAGGGGAGTACAGGTACAAAATGTTGTTTTGCTCTGATTTCATATCCACACATTACTCTACATTGTAGCTCTAATATTTTGTGCCGACAAGTTGCCTGTCACCTCTGCTATGATCTACATGTAAGTTTGACTTATTTACAATATTTGTTTTGTAAACAGGATTAAGCCAATTTATTGTGTTGGACCTATAGTTCCTTTGGCTTTACAGAAACTTTGGGGATTGAGGATTTGTCATCATGTGTAACAAGTTTTAGAGTATTACAATGGAATCATCCAAAAGAACTTGACAGAAAGCATGTGTACTTTCACATGCATACAATGTAAATGTACATGTACATGTACATACATGCATGTACTGTATGACCATTTATTCACAACACTCACATTTTTTTTATACGTCCGTCGAAGACTTCGACGGTGTATTATGGTATGGCGTTGTCTGTCTGGTTGTTTTATGCAATAACTCAAATAACTATGGCATACATTTTGTAATGAATTTGTATACATGACCCAATTTCTGGCTTCTTGTGTTCAATTTTCTTGTGGCTACAACAAGTCCCACAGTTTTCATCCAAATATTTTGCGATTTAGCATGTGTGATTGGTATCACATGAAGATGTGCATTATCATAAAAAGAAGATGCTGCATTAATTTTCACAAGAGTTATGGCCCTTTGATTGCCAAAAAAAGAGGACAATATGTAGAAAATGCAAAAACTTTTTGATTTTTCATTTTATTCCTTTCAAATCTGGAATGGTAACACAAGAAGCAATAGTGTTTAATATCCATAATACAGGTTGTCGTGTTTCAACTTCCCGCAGCATTGGAGTTATGTCCCTTCAAGACTGGTGATACGAGTCGCTGTATATATCGTACATGTACATGTATGTATGCCCCCTTTTCAGCTAAATGGGAATAGGATTTGGCAGAGACGGGCATATCATGTGCTCAAGGCACTCTTGTCTTTTTTCTTTCTTGTTTCTGTCATTTGCTTTATTAGAATAATCAATACTTGGCATTCCAGAAGAGAGAAGGAGATGGAAATACATACATGTATGTACATATGAGATAAGTGTGTTTTAAGCTACATGTATAAATAATAATAATCATGAAAACATCAAAACACTTGTAGTTGTACAAAGTTTACATTCAGACAGCCCTGGGAGTCTATTACAAATCAATATATCACAATGCATACACATTTTTATTCACAGTTCTAAATAATTGGCAATTTTTAATTATATTTTTCATGTTAATATTTCAGTATACAGTATACATGTGTATAATAAATGCATAAAAGGGAGATTCATACAAAATGTACCAGAATTTAGTTTCCCATGTATAAATGTATGTGTGCACGAAAAAAAATAAAAATCATGTCCTCTCTGTACCAAAGTAAATTCTAGAATTTGAATGTGTTGAAATAAAAAAAAACCTTAATTTATTATTCGATATTTCTTGTCTTTATTGGTATGTAAAGATCATTTCTACCTTGGTGGGTACTACATCTACATGTAATTGTTGATATCTTTTACGAGAATGTTTATTAGTAAGCTTGTGCATGAAGACATCAACATACCAATTTGTCCGCACAAAACACAAATTACGAGGTGTGAAATGAATTGTTTGCATCTTTAAATATACATATGACAGCTATCTGATTAACTGAACACGATCTCCGACAGCAGAAAATGCAAGTGCATTTGAAAAACTGTTTTTTTATACAGAACAGACCAAAATTAAATGCTAACCCAAACAAAATCTGAACATATATAGCGGAACCTTTCTTGAAAGACCACTGTCATGAAAGACCACCTGTCACATTTTGAAAACCACTTGGTTAAATAATCATTTAAAAAAAACTCTTTTGAGAGAACACCTGTTTTATGATATACATGTATGCATATATATATATATATATATATACAGTAAAACCTGCTATAGTGGCCACCTTTATATAAGGATTACCTGTTTATAACGGCCAGTTTTTTTAAAGTCCCTTGACTGCATACTTCAACTAAATTAAACCGTATATAAGGGTCACCTGCACATAAAGCTCAATATTTTCTGGTCCCTTGGGTGGCCCCTATATACAGGTTTCACTGTATATATATATATATATATATCGCATGCAGTCTAGCTATGGATTGAAACATACAATATGAGTAGTTTTGTCTATGCATGTGACGGTACATGTACCATGATGATATGGGTAGAAACATTTGTGTGGTTTTGTATTTATTACATGTCACTTATTTATTAATATATGTGTACACAAATTCGAAATTCATTTCACTTTTAAAAGACGCCATCAACTATTTCATTTCTATTTAGAAAAGCAACTCTGGTGGAAACTGTAACCAACTGCAGTACAATACAGTGTAAATGTGTATTGCTCAGGCGTATTGAATTATGTAATATGTCTGTATGATTACACATGCATTTAATCAGTAAGTATGTATGTATATATATATATATATATATACACAGTAAAACCTGTATAAAGGGCCACCAAAGGAACCAGAAAATATTGGCCTATATGTGCAGGTGACCCTTATACACAGGTTCAATTTAGTTAAAGTATGAAGTCAAGGGACCATTCAAAACTGGCCTTTATAGACAGGTGATCCTTATATAGAGGTGGCCGCTATAGCAGGTTTTACTGTATATATATATATATAAATAATATACAATTGTGATATATATCACAAAATTTCTACAAATACTTAAAACACACAAAAGATAGTTAAATATCAATGATGAATACATTTGTATGTTTTAAATAAATATTGTACATGTATGTACATGTACCTTGTATGTGAAGAAGTCACAAAATTTACAACATTTTGCATATCTTGAAATCCAATAAATTGAATACCAGATATATTCTCTTGTAATCTCTCAGTAAAGCTATAACACAGAAATGATGCAGAGTTTATGTATATTATATATAAATCAGATAACCTCAGGTCATGAATCCGTTACAAACATTTAGTGTTTCTAGATCTTTTTTTTTTTATTTCTCCAAACAAATTTTGATTCCAATCAGAAAGCCATATGTCTGCTTTTTATGCAGGCAATATACACTGTAACGTTTGCACCATGTTTCCTACTGGTTACACAGACAGTATTTCAAGCCCGTGAAAGTGACTGATTCAATATGGCAAGGGAACCCTGCTACAGCGTATATATATATACATGTACATGTATCTTAAACAGGTATACTGAAAAAGCTGTCAGAACTCAGAAATCTTACAATGTACATGTGTGTTCCAGTAATTGATTTCCTCGATCTTCTAAGAAATATTTTGGGGGGCTCTGTGTGGCCAAGGGGTTAAGAGCATTGCCCTTTGAACCATGAAGTTTCTCATGAAGATACTATGTACATCAACAAATGTCTCTCTACCTGTGAAACCATTATAAAAGGGGTATTTATAGTGATGTGGTTTTTTTTTAATGTTATTTCATTTTTACTTACAATGAAGATTGATGTACAAAAACAAATAAGAAATATACACATGCATAAAAATTCTTATATTTTCCTATATATATTTTGTGAAAGTAATGTCAGGTTCAGTGTGGTATGCATATAACATATATAGAAATAGTAAAATTGAATTAATCATTTGCAAATAAACAATTGCCAAATTGGATTTCTCAAATAAATTTTACAAAATATACAAGAATTTAAGAATTCTAATGCATTTTCTTTTTACTGTAAATCAAATTAAGTAGTATAAAAAGAAAGAATAATTTTTGAAAAAAAAAAGAGCGAATGTCCCTTTAAGTAAATGGTAAGCAATAACACAACTTTAACCAAACCCTTAACTGTACAAAAATGTGTACAGATGGACACACTGTAACCATTACCAGACAGACACAGACAAAACCTGTAGTCCCCACCCCTCCTCGCTTAATTGCATCCCCACTTTCACAGGTAGGGGACTATAAAGTTTGAGCCAGCAGCTCGGTGAAAAGGTTCCTTAATACAACATAACCAATGAAATGGCAGAACACCAGGTAGTCCGTCTAGTGTAATATTTCCAATTTTGTAGATTTTTCGCACCAGAAACAAAAAGGCTTCTCGTCCCTGTGCTCATTCTCAAATTAATGAAATTATTGTATTTTTTAAATCCACATACATTGTAGGTTCAAGTTTCTGAAAACATAAAAATAACAATTTCCTAAATTTAGGACTCTTTTCTCAGCCTCTGTCTCAAATAATGAATCTTTTATTTTCCCATTTCTATTTCTGGAAGTACATGTATACAATATATAATTAAGTGGGGTAATTATCTTTCAGGTGTGATATAATAGGCCTATAAGAAAAAGTTCACCTACTTTCCCAACAAAACATTTCTGCTTTGCTATTCAAAGAATTTTTATGCGAGAGATGATCTCATCTCTCACTTGAAAATGACAATGACATAAAAAAAAAACTTAACGATTTCAAAAAAAAATTTTAAACTACAGAGAAACATTTATCTATTCATGTATTCAATTTCAGAGAAGATGTTTTGTGTCATAATTGCTTTGTAGTACATTGTACTACAAAAAAAAAAAAAAAAAAAAAAGTGTAAAAAAGGTGTGTATTACACCTTGACCCCGATATCTTTCCATCGTCATTTTGAGTATAACCAACAGGAAATGAATTATATGTTATAAATAAACATGGAATCTTGAGAATTAAAAGTTTTAAAATTATTTAAGTAACAATAGGAATTCAAATTTAAATGTTTCTTCACAGGTGGAGATAACAAATATGAGTACATTACTCTGTTGTGTAAATGACGCTGTAACGACTGACCTACAAACAGCTATTGTACAGATTTTAATGTATTTGTCAAAATCTCAATCATTTGGTTGCTTTCTGGAATATTTAGAGTGTGAATAACACTATATTTTAAGAATTCAATAACATTACCGTATTCGACCCAATAAGTGCCCAGGGCGCAAAAATTCGGGGAAAAGGGGTGGCTCTTTTTGGAATCAAATTAGCGTTTAATTGGCACATAACCAGTCGATATATTAGTTTTATATAGAAATTAATGGGAAATTGAGTTTGTTCATAAACCTATGACATTATGCTGTAACTCAACGATATAAATGACTAAAAAAAAAAATCACATTTTTAAAAAAAATGGTATAACCTAAATATATAAATGGAATGCTCTTTTCTATTGTATTAAGACCAGTCTATTATCGTCAGTAAGGTTGAAAGGGTTTGCAGTACAATGACATGGACGGTCATGTAGGCCTCATCTTCTTCATAACAAATATTTTAATTGAATATTACTTGAAATGTGATGTCAATCTTTCCAACTTGCAATTACATAAAATATGGCAAACATTATTTTCTTATATTTCCTTGATACTGTACAATGCATGTAAGCACTCAGTTGATGTATGGTCACCATCAAAACTTAGAAACTTAATTTGCGTCAGAAAATGAAATCGTTCTGTTGCTTGACAGATTTCAATTTATTTGTTGAGCAAATTAATTATGACCTGTATTTCGTTTCAATGAGAAGGAAACATCTTTAAACATTGACTTTGATGTGCACGCATGTTCAACTACAACTCGGAGAAATTAAACTTTGAACCTTCGTGTTTCCTTTTGTGATCAGCCGAACAAAGTACATCATGGAAACCTAGTTTAGCATAAAAATCAGGTGAAACTTGATTATCTTTTGGGTGGGGATACATAATAAATGATACAAGTTTAGAAATTGATTGTTATTCATGTATGTTGCAAATGCAATGTTCAATCATGTGACAGGAAGATATAAGATATGTCCTGACCTAATAACATGAAATTCTGGAATTGAAAAATTTAATGTCCTCCAAAGGGAAGTATCAGTAAGCAAAAGAAATAATAAATTTGGAATTTGAGCGTTTTTCTGTTTTTTGGAATTGAAGAGCTTGCTTGTACTAGAAAGGGGAGACAACTAAGTATATGCACATTACAACATATGATGGTCTTGTGTTAAACAACTTAGGAATGAACTTATTGGTTTTGATTTGATTTGATTTTTTGTTTTACGCCATACTCAACAATCTTTCAGTCATATGATGGCGTCCAGTTTTTATTCATGGAGGAGAAACCCCGGTTACCCGGGTAAAGACCACCAACCTTCCGCAAGAAAACTGGCAAACTTTCCCACTTAATTTGAAATGACCCTAGCGGGATTCGAACCAGAGGTGAACTTATTGGTAATCAGCTGTGCTTATACATATGTACATATGAAACGGTAAAATGTAAATCAGGGGTGGGGATCTACACATAATTTAACACTTTTTACATTTTATGACATAATACTGACACCGACCCTGCTGTAACATGATGTTAATTGGTCAAAGTTATTCAGAGACTCAAATCTCATAAAAGCTAGAACTAAGAATGTTTACCGATAGATAACGGCATTCTGCTTATACATGTATATGTACATTGTAAAGGTACATCAAGAAAATTATGCGAATTTGCTGTTTTAAGTATCCGTTGAATACAATGTACAGAAAATTTAGTTAATCTTAACAATGAAAGTACATTGTACATGTACTGCAAAATGCAAATGAAAATTTTTGAAAGAATACTGAAAAATTAATAATTACTGAAAATATCTATCACTTAACCAAAAAAAGGATTTTTTTAAAAGAAAAAAAGATTAAAATATCCTTATTTCCCCATAAATTTTATTTCATCATATGATCTGTGTGTTAAGCAGCTTTATAACAGATTACATAAATTATATTCTATATGTAACATGTATAATAAAAACTAGCAGAACAATTTGGTCAACTTGACAGAGAGGAGAATATAAATGTTCACCCCTAGTCATCAAATAATGTTGTTTATATATGGCCAGGTTATATGGATATAAGGTAAAGGGGTAGTTACAATTTTCGAGCTTTTGTCGATTTGTTAGATCATGATAAAAAGAATCTGTCATCAGTTTCCATTCCAATCACATTTATGATACTCGTTCTGAAATTTCCATTGTTGCTTGCCAGAGGCTCGCAAAAATTGAAAATTAAGACTCACATCATAAATGTGAATGGAAACTGGTGACAGATCCTACATGTATATATGTATATTTCCCATTTTGGAAAGAACACTGCTTCTCATTTCAAGAGTCTGATAGCAATATATGATCACTCAAGAGAAAAATTAAATTGCAATCCAACATTTTTACAGAGGAATACAAACAAATTCCAAGAAAAAAAACAATATACATGTACATGTTGATGTTACCGATTCAAACATTTCTAGACAACAGATCGACCAATCAAAATCACTTCCTTAGTAATTAAGCTTAATTTTATTAAGCTTAATTAGGTAAGAAAGAACTGTCAATTTATAAATTTTAAGCTTTTCTTTATCATGTTTTATAGACTGTGTCCAACATATTGCCTTTAATATACCCTCATAATGCATATGTAAATATATGTTAATTGCTTATAACACATGTACATATCTATATGGAGTTCAGATTGATGAACTCACTTGAAAGATATGTGAAACAAAGCATGTACATTAACTATGAAACATCCTCCCCCACAACGTGTACGTTTACAAACTGATTTGGAAATACATGTAGGTCGAGTAGAACTCCACGACAAAATCTGAAGGCGAGAATTCCATTGATCTATAATTTACCTCTCAAGCGGTATTGTGATAAGCATTTGTCATTGTTTAGATGTCCTCTACATAAAACTGAATTATATAAAATAAACATAAAACAAATCCTGAGGTTAAGTTTTAACTTTATAGACATAATACGTACAGATTTTATATCAATAGGTGTGCATGTAATTAACGAGGTAATTTGTATAGAATCTTCAGGTATGGTTCTTATATAAACCACTAAGACAACATGAATACAAAGATGTCAAAGTACATCTATAATATATTGGGTAATTGTACAGATGTGTGTCAAAACTGCACCGAGTAAATTCATGAAGATATTGAAAAGGTTCCTTTATAGAAATCGAACTCCTTTCTATATCAAGGTTAGATTATATGCAGACTAAGGTTTAAATCCGACCACAAAAATTTTGGAAATGTTTTCATTTCAACATGGATCAATACAGGAGAGTCAATGATACCAAATTGTGTTATAATGTGTCATGTCGAGATGTCTTCACAAATTCTAAACAGAAATTACGCAGTTCACCTGCATTACAACAGTTAATGTGATATGAAGAAATTAGAAAATATATAAAGTATGTGTAATACTGTAAAATGTAGATCTAAGCAGTGCAAAGGTAAACAATTGGAAGTCTGTCTCAGAGATAGAGGCCATGATACACAGGTACCTTAGTGAACAGGTGCATGGAGATTCAAATCAAGAAATCTTGATGCATATTATAGTGCAAAATATACATGTATGAGATAAATTTACATCATGAAACAAGATGTGTTTGTAAAATACAAATGCCCCCAGTCCCAACAAATTTCTATGCTGGCAAATAATATGTACATATGTATATTTTAAATATTCCAAATTGTGCTACATTTTGACCCATCCCCATCCCCAGGGGCATGTGATGTCAGTCAAGTGTGAACAACTTTTAGATGAACTTACAGTCTATGTTTGGTAACTGTATCACAATCCAAACTTGAAATATTGCACTTTATATGTAAGCGGGATGGAATTACAGACAGACAAATTAAACAAACAGATGAATGAACTGACACACAAACGATCCAAACACTAGATGCTCCCAGTGGACCTTTCAGGTCAGGGGTGTGTGGGGGGGGGGGGGGGGGGGGGGAGGGGAGAACAGTTTGTGTGGTCTGTCTCCCACCTATGCAAGTGAACAATATGTCCGAACCTAAAAGCACCACCACCTCACATTTAGAACATCTGAAACTCAATCTATTATTTTCAAGTGATAAAAAGCTGGAGGTGTACACTATAATATAAACATTTACTTTATCTCACCCTGACAAATAATGGACTCTTCTTTACAACATTGAAGGGGTAAATGAGTTAACTTATCAAACCCTAAAGTCACATTTGGACCTTCCCATTACAAAGAATGATTAAGTCCACTGTCATAATTCAGGGGTATATATATATTAGAATCCCAATTTTGTACTAATTTTACATGTAACTTGTTCACTCCAAAATTATGGCATTAGACCCTCCTCTTTAATGATTTGGGTGAGTCTAAATGTGAACACAGGGGTAGATAAGTCAATTCCTAAAACCAATGTGACTCTGGAAGTGAAATCAAGCCTCAATCTTGACTGACCGAAGATGCACATGAATAATCTGTCATTTTACCTTAATATCCTTATTTAACTTTTTCTAAAAAAAAAAAATGAATGAATCTTGGAATTAACCAATTCATTGTTCTTGTTTATCAATCATCAAAATTAAATTGTGTAATGCAGGCCCAGAGGTTGAACAAATCCATTAATCTGTCTTTTGTAACATTAACAGAGTCATTTGTTCAACTGAGTGTATCGCTGTTGACAGATGATTTACTAATATAAATAATTACCTGGATCTAAAACCATACATTTGTAATTACATATGCTAGATAGGACAGGTATTTAGCTTAGCTTGGTAACTTATCACCTTAAATTAAATTGTTAAACTAGGGTAACGAGTGATACCATCTAACCTGTTGACATGCTATCAAGGATTGTCCACACTCTTTTGGGAATGGGCCCGGGGGGGGGCTTTTGAATTAGGAATTTTAGCATCATTTTATCAAAACTGGGAAATCTAGAAAAACAAAGAAACTACAACAATCTCTTCCAATTCATTGTCATTTGACTTCAGTTGGGAAATTTTGACTGCAAATTGGGGGGAAAAATGCACTGTTTTTGCAGTGGGAATGGGGCCTTATTTCCGCCCTGTATAATAGGGTGTAAAATCTGTGACTATAGTCACTATACTGGACACCCTAACTGTCATGTTAACATTGCATACATGTAGTATATCATAACTGTTATGAATCAACAAGGACCACCGATAGGGGCTTATTCCATTTGAGCTTTCACTTTGCAAGCGAAGCGAGAGGTCCTGTTTTTGATTCCCCCCTGAAAGCCTCAGGTCATATCTAAAACTTTTAAAAGTTCAAATTTTATTTATTTTACAATGATTAACAAACAAGTTATGTCAACTTGATGTCAGTCTCTAAAAAATGTTGGCTCTGATACTGACGTGGGGAGGTCCTTGCTGTGGTAGGAAAACGATGTACCTGGAGAAAACCCACATGTCCGACATGGTGACAGCCATGCCATCTCACATACATGTACTCCTCTGTCCAATCCAACTGGATCAATAACCCAGGTCTCATTGGTGAGAAGAGAGTGCACAACCACTGTGCTACCCGGGCACCCTAAAGACCTTAACTGTATGGTATGTTGTAGTAGTGACTATTTCTTCCCTATGCACACACAGAATGATCAGAAGTGAACAAACAGACCTTTTGGGAAAAAAGCCATTGGCAACATAAATGGGTATTTTAACGTGAATTTGTGTTATACTGGGAAAAATTGTGTGCACACATTGAAATCTAAATGCATTTCCCCTTACATTATTATTTTTATTATTATGATCATGAGCTCAACATCAAATTGGGAATTTTTTTCATCAAATTGGGAAAAAATAAATGCATTTTACATTGGGAATGGGGTTGAATTTCTGCCCCGTGGATACTACAGAAAAAGCCCTGACAACTGACAGGCAAACACTGTGAAGCCTATACCCTATAAAATACAAAACTCTAAACCCAACCAGAGAATTAAACCCAAAATATTTTAAAGAAAATTTAAGTACTTGAACTAACTACTGTGATACCTGAAGATTAGAAAAAGGTATATTGTCCACTGAAGTACGAAGTATTTAAATAACTGCAGGTGCAAAGTAATTAATGATATAATAGTTAATACCAGTGGATATTTCATTAATCAGAGTCAAAACTGACCATTCTATTTCCTATCATTACATGTATTATAGAGCGGGACTCGGCAGGTACATGTGTACTTATGTTTTTTTTTGGTAATCTGACGGTCAAAACTGACCATTCTATTTCCTATCATTACATACATTGTATACTTATGGTAATTTCATTAATGCAATGGTCAAAACTGACCATTCTATTTCCTACCACTATATGTACATGTACATGTACATGAACTTGTGGTTATTTGGTTACTCCGATGGTCAAAACTGACCCTTCTATTTCCTATAATTACATGTTGGGCAGAGACATGTACATATGTTTAAATCATTAATCTGACAGTCAAAACTGACCATTCTATTTCCTACATGTATCATTATACATGTAGGTTAGTTACATGTACAATGTACATATGCTTATTTCATTAATCTGATGGTCAAAACTGACCACTCTATTTCCTACACGTATCATTATAAATGTAGGTTAGTTACATGTACAATGTACTTATCCTTATTTCATTAATCTGATGGTCAAAACTGACCCTTCTATTTCCTACCATTACATACATTTTGTTAATCTGACGGTCAAAACTGTCCACTTGCATTTCAACATTTCATAGTTATTAGCAATCCTAACACAATCACTTTATAATTCCGCTTACAAAGGATAAACCATAACTTTGGCATTACAGTCCAACAACTTGCATACATTTAAGCTCTCGAGTTATGTCAGCAATCATTTGCTTTTAAATCCTAACATTCTGACTCTCACAAATTGCGGGCAGAAAATCACTTTAAATACACTAAAGATTTACCACAGAAAAAAAACCAATATGTTTTCTGTTGTGACCAAACAAAATCACATTTTGTCATAAAGTTACGATTATTTTTGCCTCTGGCTAAGTCTCATATCCAGAGTGTCATTAAAGTGATATATATCTGGTTATCAACAACACTAAAACTAAAAGCATTAAGTCACTCTCTGAATACCAACATGATGTACTGTTAAAGTATGTAGCATTGAAATGACATTCCACAGATTCTGTTACAAAGAAGGTCTCTGTTTTAAGTGTGGCGAGTAGCCCGAGAACATGTTGAATAGAAAATGAAATATGAAATCATCTCTTCTCCTGAATGCTTCCTATTGGACTATATTTATAGGACATGTATATTTCAAACACTTTACAATGTCAATATCAGGGACAGGAGTTTCACAGTTTGTAAAAATTAGAAAAAAATACTTATGGTATTATGTAAGTATTTTGCACATCACACATTTCTTTTAAATCTGGTATCTTTACTTACAAATGTATATAAAGTGGAGCTAATGTCTTGAGGGACCACCATTTCTACCACTGAAATGTGGTCTCTCAAAACAGCAGGTTTTTCACAGAGATACATGTACATGTATTTAACTACATCTGTAAGTGGATTTCAAAATGTGGTCTCAAAAGACTGGTGGTCTTTCATGACAATGGTCTCTCCAGACACTGTCTCTCCACTGAACTACATATGTACAGTTTACTAAAAATAATAGACAGGTAATGCAATACATGTACAATGCCTTTCCCCTAGCACAAAATGTATGCAAATCTTTGCCCTAGAACATTGTATCTCCTCTGGCTGTTAACTGTTATCAGTTTTGGAGTAATCTGCTGGTAATGTCTTGTTATATTCTGTTTACCAACTGATACATGTACATAATCTGCAGAGGTGGTTCTCACTGAACTTATGTACAAATTAGAGCTTTCACAGACTGTGCAACATATTATTTTAACTTAAATCATTCATCCCTAAAGACACATTTGGACTTGCCCACGTCATTGATTTTCAGAAGAGTTCATTGTTTCTCAGGGGTTGATGAGTTAACATTCTACTACAGATTTGTTACTTACTTTATATACAGTTGTACCTGTCTTGAGAGACCACCCCCATCTGCCACTGAAATGTGGTCTCTCATTACAGTTCATCTTTCTCAAGAGGTTTTATCTAAAGTATTAATTAACCAAAGGTTTTTTTTTTTAAGAATATGGTCTAAAAAGACAGGTGGCCTTTTATAAGAGTTGCCTCTCAAGACAGGTTTTACTATACCTAAATGATAGTAATTGTAGTTGAGTTCAACAAGTTTTAACCAGTGCTAAGGGCTGCATGTAAAATGCCACAACTAATTTGAGTTTTTTTTCGTCACAACAACTGACATACATGTACATGTATGATCTTAATTTCAAGTCTCATTTAATCTTTGCAACCCCATAGAACACAATAGACTGGTCTACTACAATAGAACAGAATATACCATTAAGTTCATTGGTGGTGTAAGGGTTAAAAGTGCCGAGGGTTTCACCTGTTACGAAGAGCCCTCTGCAAAAAGAAATCATTACACTGTACCAGTACATTTGTATTATAAAAAGTCACATGTCAGTTTGACATGGACTCAAAACTGTGTAACAGGGGAGGAAAAGTGAACAGCCAGACTGGGATTTGAACTTAGGCCTTCCACATAACCTGCTAATTCTCCCTTCTCTTTAAGTTTTAATCTCCCTAATGAAATCTCATTCAAGACTCAGAGACACTTGAGTTGTCGAGTTGGTCAATAATTTGTAATAGGATAAGACAAAACAAATAGCCAGAATGGGATTCAAACCAGTCAATCTGTTTGGATGCTCCATCAACCAAGCCATCTGGCCCGTCACATCTACAGGTACTAGTTCCCAATATGCCTGAACCCTTTCTTCCAATGAATCACCACAAACCAAATTATCATCTCATAGTAATCATGAGGGCTCACCACATCTGTACATTGTATATTTGTATCAGTGTATGGATGTTGATTATAAGGCAGTCAAACATACATGTACATTAAAGGCCACCTCTTAGTCTACATAAAGGCCACCTGCCTATAACAGCTACTTTGGCCAGTTCCCTTAAAATGTATGACTGTAAATATATACATTCTACATATTCTTGGCACACTCAAATTTGACAGTGGAAAGTACAGACACAAGGACTCAAGCCATGAACAGAATATCTAGTAGAGCTCTACAGAACTTGTCTGAACTCTGAAGTACAGTTTTCATCTGCGCTGTGATGTAATAAAAGTCTCTGGTCATTTTACTTATTATAAGACAAAATAATCTGGAAACAATATGACATAAACTTCCTTATCTACACATACAAGTGTAATGCATATTTTTGTCCAGATGTTGTTTTATGCCACCCTCAACAATTTTTCATTCCATGACGGCCAGTTTTCAATACACATCCTTTGTAACTCAAAAACAATTTACTAATGGTTTTCATTAAAACTTGTTATGAAGTTTCAAAACAATTTGTTAAAAATCACTTACACTTCTTAAACGAGATGGCAAGTGAATTATATGTCTGTCTCAAGCCAGTTAGTGCATTCTAAGTTCATTATACTTCACAAAATGAAATTAAAAAATATTACCTACATATGTACATTTATCAGATTTGGCTGAGGGTAAGTTATTTTGCCATGGAGTTTTTTTTTTATTATTAAGTTTTCTGATGGGTTTACACAAAACATTTCCTTAAGGCTACACATCTGCCTACATGATTACATAATATGCACCAAATTCTTACATCCTTTTCAACATCCATACAAAACAAAAACTAAAACAAAAAGCAAATATGAAAAACAGGAAATTATTTTGTATTAAAACTTTTATTTCAACTTGCACATATGGACCACTCTGAGAATAATGAAAAAGGAAGCTTAAGTAAAAACCATGGACTTCATTAACTCATTGACCCCTGAACAAATTTGGACCCTTCTGTAAATCAATCGACTTAATTGGACCAGTCCAAATGTATCTTTAGTGGTGAATGGGTAAACCATGGGGTCTTTTCATACAACGTAGCTGCAGTAACATTTTGAACATGGCCAGCTTTGTACTGTGTCCACTTTAGATTGAAAACAAAAAATAATGGTGAACATGTAAAACAAAAAATAACAGTGAACATGTAAAACAAAACAAAACAAGGATTTGAGTGTAATGATGAATCAGTACATTGTATATATCTCCTACATGTACCTATGAAACCATGTTTAAAAGAAAGATGAGAAATTACAAAATTTTTAACCTTGTACAGGTCTTACCAAGGTAAAACTGGCACATGTTTACAAACACAATGAGTCTAAATCAAATCATAAATGTAACATGGGTGACAAGCTAATATTAGAGATTGGGTAATCCATGGAATCTGTGCAAGGCAATGTTTTATCTATACATGTACAACCTATTTCTGGAAAGTAGACCATATTGTTTTGGATTTTTAGTCAACCCGGCCGGATGTGACACTTTACCTTGGTAGACCTATACATGTATACATTTGTATATTGAGCCAGGAAAGTCGATCAAGTCCAAATAATTGCAAAATTTTAAAATGATCATTTTACATTGTATTTCTTCCTTCACTGTATTTATGGTATTTATGGAAAGAATCTCTTTGCAGCAAAAAAAAAAAAAAAAAAAAAAAAAAATCAGCATTGTTTTAACACAACTACATGTATTAAGCAAAATATGCACAACTACAAAAACTTTATCGAAATTTTAACTGAACGGATTGGTGGTCTGACACAGACAAAACCTACTACCAGTTGTCCTATTGGTTACAGCAGCAGGTACTAAAAATGAACAAATTAACACAAGAACAAAGTTGTCAAATCTTTGAGCTAAAGATACCAACTTTTGATTTTCCTGCACTTGTTGATATTGTCATTTGATTCACTTATAAATCCTTACCTTCTCAATATCCAACGGTTTATCCAACTGTCCATCTGTCTCCGACAAAGTTTCCTCCTGGACTTTGACGGAGCGCGTTGGACTGACTTTAGCAACAGGAATAGTCCCATGTGAACTTCCGGGCTTTCTCCTCGCATAATTTTGAGGGAATGGAAACGACACAGGGGTACATTTGCCATAATGAATTGCACCACAAGCAACACCCCAGCCACGATATCCTCCGATCTCACATTGAGAACAATGATGTAAAGAACGCTTCCATTTCAATTCAATTCGACAGTTATGGTGGATGGTGACTCGAGAATACACATACTGTGCACCGGCATATTTCTTCTGCATAATAACTCGCACAGGAATGAAACTATTAAATCTCCAAATCCTGATTCAAATTTGATAAATATTACAACCACTGGTAATACATGGAATGTTACACTTGGACAAGAGCAAGAATCGCTCAGGTATGGGCACCATTGCGTAATATCACAAAGTCATTATTACATAGTTGATTCCTCCCCATGAAACTCAGAAATGTGAAGCAGTTACTGTCACTTTCATAAAACTCAAAATACTCCCGGCTGGATAACGTGCCTAATGAAATAGGGATTTTAAAATCATTTATCAGTTAAGAGATTTAACACATCTAATTTTACTACAATACGATTCAAAACATTACCTACGAGAATTTAAACATTTAAATGACATTTTGCCTTCTTCAAAAAGGATTACTGCTACACGTATTCTTGTCCACTCATAGTACAGAGAGAAACAATATGTAATGATATAATTAAACGATTTATACAACGGAAATGTAAAAGGAGAGTCACAGTCAATAGGTTCATATTTCCACAAACACTCAGAAACTACAAAGTGATGTGGAACTAGGCGAAATGTACGTATAACCCTATATTTTGGTCAAATTCTTCTTCTCAAGGTGATAAATACAGAGTGATATCTTGAAGGGAAATTGAATTTAGTGTGTTGATGAAATATATTTGCTTATTTTTCTCCTAACAGATGTAAACAGATGCGTATTGCCTTTTAAACATTTTCTTTGTTTAAACAATTTTTCTAATTTCTATCCTCATTTGTCCTATTTTCTATACACTGTACTTGTAGCATTTTCCAGTACTGTTTAGTATTATAACAAAACTTGCCGCTTCTGAGTCTAGTTTGTTTTGCTTATTTAAGTGGCGTTTTATGCCAACATCAACTAATTTTCGGTTACATTGTATATCAGTCTTTTAAATGGTGGAGGAGAGAACCTAGTTACAATGAACTCGGAAAAGAAATCACCGGCCTTCCGCAAGTAAACTGACAAACTTTCTCACAAATTCGGCCACGGTTCCAGCGGGTCTCGAATACACATTCTGATGACTTAGGTACATGTAGATCTATAGATGTGTTCTATCATATCTGTATAGTGTTTAAAACTATCTACATGTAACACATCACTCCAACTAAAATCAAATACAATGTAGGAAAGATGTTATCTGCGCACATTATCATAACAGTTTATATACCCTTTTTTTTTGTTAAAAACTCGATAGAATTACACGCACTCGTACACAAAAAGGCATTAACTGTACCGAAACATTCCCATGATTAATATTCTCATAAGGCCGAAGGACTTTTTTTATTTCATATTCTGTATCAACATTCACCGGAGGCCTCCATGGTCGAATGGTTGGAGCACCACACTTTAAAGCAGGAAATTTTTCATCTCTTGTCAGCGTGAGTTCATGCCCCTTCCGGCTGCTTTTGTGAGAAATTTTGTCAGTTCACTAGCAGAAGGTTTTTGGGATTTTTCCTGGTTCCATTATATCTCCATTCCAGCTCCGACATTAAAAACTAATTGCCACCCCAACTATTAATGAAAAGATGTTGAATGTAAAATGCCATTCAAACAAACATACAAAAAATGAATATTTAAGTTTAGTACAAATGTACAATGTATCTGAAAAGGATTAGGGATTTCTATGATTTTATGTTATAATTGGGTACAAATTTTGGTGGGGGGGATTAACCCATCAACCCCTGAAAATCAATGGACTCTTCTCTAAATCAATCACCTACTGATCTAGACCAGTCCAAATGTGTCTTTAGGGGTGAATGAGTTAATCCATGTCTTAACCCTCCTCAGTTCCTTATACGCACTCTAGTATAACTATTTTCTATCTTAGAATTAGTTAACATTTTCAAATACTTCCAAAAGGGGGGTTTGTGTCCAACAGAACAAGATCAACGTTAATAAAATTTATACACCCTTACGGAGTTTTTATTGTGTTGGACACAAACCCCCTTTTTGGAATTCTTTGAATCTATTATTTTGTGGACTCTGTTTACCTTTGGTATCCACAGTGAAGACTCCTACTGGATTATTTATACTGTCTACCTTCAGGGACGTTGTTACCTCCACCACCACCCCCCTCATTTTCAAAAACTGTAATTTTTTGCATTTTAATATCTAAATTTTCAATTTCATTACACTTACTGCATTTGTAATTATGGGACATATATGCTTGTGAATAATAAAAGTACAGAAAGGTAATGATAATTACAGGTAACTAAAGTAAACAAACTAAATTCCAACATTGATAGATATTACCTACATGTATTATAAATGTTATAAATACTAATACTGAACCAAAAAAAAATTCTGTATACTGACAACAACAGAATGTTTAATTCTTAATTTTCATCTAAAAAGAAACTAAAACTAAAACATACTGGTACTTAGCCTTTAGGGGAGTTGAATCCTCAGAACTTTTTTTTTTCCAGTCAATTAAATTTTAATGATCACAGAAGATGAATCTTTTCTACATACATGGTGTATTATGTTTTTAATTTTCCCTTTTTTTTTGCCTAGATAAAGTAAAAATTCCCTGTAAACACTTTAAAACATTATATGGATATCCTTATTAAATGTCTGTTAAGAGTTTTACAGAATACACATTTAACTTAAAGAAAAGAAAATGAGTTTAGTCAAAATCTATGAAACCTACAACTTACTCACATGTGAAATCAACAGTAAGTGCATACATGTAGTTCACGGGCTTTAACAGACAGACTGTACATTTCACTGCTAAAACATCTGGTTTTCGTATATATATATGCAAGGATATATGTAGAATTTTTTTTTTCTCTTAGAAGAAAGATAAGTGTTGTGAGTCCTAGATCAACATCTATCTTATCTATGGGCAATAGATGCAGGAGAAAACTCATGTTATTGGCACAGTCAGTGCTTTTAAAACTTCTGTACTTTTTTCTGGGATACCAGCTGGAAGATCAGTAGATTCTGATATAAAATTACCCATGTGTTAAATGCACTTAAGACTTAGAGAGGCATGTGAAATAGCAAATATATATGTACATAAAGTACTGATTTAAATATAACTGATTATTTTTTAATTTAAAACTCATATCCTTTTTACTTAAAAAAAAAAACAATTCTGAAAGTGAGAGAGAAAACATTTCTGAGAGAGAGAGAGATGGATCTCATCAAAAAAGAAAAAGTCAGAGAGAAGAGAGGAAGTCTTTAAGAAAAAGAGTCAGAGAGAACAATAAAGAGTATGAAAAAAGAGAAAAAGAAAATGTCTGAAAAATGGAGAGTCTGAGAGAAACACTCTGAGAGTTTGAAAGAAAGGGAATGAAAGAGAGAAGGGAGGTCTAAAACAAAGAAAGAGAAAATCTGAGAAAAATCAGATAAAGTTTGAGAGAAAGAAAGTCAGAAGAGAAGAGAAAAAGTCTGTTGGAAAGAAGAAATAGTCAGCAAGAAAGAGTCTGAAGAGGAAAGATAGAGGAAGAAGAGGGGAGAGAAGAAGAGAGAAGGGGAGAGAGGAAGAGAGGAGGGAGAGTCCAAGAGAAGAGACAAAGACAAAGATCAGATAATTAGTCTGAGAGAGAGAGAGATAGACAGACAGAGAGAGAGACAGAGAGAGAGAGAGAGAGAGAGAGAGAGACAGAGAGAGACAGAGAGAGAGACAGAGAGAGAGACAGACAGAGAGACAGAGAGACAGACAGAGAGACAGAGAGAGACAGACAGAGAGAGACACAGACAGACAGACAGAGACAGACAGACAGAGACAGAGAGAGAGAGAGGTGCAAATGTATTAAGTAAATTAGACATAAAATAAAACTATACATACTAACTGTAAGTGTGACCCATAATAAACTGATTTTCCCCCTGAGCTCTTACATGTAACTAGACATTTCTGAAGTTGAATTCAAAGTGCAATAGTTCCTATGCAATTGACCTATCAAATATCTCATGTATCAATTTAAAACTATAATCTTTCCTCATGGATATATATTAGACAAAGAAAAGACATTACCTGATTATTTGATTAAAACATTTCAATAAACAAATATTTATGTCCCTCCAGTTCCAAACTTATCCTTTGTTAATCCTTTGTGTAATTATTACATGTATATCTGTTTCAGGTCAGTTAGACATGGTGAAAACAGACTGGAACTGAAAAGCACTCCTATATACATATATATTCTTATAGTATCAATTAAACGGAATTAAACATCGGATATTCCAAGTATTTAATTCCTTGTAAAAGAATCCCTCATACAATAAATGAGATATCACAACACTTCCACTTCAGATATTAGTCTGAAATCAGACTTCTTCTTAATCCTCTGCTCTAGGTAAAATTTTACTTATCTCTGAGGGCAATAGTCATTAAACATGTATCAGAAATCTGTAAATCTCTTCCACACTTCTTTAAAAAGCACATGTTTTAAAGTCAGTTATTTGCGTAATAAGTTTCCCTGTCTTTTTAGGAACCATTTCACATACGCACACTCACTGTAGAGTTACTTTAAGGAATTGTTAATCTCATTTAAATATATCCTTGATAGCTTCAGCTTGGTTCTTGTAAACATAAACAACATTTGATGTACATGCAGTAGCTATGCTTGTAGACATGAATTTGATAGCCTAAAGAATATCTGGCAACATTTCCTTGTAGAACTCTCCCGTCTTCTTCTTCTTCCAACTACTCTGATACATCTGATCAGATCATCTGATCAGATCATCTCGTGAACATACTACAGAAAACCCAGTCACTATTCATTTGCCGGAGTATCGTACATACGCACATACTTCAATTAATTAATTACATCAACAAAACAGAGTAGAATCATCTGGCACCGAGCATCAGAAATGTACATCTCTTGTCAATCACAGAATTGGGTGAACTGTACACCTCTCCCTTACTATACCCTTACTGTAGGTAAATACCAACACATGTACAATGTAGTATACTAAAGAGCTGTTATTTAAATGCATAACCCAATCAGCATTCCAGGTGAGAGAAACATTTAAACACTTTGTAGATCTATCTCTAGCGTACAATTTTACGGTTCAGTAAGGATTTACGTTACATTGGGAGAACTGGCACTTAATGTCCAGCACTGACTACAATTAGAAACAGAAAGTAGGATTTGATCTACAGACTAACACAGCTGTCAAAAGTGTGATATGGTCATGTCAATCTCCGCCTCCACATGTAAAAGAATACATCTCTTTAATATCATAGGAGAAGGAGAGAGAATAAGAGCATATCAGAAAGAGCGGATATTTTTAAAATTTCTCTAAATTCTATCAAAAAATTCCCCACCAAATTTTGTGCCCTTAGTCAACACACTAAGCCATACATCATTACATCTTTACATTCGCAATAGACAAGATGTAACTTCGGGAATATGTTAATCAATTGTCCAGATGTGCCCCACCCCCATATACATGTATTACATGTTTGCAAGCTAGCAATTAAACAAGGTTATGATACTATGTATATATATATGTGTGCTATATAGAACTACAACAGAGGAATGGACAGCTTTCACAGTTACAAAATAACTTATCATTAGGGGATTCAGAAAAAATTACTTTTTTATATTTCTGTAGATCTGGGGCGTTTTTTACGCCTCAAATAACAAATTCAAAATTTTAAAGTACATTGTGGTTTTTTTTTTTTTTCTTTTTTGTCTGAGCTTTGTCTTTTTCTTTTTCACATAAAAAGTCTGTGTCCCGTTTTTGGCAAATTTTAAAGAAAATGATATTAATAATTTTTTTAAACAAAGGTCAAGTTAATATATCTGCATATCAAAAGAAATGTCCAAAAATAAACTTAACTTTTATGAATGTCAACAATAATTAAATGCATCAGGACTGACATCAGGAACAGTATGAAAACTAAAACAGTGGAACCTTGCCAAAAGACCTTCTTTCTTAAGACATCATCTTGCATTTAAAGGGACATTAGCTGTGTTTTTTTTTCGTTTTTTTTAATTTTGTTTCCTTTTTTACTAATTAAACTAATAAATAATCATGAAAAAGATATATACACAGGCATACAAATTCTTAAATTCCTATATATTTTGTGAAAATTGCTTGAGAAACCGATTGAGATTTGGCACTTTTTCAATTGCAATTTATTAACTCAAACCTTACAATTTCTATAGGCATACCACACTGGAACTGATTTTATTTTCACAAAATACGTGTGTTCATAGAAATATAAAATTTTTTGTGCCTGTGTATAGCACTCATTTGTTATTGTACATCAAGTAAAAGTAGTCAAAATAGAAAAAGATCGAAATATTTTTTTTTTATTTTGGTAAACACAGCTAATGCCCCTTTATGACCATAAATTTCTAGTCTCTTGATAAACAGTTTTGTAAGTACAGTTTGTTTGTTTGTTAATTGTTGTTTAACATCTCACTCAAGAATCTTTCACTCATATGGAGACGTCACCAAATGCCGGTGAAGGGCTTCAAATTTTGGCCTATGCTCGGCACTTATGGCCATTGAGCAGTGAGGGTTCTTTAATGTGTCGACACCAACTGCGACACGGGACCTCGAGTTTTACTGTCTGCATCCTAAGGACAGGAAACCAACCTGACGCCGGCTGGACTCAAACTCACGACCTCACCATCAAGAGTCGAGCAAGCTTCCGACTGAGCCAGGCCGGCTCTTGTAAGTACAGAACCTCACTTTAGAGACCACCTCACTAATCAGACCACTTTGAGACAGAAAGGTGGTCTTAGTAGCAATGGTCCACTGTATGTCCAGGATGTCTCAGTATTTCTGATAACGTTTGTCCATGCTAGGGGCATTTACATGTACCATAAACAAACACTTGTTTCTTTTTTCTTCTTTAACAATTGAACCCTTCTTACCAATGGGACCCAGATTTGATCCCTGGATTGGACAGGGGAGTATGTGAGATGATATGGAAGTCAACAAGTTGGACACATGGGTTTCCTCCGAGTACTCCGGTTTCCTCCCACTGAGTAAGTTACTCCTCTTATGCCAATGTAAGGACCAATGAAAGACATTCATATAAATGTAGGTTGATTTAAGTCGGTTTTTAATTGTTGGCAAATAAATAAAAGTTTATATTTTTAAAAAAAACTTGACCCCTCTGTGTATGTGTATGTGTAGCTAAAATGTTAAAAGGAATTCCATCTTTGCTGTACTAAAGTTGAGCATGTTTACATGTAAAATTATCAAGTACCTGTTGTGTTGATGATTGACAAATTTCACATGAATCAAATCACTTTCACATCAAGGTATCACACACACTAAGTATGTAAACATACACTTAATACATAAATATTACTTCTAAATTTGTATGGAAACTTCAATTTGGTTTTTCTGATCTTTTTTGTGTAATTCTACAGCTTTCAAAATAAAAGAAATATTCTGAATTCTGAGTGGAATTGTTATGATTAGTACAAATGTAATTGTACATTTAACATTGTACTTAAAATCTTTGAAATCAATGACAAAAGTTTAGAAAATAAGAATATATGTATCTGTTAGGTGACACTAAGCCTATATATTTCTTTTTCAAATTTATAGCAGGCAAAACAAAAACTTTATCATAAAATGAATGAGCTAAAATTAAATATTTCATGTACCTGAATATACCTACAGGTATCAGGCCTTTTTCTGTCAATTTCCAGAAAATGCCAACGGCAACACAATTGGGAAGTCAAATGTGATTAAATCTGTGTCAAATTGGGAAAAATTGTTTGCACACATGGAAATATAAATATTATGGAAACTTAAAAAAAAAAAAAAAAAAAAAAAAGCATTTCCCCCTTAAATGATATTTATTTATTCATTGGGCTATGGTTGTGGGTCCAACAGAAAATTAGGAATTTTCTTTTTATCAAATTGGAAAAAAAAACCATGTATTTTGCATTGGGAATGGAACTGAACTTCAGCCCCATGGAAACTAGGGAAAAAAGGGTCTGCGTTTATATACATGTACATATGAACATGATATATGATTGAGTATCTATTTGGTAATTTTGAATTTACTGGTAGTCTTTCATCTCTCGTCAGCACCTTGTCAAGAACCTAAGCTGATTTTGTGAGAAAGTTTGCCAGTTTACTTGCGGAAGGCAGTTGCTCCCTTCCCAGGTACATGTACGTATATTGTTACTGGTTTCTCTCCACGGTTATGTACATGTAACTGAAAAACAATGGTGGCGTAAAACACAAAACAAACATTCTGTGTTACAAAATTAAAAAAAAAAAAAAATCACGACACGGTATATCACATACAAATAATAAAGTATATCCCCCCAACAGGGACACAAATATGTAATGCTCGAGTAAAGTTTAAACCTACATTTGTAAAAATGACATTCCTAATACCACAATGAAATCACGGTCTGGTTTAACGTAATTGTATCGTGAACAAATCATCTCGTCAAAATAATAACTTGTAGTAACCCCGTAACCCATGACATGTAGACATTTTGTTTGTCTTCAATTACTTAGAACATCTATTGTGTCTTTGTAACTAAAACGGTGATTTTGATCAAAGTCTCTCAGAAGCTTAGACATAATGAGAGGTAATGGACATTAGCTATTCTATGTATATATAAGAAGGATTTACTTAATTACTTTGTATACTATAGTTCGATATCATCTGAGATTAAATCCCGGTCTATCACATTACAGTTTAGAAAAAATAGTGCAACTTCCAAAAACCAAACCCCATTTGGACCAATAATTTTGTTTGCTTTTTCACGGATTCAGTTCTTGAAAGTTTAACATACCATGGATTTTCTACCCTTTTATATGTAAATGTATACAGGGCTGAAATAAGGCCCAATTCACAATGCAAAAAACAATGCATTTTTTCCCAAATTTGCAGCCAAAATTTCCCACTTGAAGTCAAATGACAATTAATTTGAAAACATTTCCTTGTTTTCACATAAATTTATGTATTTCTAGATTTCCTGATTTCAATAAAATTTTGCTATAAATCCCAATTCAAAAGGAACAGGTCCCATTCCAAAAAGAGTGTGGCAAATCTCTGCATACATTTGTACATATATTTCAATAATCTGTGTCTAGCAGAGAATTAAACAAACCAACAACAGCAAAGATTGGTCAAGCTCAGTTTTTTTATATTTTTCTGTTTTTGTTATAAAAGTTGTCTTGAGATTTTATGTACCGTATGTTTAGCATAATTTTTTCATGAAATTCTTACATGTACTTTTTCTATCAGTGTTACATTATTTACCACCCGATGTTTTGAAAATATTTATACTGTAAAATCAGAAAATTTCGTGGGGTTAAAATTTTGTTGTTTTAAAAATAAAACAAATTCGTTGACATTAAATATCGTTGAAATATAAAAACGTGTTTGTAAAGGAAACTATTTTTATTACTAGGTATCAATGATATAAAATTTCGTCATTGTTTACATTTCATTCATAAATGAAAACAATGAAATAAAGGAAATTAAAACCGTAACAAAACGTTCTGAACTTAGAGTATATGCAGTTTAACTGATGTGTATGATAAAACAGTCACAAGTAAGTAACCCATACTACACATGTACATAGAACAGACTACATGTATAATAAACTGGTCCAGGACGATAGAAAAGATCATACCATTTATAGATACTTATAGGGGTGAAAGGCTGAAAATGCACATTATGTACACTGTAAAAGTGTTTCAACACAACTGCACTCTTTCAACATGACTGTAGTCACATTTCGGATCATATTATGTAAAAAATCTATATTCAGTGCCGATTAACATCAAAGTAATTAAATTTTTATCACACCATTAAAAGAACGATCATTTTTTTTTTTTTTCTAAATAGTGTAATTTTCAAGTACATCAATGTCTCAGTAGATCTACTTATGTAAGTATCAGTTTAGATATCAAACCAGCCCTGGTACATGTACAAAGTATGTACATTTATGCCAACTACACTGTATATCAGTTGTGAGTGCAAGCCATCCAACTTAGAAAGAAAACTAATTAAGTTGATACAAGATAGAAGTGTGCTCAGAAATATGAGAGGAAAAGTGCCACTTTATCTTCAGTCTGATCAAGTTTACACACACCCAACCCAACAAAACTAACAAACACATCCAAGCCAGCACTTAATCTCTCTCCCTAGTGTGGAGAGCATTCCAAGATCGGAGTTCATGAAGTGGAATACAAATGAAGACATGCAATTACATGTATAGGAATGCATGTGTGTGGAATGATCAAGTGAAGTAATTGGGTATATACATCGTTTACAGTCAGAAGCAAACGTTAACCCAGTACCAGTACAGTCTTGCAATTGTCCAGATAACTGAATTCTATGTGGGTCATATTACAGTGTTCAATATGTATGATCTAGTCCAAGCTCTTCAACATGTCATATTAGCTACATGTACCCTAGATCAAGAAGAGAATAGAATCTTGTATGGGTATGTGGGGTGGATAAGAAAATCTCCATCCCGACAAGTGGAAAGAATCTGGTTGTCTAATCCGAGGGTTTCCCTGATTTTTGCCACAAGGGTTGAGATTTCCCTTTCCATTCAGTACACCCATGTTTGTTTATTTTTCTCCCATGCTTCAAATACATATTTATACACATAAATAAAATCTGACACAAGTTTTAATGCACTGTATTCTCCTCACAATTAAAAGTCCTTTCCTGACAAAATTATATTGTGATGTCATAGCAGATTTAGCTGATGATCAATACCCTAGGATGTGGACAGAGAAATTCTGGTTTGGCAAAATGGCAGACACGCCTGTCCAAAGTTAGAGCAATACAAACAGTCAGGACAAAAGACATGGTCAAACTTCTTATTTAAACTAGGAAATGAATGTGACTAAAGCTAGCTGTTTGATCTCAGGGGTCTGTTTTAGGAAAGGTCCCATTAGTCTTAGGTCAAAAGTAGGACCACACCCATGACAATTCTACAAAGAGTTAGGAATTGTCTAAAGACAAAATCAGGTTAGGTCTTTATGACTACCCAGACGCATTGTGTAGATGTAAGTTACTGTTGTAAGTGTCATATAATTTATACATGTATTTGGAAATGTAGCAAGTATAAAATTGAAGTACAGTAAAACCTGCTATACCGGCCACCTCTGTGTAAGGATTGACTGTCTATAGAGGCCAGTTTTTTCAAGTCCCTTGACTGCGTACTTCAACTAAATTGAGCCTGTGTATAAGGGTCACCTGCAAAATAAAGGCCAATATTTTCTGGTCCCTTTGGTGGCCCCTATATACAGGTTTTACTGTATTCATAAACCATCACGATCTTATTTGAAAATCTGTGACTATGCCTTAACACCTGAGTCAGAAGGTAGGGCTGATAAAATGGTAAGTACAACTAACTTAAGAAATACGACTTGGACCTTACAGCTTTTTATAAAATGGCGCTATATACATCGTCTACTTGTGGTAAAGGTGTATTATAGTATGTCATCATTCCCTTTCAGTAACACTCTATATCTGTCATGAATTCGTAACGATCTATTTGAGTACAGAGGTTTAATTTCGCTGTTTATAATTTTCACTTTTTGCTCTCTCTCCCAGGTCTGACACCATCGCATTTTTGTTTTAATTTAATTGGCAGGTCAGGAGTAACTTGAAACAATATCAAGTTCTACAATGGTTAGCATTTTAGTAATATGTATACCATATTTGACCCATTAAATGCCTGTAATGTCCCTATAAGCACCCCTCCCCTTTAGTTCTGATTTTCTCATTTTTTACATGTGATCATAAGTCTTTTTTTTCCAGAGTGGACCTGAAAAACTTTAAGTAACAGTCTATCTGCAGCTTCCAGCAACACAAGAAAGTTGATAGATGTCCTCGGTAATAACTACATGTACAACAACTTTATCATCGTGCCTTATAGAAAAATTAACTGTTGTACATCAATTTGACTATTATTCGGTCCCAATAAGCGCCCACCCCTTTTATTTTTATTTATAGCGCTCTGGGCCCTTAATGAGTCGAATGTGATATACATAATTTAATAAAATTACCCCTCCCCCAACTCTCATACAGTATTAAACAGTATTTCAGGAACTTCAGTGTGTAGTACATTGTACCTGTTTATGGCTAGCAATATTTTTATATCATATGTACCAAGAGGTCAAGCAAAGCCTTTTGTTATATAATGGTCAAGTGACATTACACATTCTTAACAGATTCCATCACCCCATGACAATATTTACTTATAAGTTATATATGATATACATTTCATTGGACATCTTTTGTATTTATGTTCAAGCACTTTTATAATTTTAATCCATTTAGTAGCAGACAGAAACTATTTTCTGAAAGTACAGAATGTGATTTGTTGACATTTCAATGGTATTTACCTACAAAGACTCAAGTTCAATGATCTGAACTTTTAAATTAATGCCATTTAATAAAAATCAGTTCCACAGGTAATGATTACAAATGCAATACAATACGCAGAAGTTCACCTTTGTACCTCCTGGAGTAACGTTGACCGACACAAAAAAAAATACCTGTATGTTAACTCCGATCTCCGATAGGGATCTTAACAAATCAGCTTGCGTACTATGTATATGTATCAGAACCGTAAAGTCAACAAATGGACCTCATGATACCTGATTCACCTTCCATTGTTTACCGTGAAATATCGAAGTTAAAGAAAGCGATATCCTTGAAAGAGACAAGTTACACTAATGTATCAAATTCTTTTAGCTCCTGACAAGGGTGACATATCATTGACATATGCACAAAAAAAAAAAAAAAAAAAAAAAAAAAAAATTGCTAAAGTTTTGGCAACTATCGGTTACATCACTATTTCAAACATTTCTTTTCTTGTTACGATGAGGTGATTAAGATTTCTGCGTAAAAAGATCAATTGAATTATTTGTGAGTGGGCTCTTGGCACTACTCAGAGTACTGCAACACCTTAAGTATTTTTCCCACACAAGAATTATATGGCACAAAGAAAACGGAGATCGCCGATTTAAATGACAGGATATGTCTCTGTCCGTAAACACCAGGCTGGATTCGATAATGAAAAATGCAATTTTAACCAGATATGTTAATGTTCCTGATGAAAATTAATTAATGAAGAAATATGATAATGTATTCATATTAATTAAAAAATAGTTATAGAATAACAATCGGTTCAGTTGCAAGTATCAATTATTTTTCCTCAGAGCATGGTAATACACATTATAATTATCTCAAATAATATTAAAGAATCTACAGTTACATTGCAAAATGTAAATCATCCACAAGTTACCTCCCCTGCTGGGGAATCTCTAACTCATTCTCCCGTAAAGACACTTTTGGACTAGCCAAAGTTATTGATTTATAGAAGAGTTCATTTTTTTTCAGGGACTGATGAGTTAACATGTTCATCCCAAGAGACACATTTGAACTTGTCTAAGTCATTGATTTACAGCAGCACCCATTGTTTTTATAGAGAGAGAATTTTTGCAACCAAATATATATATATTATCCCCATATACAGCATACATAAAGAACATAAAAACAATAAGTTATTAAGTACAGCGGAACCTGGCTTAAATTCCACCTTGCTCAGAAGGCCACTTTGCATATATGACCATAAATATTCAGTCTTTTGCAAATTTCTTGATAAATATAAAATAGGTCAAGACCCTAATTTAAAAGACCACCTTTTTAATCTGGCCACTCTGATTCAGTCAGATGGTCTTTATGGCCAGGTTTCACTGTACACAAACACCTAAAACATAACAAACTTTCATCCTGTACAACTGATAACATTGTAACAGAGTTTTTGAAATACACCAGTCTTACCAGAAAAAACAATAGAATTTACAAAAGTCCAATGAAATCTATCTGATAACTGGTCCAAATGACCAGTCATTTTCCATTTCTTTTCAATTGTGTATATATACAGACCAGTAAAAAATTTTCTTTGACCAGTGAAATTCCTTTATTCACTGGTCCGGTTGATCAGTAATTTTTTTTATTTCAAAATGTCTGACATTACAAGTTCAAACACAGAGCACTGAGGACTGCCAGTGTCACCTCTTCACAGTCTGGAGATACTGTCATGGAAGAACATAGGATGAATATTGGTGCTGTTTATAAGTTTTCTGTAGAAGGCCACATGTATTCATGAACTATATGCTGAGAAACAAAATAGTTATATAGATACAGTCAGCTCTTGTTATAACAGCCAGTAAAATTGCCGTTATATCAAATATGCTGTTACATGTACATGAACATATATATCAAATTTCCATTTTTGATGCCAAAACAAGATTGCATGAACCTCCTTGGTTGTTAAACCCCTAGTACACATTAAACCTCCATTCAAATTGATTACATGAATAAAACAAAATGATACCACAAATCTGATTGTTTTGTTGTTATTTTCATTCCATCATTTTAAAATTTTGGCAACAATTTTTCGTTTTATGATGCTTTGCTATTATAATAAGTCATTCAGGTAAAATCCAAGTTTGTTGTCGAAAATCAATGCCGGTGCTGGAAAGCAAATATTAATTAAACCATTATATTAATCAAATTAACACGGAAGTGAATTTGTTCCCATGAAATTTCTGCCATTAAACAAAAATGCTGCTAGTACAGTTAAAACCTGCTTTAGCAACCACCTGTGTATAAAGACCACCTGTGTATAAAGACCACCTGTGTATAAAAACCACCTGTGTATAAAGACCACCTGGTCACAAAGACCTCTATATAAAGACCAGTTTTTTGGTGTCCCTAAGGAGATGTTATATACAAGTTTCGCTGCATTTTTTGTACAAATTCAAGCACATCATGAATCAATAGATAATCCCCGAATGCATCTGTATATACCGATGTATTCTTAGTATTATAACAAATTTTATATAAAGAATTTTTGCCTAGATAACAAACCAATTTCCATATCCCTTGACTTCCCAACCAACGTCTTTTATACCATTATAACGAAGTGATCGATATCATTAATATTGACGTCAATCGTTTCCTTTTTCGCCAACCATTAGTAACCCTATCTATCACTCTGATTAAATAAGTTGTGTAAATTAAAAGTAATAAAAAGTGTGTTTTCTTTTTACTTCCTAGGAAAGTTAATGTTTGACCTGAATTTAGAGTGATTTTTGTTCTTAACGAATTGCATTGTAACCATTCAGCCCACTTCGTTATAAATATATAACAAACTGTCCTTATAACGAACTGAAAAATAAGGTCCCTTGAAATTTGTTATATGCAGGTTTTACTGTACCTGGGAATTTTTGCCCCTAGTTATTTTTCGCCCTTGGTTAATTTTGCCCCTGTTTTTTTTTCGCCCCTTTAACATAACAGAAAACATATTCACTCGTTCTTACATGTAAATCTGCTTTAATTCACCAAAGTCATATTGATCCTTACTTCAATTATTTAGCTTGAAAGTCTGGCTTTCATTTTAAATTCACCCACTCATCTAAGGACAAAAATTTCGAAAATTAAACAGGATATACAATATTCACTTTCGACATTCTGATGCTTCACTTTATACATATACATTTTTGTGTGGTATTATCTGTACACAAGATATTTTTTCTAAAAATCACTTACAGCTCACATTTAAAATACACACATGTTGCTAAATGTCAAAACCAGGATGATTGCATCTATGAGTATACAAATTATTTCAATCTCTCCACACTTCTTGCCAAAATTGTGAATTGTTATTGACTGAGGGGAAGTAATAATAGCACTGTTGATATTCTAGGTAGTCTACTGTTATACACACTGGATTGTTAAAGATTGATCACCTACATGTAGCTTTTGTATACAACAGAAAAGTCATTAAAAAGATTCAACTTATGTATGTTTATACAACAAAATTGTAAGCCAATCTGATGTTTGATTTAATGTTATTTTAATACCACACTCGGTTTTCCACAATTTTTTTCAGTTATAGTGTTAATCATAAATTTTAGCTGAAAGCTTTTGTTACCAGGTTTAATGTATCTGGAAAAAAAGAACACTACAGCCTTCCAAAGTTCCAAAGTCAAACTGACATACACATGTACATTTTGTAGTTCCCTGTATAATCTAAATAGGTTCCAACAAGGCATACATGTAGGTTTTATTGAGACATCGGTTCCAGTGAGACACAGGCTCCAGTGAGACATTAGTTAGAGTGAGACATAGGCTCAAGTGAGACAATAGCTCCAGCAAAGCATATATGTAGGTTCTATTGAGCCAATGGCTCCACCAAGGAAACCGGATCCAGCTAAGTAATAAGAATAAGATCTAATCTATAAAGGCACAGACTCCTGCAAGACCTATGCTCCTGTAAGAAATAAGCTCCAGTGAGACATAGGCTCCAGTAAGACATACATTGTAGGCTCCAGCAAGAAATACATGTAGGCTCTAGTAAGGCATAGGCTCCAGCAATGTACAGACTCCAGTGAGACATAGGCTCCAGTGAGACATAGGCTCCAGTGAGACATAGGCTCCAGTGAGACAAAGGCTCCAGAAAGACAAACATTGTAGGCTCCAGCAAGAAATACATGTAGGCTCTAGTAAGGCATAGGCTCCAGCAATGTACACACTCCAGTGAGACATGAAACTGCACTGATTAGACAAGATACATTGTTATTTAAAGTGCAATGCTCTGACCATTCAACTACAGAATCGGAGGTCTTAACCTTGTATATAACATACATATAGCTACTGCCCTTGTTATTCATTTGCAAGCAGGGAGTGACAGTTAAGGTACTGTATATACATTGTATATCTAGTGCGTCAATGTGAGCAGGTAGTGAGCTACATGTAAATAACTGTACATGCATTTAGACTGTCGATGTGAGCGGGTAGTGACAATTACATGTAAGATACTGTACATACATTTAGACTGTCGATGTGAGCAGGCAGTGACAATTACATGTAAGATACTGTACATACATTTAGACTGTCAATGTGAGCAGGCAGTGACAATTACATGTAAGGTACTGTACATACATTTAGACTGTCGATGTGAGCGGGTAGTGAGCTACATGTAAATAACTGTACATACATTTAGACTGTCAATGTGAGCGGGTAGTGACAATTACATGTAAGATACTGTACATACATTTAGACTGTCAATGTGAGCAGAGACTGACAGTTACATGTAAGGTTCTGTATATATATCGAGACTGTCAATGTGAGCTGGGAGTGAGTTACATGTAAGGTTCTCTACATACATCTAGACTGTCAATGTGAGCTGGGAGTGACAGCTACAGGTAAGGTTCTATACATACATCTAGACTGTCAATGTGAGCAGGGAGTGGCAGTTACATGTACATTACTGTATACAGTTGAACCTTGTTATCTCAAAGTCATGGAGACCAAGCAAAAAATTTAGATAAACGGGTCCTCGTGTTAAAAGGTCTGTCATTAAATAATTTAACCTCTAGATAATTGGTCACTTTCACATTGAAATGAAGCAAAGGGGCCATGTTAAAACATCGACATCAGCAGGCTGTGTTTAAACTTTTCCGATCTCGAGTTATCGGGTCTCTTATTTTTTAGTAATATATAGAAGAAAATTGCCGGTATGCTTGATCTTGAGTTAAGCGGGTAAATCGAGATTACCGATCTGGACATAACAGGTTTTGACTGTATGTCATCTAGTTTATAGACTACAAAGAACACATCTATGTGAGGTTGCACATCTACATGTACACAGTGTAAGAATACACAAATGTTTTTGTTCTTACAAATATCAATACACTGACACAAACTAGCTTTGGAAGATGATCGAAGCAGAGAAAAAGAAAAAGTCGATATATATAATCTCTGCGGTCGCCATTAAACGATATCATCTCCAGAAAATCTCTCATGTCCTGTTGTTTACTGGTTGTAGATAATTCTTATAACACCTTACAAATAGATAATCCAGGTTTCATCAAACTGTGGTCTAGCAGATAACGAGTCAACAAGCACATCATCATTACAGTAAACTGTCATATATAAAGTCTGTTATGGCGTTACAGGTGCTCTGATTTTGCTTAATCTCTATTTAAGACAATTAAAGATAGGCCTATGTACATGAAACGTATGATTAGCCAATAATCTTATCATGAATTTCCTCCCAAAATTTGATGCTTTCTTTTACACTTATCTGATTTGAAAATTAATGACACTGTATTGATCTCTTTACACCTGGTAAAATACCTGAAATACCTGAACAGAATTTAAATTTGATCTGTGTGTGTGTGAGAGAGAGAGAGAGAGAGAGAGAGAGAGAGAGAGAGAGAGAGAGAGAGAGAGAATGGTCATATTGCAAAGCAAAATCTGGTAAATGAAATTGTGAAAGGAAAATGAAAGGAAAAGCAACTACTGCAAACTTCAATATCACTAATGGACATACATTTTATAAATGTCACATGCCTCAGCATGCAGCTTGAGGGCAAATTCTCCAAAGCATGATCCTTGTACCTAAATATTTGTACTGTAATTACAAGAATTATAAATCACTTAAAATATATGTTACAAATATCAGTAAATTACCACAAAAAAATGCAAATGACACATAAATATGTCATATATTCCACGAGTTAATGCCAATTGTATTTACATACAATCCCAGTTGTGACTTTGACAAAACAAATATAGCAATTATCTAGAAATAACTTAATCAGGATTCTTTTATGTAGAATATTTTCTATTCTGAGTAGGTAAAAAAAATAATCTATCATGATCAGATAATCAAGTTTAATTTATATCATGTCAGCTTAATACTGTGAAATAAATCACACAGCTGAACACTTTCCTAATTTATATATATGTATGTATTACATGAAAGGAAAGGGAAATTGATAACTGTTTAAATGAAAATTCTAATACACAAAGATAAAATATATATTGGTTTGACCTAATTACATTAAAGTACAAACTGTATACATATATGATAAATGTAATAGACGAAAAGTAAATATCAAATGTGAAATTAGTTGTTGAAGAATTTTAACATGGTCTGGAAATGTGCTGAAAGATCAACCTGGTTGAATATGATGTGATGTGATGCCCAGAGACCAACATGGTGTGAAGTGGTGCCCACAGATCAACATTGTGTGATATAGAATTATGTGATGCCCAGTAAACAACATGGTGTGTTGTGATGCCCAGAGATCAATATGATGTGATGCCCAGTGATCAATATGGTGTGATGTGATGCCCAGATATTAATATGGTATGGTGTGATGCCCAAAACTCAATATTTGGTGATGTGATTCCCAGAGATCAATATGATTTGATGCCTAGAAATCAATATGATTTGATGTGATGCCCAGAAATCAATAGATTTGATGTGATGCCAAGAGATAAACTTGGTATTATGATGATCAGAGACCAATTTGGTGTGATGTGATGCCCAGAGATCAACATGTTGTGATGTAATTCCCAAAGATCAACATGATGTGATGTGATGCCTTGAGATGAATATGATGTGATGTGATCCCCAGAGATCAATATTATGTGTTGTTTCCCAGAGATCAACAAGATGTGATGCCCAGAGATCAACATGGTATTATGATGCCCAGAGATCAACAAGATGTGATGCCCAGAGATCAACATGGTATTATGATGCCCAGAGATCAACATGGTGTGTTGTGATGCCCAGAGATCAGCATGGTATTATGATGCCCAGAGATCAACATGGTGTGATGTGATGTACAGAGATCAATATGGTGTGATGTGATGCCCAGAGATCAACATGGTGTGATGTGATGTACAGAGATCAATATTGTGTGATGTGATGCCCAGAGATCAACATGGTGTGGTGTGATGCCCAGAGATTATTATGGTGTGAAGTTGCCCAGAGTGATGTAATTGATAATTTTTATTAGTAACTTCCATACCTAACTAGGAAAACTGAATATATGCCATCTGTGACCTAATTATTCTTAGTCTTTTTCACACAAAGAATTCATAAAAATTTCATCTATGTAAAGAATGCATGGGATAATTAACTTATCCTTCACTTTAATTCATGAAACTTAAAATTAATTTTAAAAAACGGCAATTATTTAAAATAGAATAAGCACCATGTACCTGAATACACAAAGCACAGAATTTTTTTGAATTTTTTTATTTAGATTTTTGTTTTACGCCACACTCAACAATTTTTCAGTTACATGTAAACATATATATGATGGTGGTTAGTTTTTTATGGTGTAGGAGAAAACCCGTTTACCATGAACCCGGAAAGAGACCACCAGCCTTCCGCAAGTAAACTGGCAAATGTTCTCATAAAAATCAGCAAAGGTTCCAGAGGGACTCGAAGCTGCACTGACCAGAAGTGAGAGACTTCACGGTTCAAAGCGTGATGCTCTAACCACTTGGCCACAGGGGCCCACAAAGCAAACGGTGGCTACCATTATCACAATTCCATGACTACAATTTACCTGTACAAGGTTCAACATCCTCATCATAAATTGAAAGAAAATACCTTAGTATTAGTTGCGTTAGGCATGCTACAATGTACATTTGTACATGTAAATACAATGTACATATAAATTCATTTTATCTCCAGAAGCACAAAGGTTATGACCAAGGCTAAACTGGACGAGAAAAGAAAAACATTCAATACAGACAAAACACAATATACTAATGACCTCAGAGTCAGAGGGCATAAAAACAATGCCAGCATGGTGCTTCTTCTTTCCACAGAAAAACACATGAACATGTAGGTGCTACGAGGTATAATGTAAGATCGTTAGAATTTCAAAGGATTAAATCTTCCAAGACGGATATATCAGAAGAAACCAGCTTAAAAAATAATCTGTTATCATTTTGTAAACAGGTGGTTCTTGGCAACATCAGTTTCCAACATATTCGTTTAATATTTGATTTTTATTAACAGCTTCTTTTCTCATATGAACTCCATGAAATTAGCATGTCTTTCTGCTATTAATAGCACATACTGATAGTGGGGGAGATAATACATGTAGGAAAAGAAAGAAAACAAAAACGAGAGAGAGAGAGAGGGAGAGATAGAGAGAGAGAGAGAGAGAGAGAGAGAGAGAGAGAGAGAGACAGAGAGAGAAAGGGAGAGAGAGAGAGAGAGAGAGAGAGAGAGAGAGAGAGAGAGAGAGAGAGAGAGAGAGAGAGAGAGAGAGAGAGAGAGAGAGAGAAAAGAGAGAGATGGTTTGGAACTGAGACAGAGTAAAATAAATAAATCAAGATGTGTTTGAGAAATGCAATGCCCCCGAGTGGATATATGGCATTTATGATGTTCGCAAAGTCCCATAACTCTGGCAAATGTTGGCCATATCGAACTCCTCCTAGAAACATGTCTATATATAAAAAAAATAGTGTATCATTGATATAAAGTATCATAAATGTACCTACCTAGGTTAAAATTTAAGGAATGAAATTCCGGTTATTTGTCATAAAAACCAAGATGTTTCAAATGGATAAAATTGAAAAATTATCAAACTAATAAAATAACATCTTCCTGACATTTGAATTTGGGGAAGGGGGTGTACATGTAAATAGAGTCAGATGTATTTAACTTATTTACCCCTAAAGACACATTTGGACTGGTCTATGTCATTGACTTATAGAAGCATATATTGTTTTTCTGGGTTGATGAGTTAATTTGTGTTTTTGTATTACAGGGATATTTCTTTTTTTTTTTTTGCCAAGGAAAAAAAGACACAGTCCTATCAAAAAGTATGAACTCTTCTTTTTTTTTTTTTTTTTTTTTTTTTTTTTTTTTTTAAGTTTTTTAGTATTGCCCTGTGTATATACAGCATACTAAAGTATAAATTTTAAGACAGAAATTGAAATATGGTAAACAATCACCTTATTCCATAGTCACTGAATGTTTATATACAGTACATGTATATTATGGGTGTGAAGCTGCCTGAGTCACTGAGAAAAGAAAATATGATCCCCTCCAAAAACAAAACACAAAACAAAGGTAATATTTTATAAAACCAAAGTGAACATGCAAGAATGCAAAATTTAGTGTAAAACTTTAGCATTTGCGTGTAAGAATTTTTAACGGAAAACTTGAAACATTTTAATTAAAACTTGAATGAATAAATATGTAACCCCTGTGACCTCTGAGACCCGAAATCAAGAAAACTGATATAGCTGAAAAGTATCAAAAGTTAATTATGAATGTAGGATCCGAACTGGTTCAGAAACAAAATGAAAGGTGCAGGTCTAGTAAATATTTACAGTAACAAAATGAAATGTACCAGTTTCAAGTCTGAATGCATGAATGAGGACATTTGAAATCAATACTGGGTAACATTTGATCTATAATGTGTTTGTACCTGGGACTGATTGATTGACAAGATGTCATTTTTGACCGTCTATTTCTTGCCCATGACATAATTCAATCTTCATGCTTTCAATAAGCTTTAAACTTATTTAATGTTCCATTGAAAATTCAATAGAGGATAAAATCCCATGTAACTAACCTACATTTTGTATTTTAATTTAGAATTGTCCGTATTTGACAAAATTCTATAAATTATAGCAATTTGATATCATAGGCACATGTCAGGTAAAGGGTTGAACATTTCACACAAATTCAATTTTCTTTCTTACCAGTTTGTACATCAAAATTCTTATACATCATTTTACAATGCACGGAAATTTGGTCCAGTGTAAGTTTCATCTTCTAACGATGGCTTATTATTTTTTTTATTCACTCTTTATCTTTTTTTTCTGGTATTAGAGTGGAACCTGTCTTCAGAGACCATTCCATCTGCCACTGAAATGTGGTCTCCCAGGGAAGAGTCAGTCTCATAAAAGAGGTTTTATTTAACCAAGTGGTTTTCAGAATGTGGTCACATAAGACAGGTGGTCTTTTATAACAGAGGTCTCTCAGAACAGGTTCCACTGTAATCTTCAGATACTGATCTTACACAGTTGAACCGGTCTTATGAGAACACTGTCATAGACGACCACCTGCCTGTTGAGACCTCTTTGTTAAAGCTGCTCAGTTACATGTAAGTAATCAGTAAGACAAAACCTCTTTTAAGAGACCACCTGTCTTGTAAGACCACAAGTCATGGGCAGGTGAGGTGGTGGTCTTTTTAAGTCAGGTTCCACTATATTTGGACTTGTTTTTATTGGTTAACTCATTACCCCCTGGAAAACAATAAACTCTCCTGTAAATCAATGAATAAGGCTAGTCCAAATGTGTCTTTAGGGGTGAATGAGTTAAGGAAATCGAAACACTATAAATAAACCAACAAATTCTCTAGCGAAGTTCAACAAGTTCGACAATGTTTTTCTTTCTTTAATCTTTTCATTTTTATTTCTTTATTTTGAAAGTCTTCATTTTAACCAATAAATGTGAACAACAGAATGTAATTGCCCCACTTTGAAACATATTGTTACATAGAAATCTTCTCATATAAAATCACAAAGCATTATATTGAGATGTTTATGGATTGTGAGTACGGGGACAGGTATAAACATTTTAAGTCTTTTAAATGAGATATATAATTTTCACCTATCTTGTATACATACACAACAGGTAACTTGTCTTGCTTATGGATGGTAAACAATGGCCAGCATCGTATTACAACATTTTTATAAAAGATTATTATCTTTATCTTCTATTAAATCCTGACAATGTTTTCGCACAAAATTGTCAAGTTTATATCATTAATCTTAACCTTTTCACAGCATGTACCTTGCTACCTGCACAGGTAGAAATAAAGGTAAACAATGTACATCCTTTCACTTTCGATACATTCATATCTGAATAACAAAGACACCATAAAACCAAATTTTGACTATTAACGGATCTCAAACGACAGAGCTACACAGTGTATAATGTACGTGACACAGTGATGTTGAAGTTTACTGGTCTGACCAGCAAAGCCAATCAAAAGTTAGCAGGACCACCCATACATATGATGAAAATGTACGCCTTGTAAACATAGCATAATCAAAGATTACAAAGCTCACTTCATACTAACATATTTCACATTCCCTCCAATTAACCTGATCTGACCTCAGCCAATCTTCTGAACCACAGCACTGACAAGTGAGTATACGTCAAAATGGAAATTTTTGAAAAATTTGAAAAAAAAGGACAGCCCAGCATCTGAAGCGTAGAATGTGCTTATAATCATAAGACATACCTTGTATGTGCTATGGAAGTTTAGTTGACATATTTTTATCTAAAATCACCTTTAAAAGGATCTGACTGATTACTTTTTAAGAAGATGCTGAAAATGTATAAACTGTGCATATCTCCATGACAACCCATTCAAACAGGTCAACTCAGCTGACCTAATGTAATAATGCAAGGCCATCATTGAAATTTTCTTTGTTTGATAACATAAGTTACTGATAGGTAAATATAGGTAAGCATTTTCTTTTCCTTTTGACTTTACAGTATAATCTAACAAATTCAAGATTTACCAGAAAAAAAGAATAGAAAAATAGCTGAAATAAAAACTAGAGTAATCGAAGATTACAAAAGCTTGTGCCACACCAACATTTTTAGACGCCCAAATTAACCTGACCTCAAACCAATCATCTTAACCACAGCATTGAAAATACATGTAGACTAAGTTAATATATATATATATATACAATAATTATCCACTATATGACGTATGGATAATGTGCTTACATGTACATAATTGAACCATCAGTTAAGAAAATGGTCCCAAGGACAATTTTGGGAGAAACTGTGGTTTTCAGAAACTTGCACACGTACATGTTAATGTTGAATAGAAAAATTACAATATGAGAATGAAGACTGGGGCAAGGAAATATTTTTGTTTGCTGCACAAAAAAATCAACAAAATTAGAAATTTTACTTCAGACAGAATTCCTTGTTTTTTTGGCATTTCATTTATTATGTCATCGTAACAACCCTTTTCTCAGTCGCTGGCTCATACATCATCAAGCAACATCTATACCACAGAAATTTTGTTGTTGTATCCACAGCAGAAATAGGTCAACCTAACCTCAAGTCAACCAATCTTCTTATCCAAACGCCGACGCCAGGGTGATAGCATAGGCTTTCCTTGACATCATTGATAAAAATGGGTCAGGCCTATTTTTTGGAGAACATCAACCAATTTTGGATGCACACGAGATAAATGCTGTTTCACAAATATCTTTATTACTGTTCTATGTGTATAGTAAAACCCATATGACCTGGCGGGGTGGAGTCTCGTGAACCCTTTCTTGACCTGTGCGAGTTTAAATTTTAGGTAATAAAGCATAACATTAAAATTACACTGACCAGAGTAATCGTTCCTACTTGTCACCGTACATACGAGACTATCCAGTGCGAAATAAAACGTTTTCCCCGTGCAGCTTGTCGTAACCGGAAAGTGAGTAGAATCATCCGTATCGGCGTATCATAATCAAAATGTTACTCCACCCCACCATCTTATGTGAATCGGACAATACATCCCTCTAAGAATTTTTCACTTACATGTACATGTATATACATGTATGTTGTTTTTGGTCAAATACATCCCTCTAAGAATTTTTCACTTACATGTACATGTATATACATGTATGTACATATAGATGTCACCAGTTACAGGTGAGGTGTCACAAATTTTGACATGATACAGCCAATGCAGTTAGCATTCTTTTACCTGCCAAGACAACAGGCCTTGGTTAAAAGTCACATCCGTGAGACCAATGATTTTCACTTTTTATGTTGAAGGAACAGTTACTTTCTTTTTAAGTCTTAAGTACATACATGTTCCGGTACTGGAAATTGTACTCGGGGACCTTTCACTCGCAAGTGAACACTCCACCGCTTGAGCACCACATGCGGTTGTTGTAGGTACATGTATAGGATAATAGCATGAAAACAAACCAAATACACCAGACATAACTGTAACAAATAGAAATGACTTACCTTTGAATTTCCGTTTACATTTTTGTGATTATTCTTATTTCCAAGAGGCCTCCTTGGACTACGAGGACTTGGCAACTTTGTAGTGGGCGCAGAAAACGGTGGGGATCCTGGTCGTAGTCGTGACGACTGTTTAGATGATGACCTCGGAGATGTGAGAGATGGGATATGCAAAGAGGCTTGTGACAATGGCTCCCCATTGACCAGTTGTCGTAAAACATCTTTCAAAGATGACTGAGTGTCCGATTCACTTAACCATCTCAAGAAAAGTTCATCAACTTTGTTTTTCAATACGGGTTTGAGTGCCATTGTGAGGTTTTGAAACCTTGGATAAATTTTGCTACCAAAACAATTCTCTAAACTGCAGACTGAAGAAAGATCTGAAAAAATAAAATATCAAATACATGCATATACTCCATGTGTAAGAAATAAAGGAGATGTATTTACTGTCACCGGTATCTGTAAATTTTTACCCCATTTAATTTTTGTTTTGTTTTCGCCCTTAGATGAGAGTCCTAGGACAAATTCAAAATGAAAGTGAAATTTTCAAGCTAAATACCTAAAGCATGGACATACATGTACATGTCTTCCATGAGATTATGGTGATTCAGGGCAAATTTTAAATAGGATGAAATGTTTTCTGTCATCAAAGGGCGAAAAAAAAACCAGGGGCAAAAATTTCCAGGTATTCAGATTATTCTTAAAATCTATACTGTCATGCAGTTTTTGTTCTACGGCTATCTTTGCTACTTTAATTCTGACATTTTATTGAGGAGAAAATATCGTGGATAATATAAGTGTCAACAGTCCAGTCGACAAAGTAAAACAATGCTGCAAACTTTCCATTGCAGGTATTTTGAATCTTTCATAATGTAAATCTACACACCAAAAACAGTGATAATAACATTAAATTTTAGGCTAGAGCTAAGAAGATATTTTCTTGTAGACCACTAAAGTTAGGATTTATATCAAATGATTTTTTTTCCACAGTGACAGAGTTTCAAAATATGTACAAATTCAGAATGTTTTAGTGACAATACTTTTGTAGCTAATTCAAGAACAATAACCCAGTGGCTACATAATAGCTTCCCACAGAGTCTGCCCCAGAATTCAGTCAGATATTCTCCCCAAATTCACAGAAAATGTAAAAATGTTGGTATTTTAATTTTTCCCAATTTAGTGAGTACAGGGACTTTGGAACATGGGCAAGAAAAACCTTACTTTGATTTGTTTGTATGACAGTAAAACCTGCTATAGCAACCACCTGTGTATAAAGTCCACCTGGTCACAAAGAACATTTTTGTGCAGTTCCCAATAGTACCATTTGTGTACACATCAACCTCTATATAGCGACCACCTTCCTAAATAAAGACCGGTTGTCTCAACCCTGCACTGAAAAGAGCTGAGAGACTTTCATAATTTAAAGTTTGATGCTCTAACCACTCAGCCAATGCAACCCCCATTATGATTATCCACCCATAACACTGAAAGTTTGAAAAAATTATCAACATCCTCGATGTAAAAAATGTACATGTAAATAACTCATGTGCTTTTTTGTGTGTGGGTGATCAATTTGCAAAAGAGAAAAACCCAGGGGAAATAATAGAAATGCTTGATTTATTGAATTAATTACAACTGAATCTGTATGCATATTTCAAAAAATCATTTAGAAATTGAAAAAATGTGAATACTTATTTTCTTAAAATATACCTCTGATTATTTGCAAAAAAATACAAAAAAAAACAAATAAAAATTTTAAAATGATCAAGCAAAACCAGTTGAATTCTTATAATCAAGTATTGTCACAAAAGCACTTTTCCAAAATGCCCAAAACATTGCATCAACAGACAAGCATACACAAGTTATTTCCCTTTAATCACTTGGTTCAGGTTTAGCACAAGTTATTTCCCTTTAATTACTTGGCTGAGTTTTAGATCGGTGAATTTTATTACTAGATTGTTATCTATAAATATTTACATTTCTTCTAAAATGCCCTCTATATTAAGATGATTAATTAAAACTTTAAATGACAGTATCATAATAATTTACTTATAAACAAACAACCAAACCAAAATCTCTGTGGAGTGACTAAACCACGTACACTCCTGATAAATGACCTTGAAACAACTACATTGTAAATGTCAGTAAATTTAAACTAGTGGAACACTCATAATGTAACATAAATTGATTTCTGTATTTTCTTCCAACCAAGAGAGACATAAATCTAGAACTGTAATGTACCACCTGAGAGGTGTGTATGAGTCATGACGTACATGTATTACACATGTTACACCTGTAAAACCAGGCGCTGAAAATTCCTTAAGTCCAAGGTCCAGGACCCACATATTTTACTTTCGAACCCTGTTGTTTTCCTGCTTTGTGGGTCCAAGAACCTAGGTCTGAATCAGTGAATGATTATTTTGTTAATTTCTTTTCTAAACTTTATTTGTTTCCTTTGTAAAGTTCAATCGCCATTTTCTAATACGATTTTGTGGCAGTTATTTTTGGTATGTAATTTTGTGTTCCGACCTTTGATAGTAGTTATATGTATTGATTAATTATATCAAAAGGCTGACTTGGATTTACTGCAATTGGACCCATATATTAGAGGACCGGACCCAGGCAAAATTAATCAAACAACTCCTGGACCAAAGCATCTGAAAGAAAATTTTCAGCACCTGAAAACAAACACTTTTAAGTGTAATGATACTTATAGACAACATATACATAATCCATACATGTATACATAATAAATGTATTATATAATACTGAAGATACATGTACATGTTCAGAACAGAGACATAAGTGAGGAAACTTTTTTTTCTCTCTATATAATTCATATAAAATTGCATACAGTGGAACCTCGCCATTATGACCATCTAAGTCACTGACTCAAAGTGGTCTGATTAGTGAGGTGGTCTCTTACATGAAAGTGTAACATGTAACATGAACATGTGAGGTTCTGTACTAATTCAATATTAATGAAGAGACTGGAAACTCGTGGTCTTAATTGCGAGGTGGTCTCCTAATCGAGGTGTTCTTTAGGCAAGGTTCTACTTTATTTACAAAAGATATTATAGTCTTAACTTTTTCCTCATATGGGGTCTTTCAATTTCAGTCAAATTTACTCCACTGACAATTAATGTTTTTAAGTTTCAGTGTTTTTTTGTTTTTTTGTGATTTATGAATTTCCATCGTTTTAATTTTTAGTACTGATAGGCTTTGAAAGATACATGTACATATTTTTAATGTCTCTTTTTTTCAATACATGTATATACAAATAGGAAGTTGTAACATAAAGAATTTTAAGTTTTTGTTCAAATTGCTAAATCTTGGAAACAGAAAATAGTAACTTGATGAGCAAATAATTTTTAAATAAAAGTTTTAGATATTTGAGTTTATGGTATAAGTTTCAACAAAGTTACTTTAGACTAGGGTCGTTTCGAATTATGTGGGAAAGTTTGCCAGTTTACTTGCGGAAGGTCGGTGGTCTTTACCCGGGTAACCAGGCTTTCTCCCCCACCGATAAAAACTGGACGCCATCATATGACTGAAAGATTGTTGAGTATGGCGTAAAACAAAAAAATCAAATCAAATAAAATCAAAGCTTTAGAATGACTCTCCATGGATGTTTTGAAAAAATTGTGGTTTTATATAAGATATATAGAGAAAAATAAAAAATTTCCTCACTTTTATCATCGTTTTGTACATCAATTCAGTTTAAAGATTTAACACAGTATTTATAATGTATAAAATACGATCTAAACCAACACTGAAGACTCATGAATAGAAGTATAAAGTATAGAACAAACACAATATCCAATTCATCATTAGACAAACAGTACATGAAACCTCTCTCTCTCTCCTGTGATTCTGAGCAGACACTGTTATCTTCCAAAACTTCACATAAATACTTTAAGTAATTCACACAAATATTTTAAATTGCATGTGATTTCTTAACCCAGCAAAATAAATGTTACAATCAGGGTTTGAACTAACCACCAGTCCAATTGCCCATACCGGGTCAGAATTGGCTTGGACAAGTTGATTTCTAAATTTCTACACAACAAGTTTTATTGTCAGCATTGAAAGCTCGTAATCATAATTTTCAGTCTACATGTAAGTGGCTTGGTGAGTTTCGATGGCTGTCAGTGTCTTACGACCATACGTATTGTCATTGAATGAGGTCTCTTACTGGCATAAACTAAATGAACCTTCTTTACAATAGATTAAATATCAGTTTATTAATTCTTAATTTCCCTATTGATTTTATCAATTTTCCTTCTTTTTGGGGGGACAAGTGAATTAAGCTAGCTATAGGGGTAACCAAATTTTTCAAATGAGTTGCCTGCCGGACAAATGTTTTTTGAATTTTTATTTCACACAATGACCATGTAAAGTGTCATCTTTGAAAGAAAAAAGAACATCTATATAAACTTTCCTACCCGCAGATCAACTGAAACAGGATACAGTGGAACCTGCCATGAGAAACCACCCCGTCTACCACTAAAATGTGGTCTCTAAAAAGAGGTTTTATTTAAAAGATTATTTAACCAAGTGGTTCTAAAAATGTGGTCTCTCAAGACAAGTTCCAATCTATCACTGAATGTTGTCAATGTAAATATTATGACACAAGCAACCTTGCCCGACTTTCTTTTGATGTTATGTGGTCCGAGTTCAAACTATTCTGACAAAACTGAATGGAATGGAACAACTCAGAAAAGGTCTATTGGTTTAAAAGGATGGTTTGTCATTAAGCTATCAGAGATTTAGGGCAGCTGTGCCTCATTAACTCTAATAAAAATAATATTCTAATACTTGTCTGCTCTGAATCAGCAGACTTGCCAAACCTTGAAAAATTTCATAGGGGAGATTTTTCAATCTCATGGGGGAGACTAAATTTTAGTTTAAGAATTAATAGGAAAATTTAAATTTTTCATGGGGGAGATATGCTCCTTTTTTTTTTAAAGAAATTATCAATATTTTACATAGAAAATAGGGAGTCTCCCTATTTATGGGGGAGACTTGGCAAGTATGAATCAGGTATCATTACTGTACACTATTTCATATACATGTATTTGGAGCTGTTGAGCAACTGCCAATGAATGGATTTTTAACGATAAGTTTAAGGTTGCAACCAGTAAGTAAGTACTAAGGAAGGACGGCTCATACAACCTAGACACTGGACAAGGTACATGCATCAGATCAGATACCAAGTTCCATCTTCAAAGAGTGACTGTCGTAAGCAGTGGTACCCAGCACTGGAACGCTCTCCCTCTGGGAATAGTGTCTGCAGCACCACTTCAAAGCCTCAGTGATGACACCAAAAATTAAACTAAAATGTTTTATTTTTATCTCTTTTTTAATCTTAATTGCTTATCCATTTTCAAAACAGAATGATTAACTTGTTGATGGTGGTCAATATCTGGCAGAACTACATATAGAAGTAGAAATTTGTCACTGAACAATGTTACAAAACCATTTTAAAATGGTCGTTTACATCACTGCCTATAAATATAATTCAAATGTGCCAGTCAATATCTAAAATACATATTTAAAGAATTACGAAGTAAATAACTTGTCATATGTACTGAGGGTGTAATCGGATGCATAAGTAAATACCGAAATCAATTTTTGACAACATCAGCATATCTTACATTGAAATAAAAAAACAATGGATATGTTCCGTGCTGCAATACTTCAAAGGCTACATTTCCACCGAGGATGGCATAAATAAATATCTGTGTATGTATCTTCTATTTCGTTTCTAATTTCAGTCAAACCATTCCCATTCATAATAACCGAGACTTCAAGATGAGTTCAAAACAAGTAGAGTCTTGCCGAAACACCGGAAATGGAAACGAATTATATACGGAAATTAAATAACATTCAAACTTTTCTCGAAACGGGGGCTATAAATTTCCGGGATTAAATCCATCGATGTATGAATCACCGAGTTTCATAAACATTTGATAAAATTCGATCAAATACTTTTGTGTCACACAAATAGTTTATTAAATTTCCTACTACGTGCCAAAATTGATGCATCTTTTTTGTGTACATTATTCATATCATAGGCGTCTGAAGCAAATTGAAAGTGAGGGGGGGGGGGGGGGGGCTAAACCAACTTAAAACACACATACGCCAGAAACGTCTGGGGGCTAAGCCCCAATCTTCAACACCTATGTCTATCTTTGCCCCACCCCTAGGCCCCCGGTTCCGACACCCATGCATACTCAATATACAATTATTTTCAAAACATCTATGCATAGTCATTTCTAAAACAACTTTGACAAAACTTCAAACATAAAACTCAAAATATCTAACATTTTTATAACAGGCTTTATATATATATATATATATATATATATATATATATATATATATATATATATATATATATATATATATATATATATATATATATATATATATCGCTAGTATATGGTGGCTGATTTGTGTCATCTCGACTTTTCGACGTTTCGCCCTGAAAGCAAATTAGCGATTTTCGACTTTTTGCGACAGTTAGCGACTTTTCACTTGGCGAGACAAAACGTCTTAAAGTCTTAGATCTACTGGATTTTTCTATATACTCGTAGATTATACCTCCTCCATAGGAGCACCTCTTCGAGAGTGTAAAAACAGTTCATTGGTGAATAAAATGGGGCAGATATAAAACCTGCCATAAACTTGGGTTTTATACGGGTAAATAAACATTACTGAATAAAATTTAATAATCTTACTGTTGCATGAAATAAAAAAAAACAAAAACATAAACTAGTAAACAAAATGTAAAAGGGTGAAATACTGACACTACATTACGGCGTGTCACAAAGTTGTTAGTGTGTATGAACTGTTCGTACGTTGAGTGAGCTCCAGCATACATGCTCATTAAGGAGATATAGACATCATATACAGATAAAAGAGAGATAATACCACTTAACTCAATAACCCCTGTGGACACATTTAGACTCCCCCAAATCAATAAATAGTATGGTCTACTGTCATAATTCAAGAATGAACAAGTTCATATTGCATTTAATATTATAAAAATTTGATTTTAAATCATGCACCCCTGAATTCTGACATCAGACTTCACTGTTTCTCGAAATGGGCAGGTCCAAATGTGACTTCAGGGGTTGATGAGGTAAAAGTGGAAAATCGACAGCTGGGAAGTCAAAGTAAGACACGTCTGTTAAAAAATTTCATCTCTATACGGTCTTTTGTTTTGTTTTTCTTTTCGTCGTCTACGTCAGGTAAAATAATCAAATACCTAGCACGCGTGATTTATCCCATGATACCTTAAATAACCACATTTAAATAGGATATATCACATCGACCTATATATCCGTATAATATTTCCTATTACTTCTCATTCTGATGCTAATTTTACCAAGATTTGCCTGTTGTAGCAATTTCATCATTAGGGGCGGATTCAGGCGGAGGGCAGCTCCGTAATGTTGGCAAACATGTTTTAAATCCTTAATTTTCTTTTTTAAAATGGAGCAATTATAACAAACTGATATAATTTTCCCCAACCTTGTTGCGCTCGGCGAATATATTCTAGCTTGACACCCCCACCCCCGTCAAATTTAAAATCCTGGATCCATCAATGGTTATGTACTCTCATGTATCGATAAAAATGTAAAAAGCGGATTTTGCGATCGATAGAACTTCTTTAGCCTCCTTGAAAAGTTAACTCTTCACATGAGTTCATTAAAAGTCTTTACTTTAATTTCGATTTTAAAAAAAATCATTAAAAATCTACTGAACATATTTTCCACAAAGTAAATCAATAACATCACATCGCCATAACGTGAACATAACGTGACCTTTCACATAACCGATCGATATGGTTGCCACGATAAAAGCAACACACATACAGTTTTGTGTACATTAGATGGTATTTTAACATAAATTGGCATTGTCGAAATTGACCAAACAAATCCAAACTCAACATTATATAACAAATTTTATGTTTACATTTGGTAAACTGGTCAAGATATATGTCGACCTAGGAATAAAGGGACACGTTGTAGGTAAGTTTATGATTTTTTTCAACAATAACATTTTCTATGATGTTTTATTTGAATTGATTTTAGTTCTAATTTCTTTTATTCAATTATTTCAACAGTTGTTTAAATTGATATCCAACCGTAATGATAGAGGTGTTTGATTTATCCTATAGGCATTTAAAAAAAATAGACGATTTCTTGTAATTTCTTCATATACAAATACTTAAATAAAATATAAAATGTCTCAGATACCAAGGTATAAATCACTAAGATGTGCAGGATATAGGTACAAATCTGGTAAAAAAAATGGACAAACACGGACCTCTTGAAATCAAGAGGTGGGATCATGGTGCCGGTCACACCCCCTGTCGACCGGTCCACAGTCAAATTAAAATGAAATACGTGAGGAACGAATCCTCGTCATAATTGGTACAGACGTCTCGACAATGCTAAATATAATGTGATTACAAATACACAGGTGAACTACTCCATACAGTATACATTCAGTACAACACTCGAGAACTAAATATGTTGTCTTCTGTCTCATAAATTGGCAAATGTCCTCTTTGTATTTTTCTAATGTTTTAAGTCAAGTCAACTGTCATGTTTTAACTTTTAATTCGCTAGGTAGGTAGTAAATTCAAAACTAAAAGCATGAGAACACATAGTTAATTCAAAAATTAAAATACAACATCAGAGAGAAATAGCTAATTCTTTTGATTATAATATCGTAATATAGTTTCAACGCTTCTTGTGCATAAGTTAGATGTCGAAATTGCAGTAACTTGAAACATTTGATATGGTTCCAGTTTCACGGAGTCATTTCAATTTTCATGGAGCACGGGAAATATTTCCGTTATTTAATTTTGTTATCTGGCATAAGATGCCATTTTAGGACGTTTTTTATATAGATACTGTAGAATACAGACTATAGGGATTTAAAAACAATTCTCCAGGTAATATTCCGAAAGAGTTGTACTGCATACATCGTTAGCTGTATCATCGATAGATAATTATATAACAACAAAAGGCCCATCGAAAGTATAGGTCACCTGAATGAAATGGATTCATGAAACGATTGTTCACCATGATTTGACTCTTCTTGGAGCCACTAGGGATAATAGCCCCAAACTTGACGCGGCTTCACATGCGGATAGTTTCTGCAAAGGTTGGTCTAAATTGAACCATTGGTCATTGAAAATAATTTGAAAATGTCTAAATATTGACGAAAGACTTAATATATTTTCTGTTTACTAAGGTGTCTGTGACCTTGAGATTTCTTCCCATGACCTTGAAATTTGTCAAAATGAAATAATTTGTATAAATCTGTAGGCTACCCTATGTGTAGTAAAATCCATATGACCTGGCTGGCTGTGAACCCTTTCTTGACCTTTGACGAGTTAAAATTTTAGTAATAAGGCATATTGTCCGATTCACATAAGATGGCGGGGCGGAGTAACCTTTAGATTATCATGCGGATGATTCTACTGACTTTGCGGTTATGACAAACTTAGCACCGGAAACAAAAAACGTTTGATTCCTCACTGGATAATCTCTTGTGTACGGTGACAAGTAGGAACGATTACTCAAGCAAGTCTAATTTCAATGTTATGCTTTATCACCTAAAATTTAAACTCGCACAGGTCAAAAAAAAAAAGGGGGTTCACAAGACTCCACCCCACCAGGTTATTTGGATTTTACTTTAACATTAAAACTACACAGGACTAGAGTAATCGTTGCTTCTTGTCACCATACATAAGATATTATCCAGTTTTCTCCTGTGAAGTTTGTCATAAAGAAAAAAGTAAGTAGAATCATCCGTATGATAATCAAAATGTTACCCCACCCGCCATCTTATGTGAATCGGACAATGCCCTATGTCATTTTAAGCGGTCCCTAGTCCCTCTAAATGTAAAAGACATATGCTCATTTATTTGGTTCATGAGAAGATTTTTAAAGATGTACGAATTTTTATCATTTTTTTGCCCTATGTTGGAGTCCCTATAGGCCCTAGCCCCTTTCCATTCGCGGCCCTTGTACAGCTTGATATGAGGTCCTTGCAAAGAGAAGCATTGGCCCTTTATTTCTTGAGGAGAAGTAAAAAAAATTGTGCAAAAGTTAACTATGCACAACGGATACACGACGATAGATACAAGATGATTGCAATAGGTCACCGTGAAATTTGGTTCAGAAAAAATAGCAACATCGATATATATATTTACATAGTTAACATGTACTTTAAATATCACAGAAACCTTGTGCTATAATAATATCATGTTTTATTTGTTTTATTTACCAGGACCGGTTGCACAACATATATTATGAACGTTAAATTTAACGTACAGTTAGCCCATTGGTTTAACATTGGTTAAGAATTTTCAAAATCTTTTTTTTTTTTATTTTCATCATTGTTTAAATTTTATGATGAATGTTAAAATGATGAATTTAGAAAATGCTTAACTAACACTTGAATGTCAGCCGTATCAATTATTGTCACAATGTTAAATTGTGCATAGCTTCGTTTGTTTGTAAACATTGTAACAATTCATATTATTATTTTTTCACCTTTTGCGCACCTTACTTTTGAGTCTCTATTTGTGGCATCATTCGCGCACCTTAATTGTCTTACTCTAGTTATTTTTGGTTATATAGTCACCTGGTCATTGTTGTTAAACTGGTTTTTAATAGATGTAATACGGGTAGTTTGCGTCTAGAAGAATGCATGTGAAGGTGTGTCCTTCGTCAGACATAGTGAAATGTGTGTGGTACCTGTGTGGTATGTAAATTCGTATTCCTGTGTGGATAGAAAATGTTGAGGTGCAGAAGTTTGTCAAACAACAGTAAGTGTGTTTATTTTTTATTATTATTATTCAAGTTAATTGTACATGTACTACCGTATTTTTCGCAAATGTATCGGTTATATATGTTTATGCATATATCTACCTATGTTGTTTAATATAATATTATAATATTAATTTGGTTTGTTCATATAACTGTAAAATGATATTTGAATTGGACTTTGTATACCCGTATATTAATATGATAATAATATTTAGGAAAATTAACTGTATAACTGAAGTATATATTACGTCAGTAAGTCTGGTCATATCTATATTATAGGTGACCATTGGTGTTATACAAAGTATGTTCGAGGTTGCAATAGAGGTTGCAAAATAAGAAGCATGAATTACAAACTATGTCAACAGTTTATCAACCGTTCATACATATGTGTAAATCGTGTTTTGGAACTGCTCAAATCATCACCAGATACAAACAGAATTATTCAATGTCAATAAAATATTACGGGTGCTTGTGACGTATCAGCTTACCTAAAAACTTTTAATAGTTCACATGTGAATTTGGACTATCAATTCTGATTGTCAGTGTAGTTTAAATATTTGGTTTTGTTCAGTTGTGTTTAGTGTATGTATATCTATGTGTGCAGTATGTTAGTGTAATGATGTTTTGATTGTTTTTTGTTGTTGTTATGTTTACATTTATTTTGAACTTGTAAATAAATTTTTGTTGTTGACTATTTTTTTGCTGTTCTATGGTTGAGTGAATTGGCGAGGGTAATTTCCAAAAACCCAAATACTAGATTGTGACAATTATCAATATGAATATTTTGCATGTTATAATCTACCTTTTTAAAAGAAAATAACGTGGGAAGATTCTCTTTTCATAACAGCTCCACTGTTATTGCGAAATTACGATGTCATGTGTACATGGCTCTCATACACAATGCACAAACCGTTTATATATTTGAATAACATAATAGATCCTTTTAAACTAGATGAATAAAGAAAATATGATTTAATTGAATGCAAATATAGGTCAGTGTACTGATTTAATTGTCGAAGGGCGGATTGCTGGAGCAGAAATAATCCACCAGTAATAGTAATACTGGTTATTTTGTTTCTTGCCAACAGTTTGTACAGTTGATTTTGCAATAGTGTTATTCCTATTGCCAAAAATTACACAAAAAAGTGATTAGTTTATTACCTGGATAGAAAGCTAGCTGCTTTACATTGAGGTAAGTTTATTTTGATAATTTCAATTTAAAAATGCTGAAATAAAATCCGGATTAGTTATTGTGTATTTGGAAGGATATTCTAGCCTGTCATTCTACCTTTCCGAGTTTTTCGATGGAAAACAATGATTCGGTATCTGATGACAAGCGCGCGTGAAGTCAAGCGTGAAAACTGAAAAAAAACAAGAGTTGCAAAACAAAATTTGTCCGAATAGTTTGAGACGTAAAGCTTCTTTTTTTTACATCTAATTAATATCGTGAAGTACGCAATGAAAATTTAAGTACTTTATTTCGATAAAATGAAAGAAATAAGCGGCTTTCATTTGTTGTAACCAAACTCATTGAATATTTGTCATTACAAAGCAAGCAAACATGTTGACACATGCAGATGTGCATTAAAGCTAGTTTATTATGATAAAAAGAATCTCACTTTATACAGCAGTACAACCATTGTCTCGTGCTTTTCTGAGAGGTTTATAATTAGGACATGTTCTTCCAAATGTAAAAGTGTTATTTGATAAAACACAGTTGATATTGCGAGAGTTGCCTGCTTGATTTACCGAGCGGCATGACTACTTATAAAATACCCTTCCCACTAGTATCTGTGAGACAGGGAGATATGTCTAGAGCATAATATGTTTGTGTCCTTTTCGCAAAACCATAGCATTTATATTATGACTATATTGTTTGTTTGTTTATTGTTGTTTAACGTCCCACTCAAACATATTTTACTCATATGGAGATATTATGACTATAACATTCCAAATTTCAGGACTGGTATATTTCGCGTGGAGTTGTGTTTGAGATTATTTCTTATTTAATATGTCTTACATGGACTTCAAATGATGCCAATAACTTCATGTATCGTTATATATATATATATATATATATATATATATATATATATATATATTTATATATATATATATATATATTATATATATATTATATTCTAATATATATATATATATATCTCTCTGTGTGTGTGTGTGTGTGTGTGTGTGTGTGTGTGTGTGTGTGTGTGTGTGTGTGTGTGTATTTATTTAGCTCTTTTCCATCTCGTGGGGCTGAAATGGGAAGATGTCATTCTTAAAACAAACAGTCAGTAGAATTTCTTTGATAAAAAGCATGGGTTGACTTTAATGAAAATAGGAAAAAGACAACTTTAAATTCGATATAACAGCGGAAGTGACCAAAAGACAAGAGAAGTTCCGCTTCCCGAATTGTATTCGATTAATGTAATTGCGTATCAAAACAATTCGGAGAAATAAAATTAGAAATAAATGTGTCGCTCTTTGAAAAACCGATTTAATTGATATTGATTAAATCTTCATATATATATATATATATATATATATATATATATATATATATATATATATATATACAGCGGTAAGACACAATTGATAAAAGCTAGTATAACTGCGCCAGAATCACATTATTGAGTGTATAGTGATTTTGCCGCATTTAATCCTAGTTAATCCTAGTTAAACATAGTTAAACATAATTAAACATTTATCAGTTAAACTTTTTTTTTTTCTCCAGTTAGACCTAGTTATTTTTTATCAGCAACCAACATAAACTGGAGATATAAACTAGGTTTAATAGAGAAAAAGTAAGTTTAACTTCTGTGCATTATTATAGCTTTACATAAGCATAAAGCATAGCTAACAAAATTGACAGCCTAACTGAGCATAAACAGGAGGTCATGGGGCTTTAAGTAATTATCTGTTTTATTAAGTTTTATGTTCAGAATTCGGAGTGGACAAGATTCGGAATATACATGTATAATATCTTTTATTATTGTATTTGTAATTGTAAAACATGTTGGAACCATAGATGATTAGATTGAAGTGAATAGCGAAATACTTAAGACACTCTATAAATTCGATGTTTTTTTATTATTATTATTCAATGTCTTTACAGAGTAGTGATGACGTCTTTGGCAATCACATATATTGTCGATGCGATTTCTTCTGGTTATGAAAATGGAACCGAATATAAGTAAGTATTAATTGTGGGACTTAGACAGTAGAACATCACCAAAACTCCACCTCGCTTAGAAGACTACTTTACACTTAAGGCAGCAAATAATCAGTGAGACTCATAAAAATTTCATAATAGAGAGCGCAGCTCGAATGGCCGTGTAACAAGTGTACATAACATAGAAACGTGACAGGATTGTGTCAGAAGCTGTACACTGCCAAGATGGCCGAAGATGGACCACGTGAACCTGACGCTTCACCAGTTACTCTTTACAGAAACGTATTCAAATCAAACGTTCTAAGACGTCTTATGGACATATTTTTGCCGGAAGTGCTTATGTTTTAAATATTCGACGTCACAATTAAACCATGACGTCAATTTTCAGACAGATATTGCTCTTGTGAGATCGAATAGACTCCCAATGAATGTTTTTTCTCTTATACTTGATGTACAATAACAAAGACTAGCTATGCACAGGCATAAAAATCTTATATTTCTTTATACTTTGCGAAAATAAGGTCAGGTCCAGTGTGGGATTCATATACACGTAGTAGGATTGAGTTAATCAATTGCAATTGAAAATACCAAAAGTAAGATAAAGGAATTTAAGAAATTTGATGCCTGTATTTTCTTTTATTTGTTATTGTACATTATTGTACGAGTAAGTAATAAGAAAAGGAAAAAAAAAAACATTTTTGAAAAAAAAAAAACAACAGCGAATGCCCCTTTAAGTGTTACTCTGATTTGAAACAAATGTTTTTGTTTGTATATTGCTAAATATATTTATTCTTTTTCCAGGGAACCGGAATGTTTGTTTGAAATTCCACATGAGGAGTTTTTCCAGTACCTCCTTGTGCCATCAGTAAGTTGTCAATTTCATTTGCTCGATTATCTATTACTCTGAACTTAAATTGACTTTTCAAAACATTTCCCAAAAATAAATTTAAAAAGTATTATGGTTTTAAATTTTCTAATTTCTTTTGTATTTTTTTTGGGGGGGGCGCTAAAATATGCAAACAATATCAAAAGTTCATTATACATATGTTTCGTTTAATGAGTTTTCCAGTGTGATCACATGGCTTAGTATTTAAGTATTGACCTATTGCCACTACAGGTCAAAATGGACAATAACAATACACGTAGGATGGCAATGAGATGAATTGCAATAACGAGATATAATTGCTTAATTTAGTTCAAGCTCTGTTGAAATATATTATATATCTACAATCTGTTGAGTATAGTGCATCTGGAAGATTTATACTTTGGTATCTAAGATTTTATACTTACATAGTTGAAAATTAATATCCGGTTTCTTTCAGTGCTTGGAAATAATTATTTTGGCATTTACAGTTCAGCGATTGAGCTCTAAAAAACAAACATGCTGTTGGAGGAGACCTGGAATTGTAATGTACGTATCCAACAACAGAGAGAGAGAGAGAGAGAGAGAGAGAGAGAGAGAGAGGAGGGGGAGTGAGAGGAGAGAGATGAGAGATGGAGAGAGGAGGAGAGAGAGAGAGAGAGAGAGAGAGAGAGGAGACGTAGGAGGAGAGAGAGAGAGAGAGATGAGAGTGAGAGAGAGAGAGAGAGAGATGAGAGGAGAGAGAGAGTGAGAGAGAGAGAGTGGGAGAGAGGCAGAGTGAGAGATGACGAGATGGAGAGAGGAGAGAATGAGGACGGTGAAGGGAGGAGAGACGATGAGAGAGGAGAGAGGGAGAGAGAGAGATGAGAGAGAGAATGTGATGAGAGAGAGGAGGAGAAGAGAGAAGGGAGAGAGAGGAGGAGAGGAGAGGTGTGAGAGAGAGAGGAGAGAGAGGAGAGAGAGAGAGAGAGAGTGAGAGAAGAGAAGAGCGATTGAGAGGGAGATGAGAGAGAGAGAGGTGAGAAGAGAGAGAGAGAGGAGAGAGAGAGGATGAGAGGGAGGGTAGAGAGATGTGAGGATTGAGGAGAGTGAGAGGAGGTGGAGGAGGGATGAGAGGAGACAGATGTAGGACGAGTGGAGGAGGAGATGAGAGAGAGTGAGAGGAGGGGATGAGAGGAGGATGAGGAGAGAATGAGCGGGAGGAGGGAGAGAGGAGAGAGGGAGAGGTGGGAGGAGAGGAGAGGCGGAGAGTGGAGAGTGGAGGAGAAGACGAGGAGAGGAAGAGAGGAGAGGAGGAGGAGGAAGGGGAGGTGAGAGTAGGAGAGGAGATGGAAGAGATGGAGAGGGAGAGAGAGAGATAGCAAAATATTAATTGGAGAGAGAGAGAGAGAGAGAGGAGATGGAGAGGAGAGAGAGAGAGAGAGAGAGAGAGAGAGAGAGAGAGTGAGAGAGAGAGAGAGAGAGAGAGAGAGAGAGAGAGAGAGAGAGAGAGAGAGAGAGAGAGAGAGAGAGAGAGAGAGAGAGAGAGCAAAATATTAATTTGTTAATTTTTAATTCAATGTAATACTTTGGTAACGTGATTTAAAGTATACTTTTTGTAATCAATAAGAAATGGAATGTTTACATTCCGTCGATAATTCCAAAAGATTTGATGTTTTAACCAAATTAATACCTCATGTAACCGATATTAACATATTGCTATTGATTAATAATGGTCAACATTTCTATTTCAGTCCAATGGATGTCTTTGAAATGGAAGACAGATTATCATACATGGCCGCCTATGGATCACTGGCTTATCTTATCAGTGAAGTTGTAATCAATTCTAAATATGTGATATCATACTCAGGACCTGCTGGATATAGAGGTAAACAGAAAAGTCTTAATAAATAAACTTATATAAAGGCTTGACCGTAAATTCAATTCTTTGTGACCAATCGACAGGGGGATACTTACTCCTCCGTGGCACCTGGTCCCAATTCTGGATTTACCAGCGGTCATTTGTTAACATTTGTACATTGTCTCCTGGGCTGTTGATACTTTTGTATCTGTGATTTTATATACTGATGAAAAAACATTAATATGTTGAATATGTCAGAACTAGGACATTAATTTGGGTAACATGAAAAGGCATAGGGTTAATGTAGTTAACAATATTTTTTGAAAATGTGAATGTGAACGCCACATAATTTTGCAGACATACGGTGGCGGCCAATATTTTTGTGATGGAGGTGAGACGCCGGCTACAATGGCTGATTCTCCGAACGCCTACTGCCCAATTATCATTATTCAATTATACTGGGCAATTATGGGGCCTTCTAAAGGGGCACAGGTAGACTTTACCTATGTTTCCTTGGTTCATTCTCACTTAGCCAACATTTTGAAAATTGATAGTCTCACCTGGCCAACATAGGTAATTGGGGTGTTAAAACAACATTTAGACATATTGTTTTTATAATGTTTTATTGAGGCCACCCAAAGGGCTACATTTATGTTGGGTAAAATAAAAAAAAATAAAAAGATATTGTATTATATTTAGTATTTATAAAATTACACAAAAAAGATTTATTAATTATCTTTAATTTTTTTAAAACATAAAAATATAAATGTTTTAATTTTTTAATTCTGTACTGAAATTAGACTTATAAAACAAATAAATAAGAAACATAAAAATGTTAAAACTTAAATAGTTGGAATAATTTTTGTATGAATTATTTTGCTTTATAATATATTAATCAAATATTTGTCCAAAAGATTTAATAAAATTGACTGCTAATCTTAATTGCACTAATTATTATTATTGAGATTAATTAATATAAATCAAAATAATTAAAGATGGTTCAGCTTGCACCGCTCTAACAAATGCATACTCACTATAGCTTGGGGAATGGAAGAGTCATAAATGTGGGGCCACTAGCAGATTTATCATTTCAGTTTTAACGGCTAACGCTCAAGTACACGTAACTTTCTCGAAAATGGCCGCGGTGGACATTATTTGCTCCATAATGGTTACAAATATTACTAGACGCAACGACCGTTGCTACTGGATATGCGTCTCACGTCAACGCCCTGCTACTCTGACAACACTAGATAATGTTCCTGTTACTGTAAACAACAACCACAACCATGACTCAGATAACATTGGTTTGGCAGCAGCAGCCTTTGTTAATAAAGTAAAAATGTTGCAGAGAAGAAGTGTCTCCATACCTTCCATTTATGATGAGGAGTAGGTCTTCGTATAATGAGTTTGACGATGATGTCAATGAGATGATACAGAAAATCCCCACTTTTGAAAGTTGTAAAGCTGCTCTCTACAGAAGCCGTTCTACGGTGTTTCCAAAGCTACCAACAACTCACGCTGGTATAGACCTTCACGACAACTTCAAAAACACACCAGCCGGTGATCGGTTTCTACTGATAGACAATACCAACAACCAACATCAGCGAATGTTAGTGTTTGCTACAGACAACAACTTGGAACTTTTATGCAACTCGCAAACAGTGTTTGGTGATGGCACCTTCTATTCATGTCCTGGGATGTTCTACCAACTATACACATTACATGAATTCGTGGAAAATACAGTATTCCCTAGTGTATGCGTTGCTATAAAACACAGGAAACATACTCAACATTCTTCAACCACCTGAAAAATGCATTTGTAGCCAAGACTTAAATCTTGCACCAGAATGTGTCATTATGGACTTTGAGACCGCATCTAGAAATGCAATTACAACAGTATTTCCTAATGTGAGTTTGAAAGGATGTCTTTCACTTCAGCAATGTGTTTGGCGGAAAACACAGAACTGTGGATTAGCAGTACCATGCAATAAAACAACTAGTCCGACGTGCAGCAGTGTTATTAGGTCCCCATTCACAAGTTGAGGATTGTGGTTCCAAGCCCTGGAAGACAATACAGACAACAGTGATGCCGTGACACAGTTCACAGATTATAACAGAAAAGTGGGTCGAAAATATGTCATATATATTTATTTATTTTTTCAAACCACTGCATATGAAATAACTCTCAACAAATTGACAGATTTACCTGGAATAATTATATAGTCCCCATGGAAGAGGCCCCAATCAATTAAATAATTGCAATAAAAACAATGGCAAAGTCTCACCTAGCCTACATGAATTTAATTACCTGTATGTACCTGAAATCCAAAATGTTGGCTAAGTGAGAAGACACCGTTTCCTTGAATGAAAAATAATATAACAGTTTGTCATTTTTGTTAAATTTTGAATGTCTTTATAATTAAAATTGTTGCATAAATAAAAAGAAAACATTGAATCAATTTTAGGGGTTTAATTTATTAGCACTACATATAATTTAAAACAATAAAATAATGTTTTAAAATTGCATAACGTTTATATACAATTTTCTGTTTTGACACATAGCACTGTTCTTATAACAAACTCATAAATACATGGTTGTCTAAAACATAAATAACAATTCAAAATGACAAAGTTTTAAAAAAGCGCCATACCAGCCTATATATACAATATTTACACAGATACTAATATGGGCACGGATCTGTCTTAATGGTTTCACTTTCACTGTCACTATGTCAATGTCCTAAATGTAGAAGTTCCGATGCTGAATCTGCGTTCATAAGGTCGATGATCCCGTCTTGGTATCGCTCCTTCAGGGTCTGCAAGGGATGTTCGCGTACTTCTTTGTCGGTTGACGAATGAACTTGTTTCATAAAATTTCTTTGCCGTTCTGGATGTCCTTGAAGATCTTGATGACGGTGTAACGCGTGTAGGGCCATCCTCTTCAGCTTCCCGTGCCATGCTTCTAAGTTGTTATTGGTCCGTGGTCCATTGGTTCCGAAGTGATTCCAAATAAGTCTGTCACCATTCACCCACTGTTCTGTCACATAGTCTGTAAAGGTCGGCTTCATCGCGGTCTTCCAGGGCTTGGAACCACACGTCTTCGATGCTGTCTAGAGGAACTAGGGGTAGGACGGCTGCTCTTCTTATCAGTTTCTTCACGTTGTCATCTTCTCTGTAGGGGATCTGTAAACCTGTGATCTGTGCCTTGCGCCAAACAGCCTGTGTGAAATGGAAGAAACTTCCTTTGGTGGTGATGTCCGGGGAAAACGTCTCTGATGGAGTTATGTACTGCAGTTTTCGAAGTCGGCAAGGGCATTGGTGGGAGAGAACTGCAGGCCGAGGTCGTTCATCTTGTCGGAAAGAAGTGAAGAGTCTTGTGTAGGTGGCTTGGTTCTTTTCTGGAAGAAGGGCATACACAACGGGCGTCATCTGGTCGTCAGTCATGATGTGGATGGTGAAGATCTGGTAGAAACAGGCTGGGGCAGGTGTAGAAGGTTCCATCGCAGAAGAAGTCTCGGAGGCAAGCAAGGTCTTGAAGGTTGTCTGTTGTCGCAAACGCAAGTATCCTGTTGTTCTGGAAGATGTCATCTAGTAGAAGGAATGGTTGTCCCGTCTCTGTCTCTGTCCATTTCCCCTCCAGTCTGATGTCTGCTGTAGTCTTTGGAAGTGGTGGTGTCTGTTTCCTGCGGGCTCTGTAGCCTCTCGATGTTGAAAATCGGCAGCCTCTCGATGAGCTCTCTGCTGGTGTCGTCCCATTCGTTGTCTCGGAGTTTGTTGAGTTCTTCGCTGAAAATGGAGGGGATGGGCCTAACTTCATCTGTACATCTTCTGGAGATGGCTGTCATAATTTGTTTGGCGACAACTTCAGTGTGGTCCGCTGCATGGGTGTGTTGCTGTCGTCCAAAACCTGTGGGGATGTCTTCTCTGTTGAGATACTGGCGGAACATCCAGATGTAGTGCACCTCCAGAAGATCTTGTTGTCCGTCCTTCGATTTACCCGGTAAATGTAGCCATTGAATGCGAGATTACGTCCCCCTCTTCTGTTGGTGATGAACTTAACGCTGATCTGTGCATTTGCCATTGTGAGTGAAAAGTGATGATGTCTGGATTCTTTCCTTCTATTTATACAATTCTGCAGCTTGTGTTCATTTATTTACAGCTTGGATGAGTTCGGTTCAACATCATTTATTTACAGCTTGGATGAGTTCAGTTTAACATCATTTATTTACAGCTTGGATGAGTTCAGTTTAACATCATTTATTTACAGCTTGGATGAGTTCAGTTTAACATCATTTATTTACAGCTTGGATGAGTTCAGTTCAACATCTTTACAGTAATTGATTTTAAAACTAATATTTAAAAAATATCAAAGTGAATTTTTTTTACCATAATGATGTTCAATTACTTGGTTTTATGACTTTGTAATTAAAAAATATTTAAGCTTATGTCGTTCATTTATTCACAGCTTGGACAAATTTGTTGAAGAAAGTGATTTTTTATCATAATTTTATCTCAGTCATAATTTAGATAATCATCATTTAAAATCTCTGATTTTAATTTATACCTTAAGATATAATGTTTTATTTTTATTTTGTTAAGATGTAAATTTAAAAATGAAGAAAGATATTTAATTTTTATTTTTTTTTAATAATATTTAATGATTATTTTATTTCACTGAAACATTTAGGTTATTAAAAAAATATGGTATTTTTAATATAATGTCAGGTACATGCAGCCATTAGCACTATTTATTGCATCTTTTTATTTTTTTAAATTAAAAATAAGACAATTAAAAGTATATTAAATTAAAAGTATATACAGGTAAAGTCTACCTGTGTCCCAAAGTATATACAGGTAAAGTCTACCTGTGTCCCCTTAGAGGGCCCCATAATTGCCTTGACCAATTATTATTTTTAATTGAGGAGTAGGCGTTCGGAGAACACACCGTGGGAGACTCCTTGAGCGACGCTTTAACAACACGGCCAAGGAGGTTCCGTTAACAATGTTAATTGATTTCAAAATTGATATGAACTAAATTGCTTAAAGAAATTTAACTTTTCAGTTTTCATTGCAATGAATATTTGATTTTAAATTTCAGTCTTTGTCATCATATTATCTGTCATATGCTATGGGATTACCTACTTCCCGATATTTGCGGCTTTACACTTGAAAAACATCCCAGGCTATATCATGGGTATTCTTCAGGCCTGGTTGTTCGCCGGTATCGGCTTATATCAAACCTTCCAATGTTCAAACATTTATTCTCCGGTGAGTTTACTGTTTTTTTTCTCATTGACAGGTAAATTTATAGTGCCTGACATGTAGATGTATTAATTTTACTTTTCATAATACTTGTCTTATGTACATATGTATATACAATGTACAGAAAAAAATCTGTAAGTTTAATCAATTTTCTGCTCTGTAAAGACGTATATTTATTTTACAATTGTCTAGTTACAATATATACGGTTATAGTCGCGACGATTTTAATTAGCCGTAATTTCGCGAGAGCTCTCGCTCTCGAAAATAAAATTATCGCGCAATGAATAATAATAATAGTATGGCAAAATGCGCATTCTTCGCGAAAATATAACTATACTATACTGTATATAAATATACTGATATTACGTCGTATGATTTCAACTATTAATAGTATTTATTTATTGTACTGACGAAAGCGAAACAATCAAACATGTAACATTTAGACTAGACGTAAAACGGATACTGAAATTCAAATTTGAATGCTCGTGACCATAATTCGAATTTTCGTCTATTTCTACATATTTCTATTTTATTCCTTAAATTATCTTTAGTGTTACCAATTACCTGGATATAAATTATCGCCAATTACTGTTGTCAGCATGTGAACGTCTAAACGTACAGATGTGATTGATTATAAAAATATGTCTATGTGAATGATCATCCTTAGGGAGAAATTCTTCCCTACCCAGCTTGTCTTTTTCTTGCCAATCAGTAATGATGTTCCATTGAGTATTAAACTGGAACTAAGCATTTTGCCTAATATTCGAATGGTACTTTTATATTTGATTTTTATTACTATTCCTTTGCACTACTGTATGCAGCGAAATTTTCGCCCCCGTTTTATTTTCGCCCCCCGTTTTATTTTCGCCCCTCTCGCCCTCATCGTAGGTGGTAAGATGGTAATCCTGTTTTGATAATTGCAGACGGTATCTATTATATATTTCATTTTAAACAACACACAAAAGTGTTTTAGAACATTATAAACATAATACCAAAGTTATAATGCTCAAGACGATCGTTTCTGTCAATTAGACTTCATTAGTTGAGCTCCAATTTAGAATAGATTTTCTTTTAAAAAGTGGTATCAGACAAGGCCAAACAATAAATCTAAACGTATAGCCAAAATCCGTCTAAGAGTAACCACTGCAAAAAAATGACTATCTTAGTTTTAGAAGAATTTAGAATTTTAAATGGTGCTATCAGTGCCAAATATTACTTTAGTATGAGATTATCAGCGGGTACCAAAATACCAGGTACTAGGTTTATGTATACTCTCGGGGACTCAAACGGTCCACCAGCAGTGGGAACAGCCTAGTGGTTATAAATATAATAAACATTATATCAAAGTTATAAGCTTTAATGTAATCATCCAGGAAGTAGACACACAAAATTATTAATTGTTTAATAAAACTCATATGAAAATATACAAATTCTTAAATTCTTCTATATTTTGCAAAAATTGTTTGAGAAACCCATGTTTGGCACTATTTCACTTGCAATTGATTAACTCAACCATACTATTTTATCTTCACAGTTAGATCAGTTCATCGGTGTGGTTATAGATCTACCTAAGCTAATATGTTTGATTTGTTTGTCCATTATGATGCCGTTTAAGTTTGCTAAGTATCTCAGCGACCTCATCAAGGGAGGTAATCCCATTCGTAATTCGCAGACGGAGGAGACTTATGACGTACAACTAAACAAGATAAGACAATCTCGAAATGGAAAACAAGTGAGGAAAAATTTCATCCCGCCAAAACCAAAACTAAGAAAGTAAGTTATAGTTTATCTTGATATACTTAGCATTATTAACGATACCAAAGATATAGTTTTACAATAGAGGCCAAAAGAAATATTCAAGACGATCGGATTTGTAAATTAGACTTCATAACAAAATGTATGCTGTATCTTGAAACGTCAAATAAAATGTTGTTCGTCTTACTATTGTTTAAAATTTAATTTTTCACTCACACACGAAGAAGATACAAGCTTGTTAAAAGTGTCATAAATATTGACTTAAGCTATGGAATTTTGTCAATGTAGTTTTGCCGCCAAGGCTGCAGTGACATGGAACCTCATTATTAATTTTCATACGAAAAATCTGTATACTTGGCTTCGTATACCGAGGGTTTGGTATCGGGATAGCCATTACCATATTTAAAGTTGAATCGGGGACCTCCTGTTCTACCGAGTTCACTTACATTTATCGTGTTAACGGGAAATGTTATATAAGATATCATTTACATATCAGTTATATCTTTCATCAGTTTTTAAGATTGCTTTATCTATTTGGAGATATCACTATTTGTTGATGCATTGCCACGCATTTTTACCAGTGCTTTAGACATTTTTTCAATATTGCGGGGTTTCTTTATATTATAAGTGTCGTATCTGTTAAGACATGGATCTGGTTTAATATCGAATCTTAAATAATCTGAAAGACACGTGTCTGACGTATGTGTTCCTTGTGCCATGTGTAGTGTTCGACAAACGGATAAGCACTACCTAGTTTAAAGAAGTGGGAATTAGTGAATTAAGTGTGAATTAGCACCAGGAATCGAACCTTGTATCCCCAGAATGCGATGAAAATGCCCTGAACGACGGGTCACGACATAAACATTCTGAGTTCGATTCGTAATGATGGCGGATAATGCAGCTGGTTACAGTATATATGCTATAAGACGCCTGTCTTTCTGCATATACACTGACAAACCTTAATATATAACCAGCTAGTATCTTAAGACCACACGTACGACTTGCGAACGTTTTACAAAGAAATATGACTTGTGGCTTACGACCAAATCCGGTCAAGTCTTTATAAATACCCAGAGGCTATGCGTAGACCTAAGTTATATTTATATTTATCATATATTATCTTTGTGAATGTAGTAGATAATAATATTCATTTAACTTTCAAGATTTAATTTGAAAATGTGCAAATATGCCTTAAGATTTGATTTAGGCATATTGTTAATAAAACGGTCCTAATAAAAATAAAACGGTAAACAGTAAAAACGGTAAAAATAAAAAGTTTTGTCTTAAGATCAAATAACTTACGACTTAAGACCTACGTCTTCTTGATAAAAAAACCGGTCCCTGATGTCATATGCATGCTTTCTTTAGGTGCTATAACATTCGGTCTCGGAGGCTATCTTTATAGAAAGTAAGATATAAAATGACGAAAATTATCTTTTGTAATACTGTTTATATTATTCACATCGGTCCGGTTGAATATTGAAAATAGACATTTTAATCTATATTTGAAAGGTAAATAACTAATTATAGTAACATCATTTTTCAATATTAACTTTTATAAATACTAAGTTAGGAAAAGTATTTCTATATTACACCTTCTTACACTATTGACGGCAGATAACAAACATTCAGGCAATGCCTTATAACAAATGTGACTTTATTTGTAATTTTGGATGATGCCATTTTTCATTGAGGGGTGTGATTATACTACAATTTTTTTTTAAAATATTTCAGACCAAGAGAAGGACTGAAAGGAAAGATAAAAGACATATTACTTCCGATTATCACAAGTTGGATGTATTACAGAAATCCCGGTTAGTACAGAAGTATTCATAATGATCTTGTATCAGTTATTTAAATGTGCCCTTTCGGTAATTTAATAAATTATTTTATATTTCTGTAATATATATTCTGTTTACAAAAAAATATCATCTTTTTTTTGCATTTTTTTTTATCTCAAAATGTGCACACCCCAAATTAAGACGCGGGTTTCTGGTTGAAATAAGAGCTATACACAAAATCTTTGATGTTTTACGGTAGTTTGTGTCATTAGAATTGCTAGGTCAGTTTCAGCCATGTATTGATAGTATACTTAATCTCTTCTTATCGGTTACTTTGTGTTGTGAGGAAAATATAAATACTAGGTTAGAAAGAGGAATAGAAATCCCTCTACTTCCTCTACCAGCATTGCAAATACATACCTTCAAGGGTAAGGATTGAGCCAAAGTGTGGGGTTCACATCCCGTTGGGATAAACCTGGAGAAAGTGATAATACAGCAAAACTAAATAAAAAAGGTCGGCTGTTGCAATTGTATTGTTAAGAAAAAGTGAACATTTTTGTACGCATATTAATTTGGAAGATTTTGGGAATGATGCAAGTAAATTAATGTCATTGGGTCTAAAGTCATCAACATTTCTCTGAGTCCGCGTTACTTCAGTGCTCATTGTTTTTGTATTTTATCTTTCATATAGATGAATTTCCATATGCAGTTTTTAGCTCACATGAACCGAGGGTACAAGTGAGTTTTTCTGATCGCCTTTTGCCCTTCGTCTGTCTGTCCGTCTGACTGTCTGTCCGTAAACTTTTCACATTTTCGACTTTTCCTCCAAAACCGCTGAAGGGATTTTGATGAAACTTTATAGGAAGCATGTACATAAGGTCCTCTACCAAAATTTTGTCATTTCGGCACGATCGGCATAGGGGTTGATCCATGGTGGGGCAAAGAAGGCCAAGGGGTATCCCTCTTTAAAAATCTTCTCCTCCAGAACCGCTGCATGAATTGAAAAACCAACTGTATCTGAGTGATCTACATAGATGTATAATTCAAGTTTGTTAATTTCATTGAAATCGGAAAATAAATTTTTGACGCGTTTTTGACGTCTTTTTTGACTTTGTAATTTCCCCCTATTATTCATTATGATGCATTTATTTAATGTGTTTTACCTGTGGTTTGATAGATAAATGCTTCCCTGGATGAATTTTGCTGAAATTTTTGAATTTTTATTAATTTTTAATGACTACAAAAATGAAGGGGGGTGGTGGCAATTTTCCACGTTTTCGACTTCTTCTCCAAAACCATGAAGGGATTTTCATGAAACTTTATAAGACGTAAGTATTCAAGGTCCTCTTCCAAGTTTCTTAATCTCGCCCCGATAATTTTTCATTTATCTAATTGCGGTGAACATTTCGATGATCCTTTCACTAATACTATGTAACTCAATTTCATTGCTTAAAGAAGAAAATCATGTTGACCCACAATGTAGCCATAACAGGAGAATAACTCTCAGAATATAATAATATGGAAACCCATTTATCTCTACATTGCTATCTTCTAGACACATTTTCTTTTTACGTACTTTAAACAATGTTATTTTATTACAGAATTTAAGTATTCGGCACGCATGTTGTCCATCGTTTTAGTTTGTTTCATACTGTATTATAAGGTAAGTATCTACCTTACTAAATTTAATGCACTTTAATTTTTGGAATTTAAAAATTCAAAATTCAATTCATATTTCCCTTTATGATGAAGACTCACATGACCAGTGCTCGAACAAGTTTTCGTAATTTACATCCCAGATTGTGCACTGAATAAAATAAATACATTTTGAGGTTATGACAGACTCAAGTCTTTTTGAACGACGAGACTTTTCAAATATATTTTGGCAGCCGATCGCATGACACTGTAATGGCGGAAATCGGCATCGGACTGGAAAAGTGGACGAACAAAAAAAAAATCAATTTTAGTCGCAAGTTTTTGTATGTCACCCTCTTTTGTATAGACGGATCCGGATAAGAGTAATCACTGTAGAACAATGACTCTTAGCTTTTGAGGAGTTTAGAATTAAAACGACTGGGTACTTTTTATTTGAAATGTTACCTTAGTATAAAAGCATCAGCTGATACCGAAATAAGCGAATAAGGAAATTTGAATACTGCAAAAAGTTTTTGCTACACTTAATTTTGGCGATACACTATTACCATACTTCATTATGCGATAATTTTGGCGGGTGAAAGTCTCGCAAAATTATCGCAAATAAAACTGGATTTACAGTCTTAAAATTACATATAATTTTTATTTCAGATGACTGCTGAACTCTTGATATTTTTCGTCTACGTAACAAATTCTTTAATATCCTATATAACTGGGTCACTGGATTTTCTAGGCTGGGAAGAAAGTATATATGACACTGATGAAATCATAGCCGCCAGATCGTTCTTATATGTATTGTATTATATTGTGGATGCTCTCCGAGGTATTTATAAATTATCATTATGCATCAAATTTGTATATTTACCATCTGTTGGCACTGACACTATATAAATATTATAAACATACTACCAAAGTTATAATGCTCAAGATGATATCGTTTCTGTCAATTAGACTTCATCAGTTGAGCTCCAGTTTAAAAGTTATGTGTATTTTCTAAAGAGAAAGTGGTATTATACAAGGCCAAATAATATCTCTAAAAGTATAGCCGAAATCCGTCTAAGAGTAACCACTGTATAAAAATGACTATCTTAGCTTTAGAAAACATTTTTGAATTTAAATGATGTTAAGAGTGCCAAATATTACTTTAGTATAAGATGAACAGCTGGTACCGAAATACCAGGTACTAGGTTTATGTATACCCTCGGGGACTCAAACGGTCCACCAGCAGTGGCAACGACCTAGTGGTTATAAATATTATAAATATACTACCAAAGTTATAATGCTCAAGATGATTTCGTTTCTGTCAATTAGACTTCATCAGTTGAGCTCCACTTTAAAAGTTATGTGTATTTTCTAAAGAGAAAGTGGTATTATACAAGGCCAAATAATATCTCTAAAAGTATAGCCGAAATCCGTCTAAGAGTAACCACTGTATAAAATGACTATCTTAGCTTTAGAAAACATTTTTGAATTTAAATGATGTTAACAGTGCCAAATATTACTTTAGTATAAGATGAACAGCTGGTACGGAAATACCAGGTACTAGGTTTATGTATATAACCATTATTTAAAAATGATGTTCATCACCCCATAACTGTCAATGGTTGTTCCAGGAATTGTGCGTACAAGAACAGTTGCGCATTTTTCATGAAAATTTGAATTCCAAATTTAAAAAATGGATAAAGAAAAGTCGGAAAACACCAGAAATAAGTCAATTTAAGCCTTGAACTACTTTCAAGTTACACGCTTCATGGAATTTGCCTTTTTCCAGTTGGCATTCATATCCATAAACCCATGGATGCCAACTGACAGCAATTCAGTGCTTAAAACACCTTTTGCGATTAGCTGAATTATATCACATAACCAGTTTACAAAATATCGTATTGAGTAGTGGGTGTTCTTGGTCTGTGTTTTATTATCATTTTTGTCTGTACAATATTAATCATTTAAGTTTATTTAAGTTAAATAAGTCTTTCCTATTCAGTGCTAGTTATACACCATATAGTGCTAGTATTTCGCATTTATGTTGTATATACGGGAAATTAGCAACTAAGCTATACGACAAACGCGACGATTTCGGCTTTCCAATCGTAAATTTTCCACATTTAAGTAGTAATATCCCTCAGACACCCGCATATGGAGTTTATATTTCACAAATGATCCGATATGCCAGGGCGTGTACAACATATGAAGATTTCACATACAGAGGTAAACTACTCACTGACAAATTATTGACACAGGGATATCGACGACCGCGTTTAATGTCAACGCTCGGTATAATAGTCTTGTTTCACTAAATGAAATGTTGAGATGCCTTTTCGTTGGCTGCTGTTGAGACGTCTGTATCCTCACGTATTTCACTGGTCTTGACTGTGGACTCGCAACGGGTGACCGGTCGACAGGGGATGCTTACTCCTTCATGGCACTTGATCCCACCTCTTGGATTCCAGAGGTCCGTGTTTGTCCATTTTTACCGGATTTGTATCTATGTCCTGGACATTCTATTGATTTATACTTTGGTATCTGAGATTTTTTATATTATAATGAGTAACACATTCAAAGCCAGTGCAATTTCCCGAGGTAATGTGGTAATTGCTTTTCAAATTATATATCAAAGATAGATCCCGACATTATGAATAACTGTTTCTATTGTTTCACTGTTGCTCAACATCCCGCCATATATTTCCACATATGGAGTTATCACTATAAATGGCGCCATAAATTATAACATGATGGTTCTCTTGTGATTATAAGCTATTTGAAAAACATGTTTAATATCTATTATAAACATAATGCCAAAGCTATAATGCTCAAGACGATCGTATCTGTCAATTAGACTTCACCGGTTGAGCTCCAATTTAAAATAGATTTTCTAAAGGGAAAGTGGCATCATACAATGCCAAATAACAAATCTAAATGCATAGCCAAATCCGTATAAGATTAATCACTGTAAACAGATGGCTATCTTAGCTTTTGAAGAATTTAGAATTTCAATGATGTTATCAATGTATAGTATTAATTTAGTATAAGATTATCCGCTGGTACCGAAATACCAAGTACTAGGTTTATGTATACTCTCGGAGACTCAAAACGGTCCATCAGCAGTGGTAACGACCTTGTGGCCAATGCTGTGATGATTCTTTTACATGACTACCAGCCTGCCATGACATGGGACCTCGGTTTTGAGCCTCATCAGATAAACCTGTGCTTTTCAAATTATATTCCATTTTAAAGTCGTTGGTATGACCGGTAACTTTCTGCCTGGGAGTGGAATACTGCACCACTAGACCACCACAAGCGGTCTGTTTCTGACCCTTAATTTAAAAAAAAAAATCACAGGTAATTGCAACTGAAAACAATATTTGATGTGAAATAAAATTCAAAATCGTTCGTGTTGTTATAAAGTCTTAAATTCAAGTGATTCATTTGATTACATGAAATTGAAAAGTGATTGATTGACACTAGAAGCAACTGATCTGTATGAAATGTGATTGACAAAGATATTAACACCAATTTTCCGTCTTCAGGAAGCACCATAGCGTGTACTTGTGTGGAGGGTCTACTTGCTTCAGTTCTTCTTCTGCACGTCATGTCATCATATAGGTTTGTATTCTTTATGCATTTGATTTTCTATAAACCGTTTTTTAGTCCGAACTCTTTATATTATAGTGTAAGTTGCAAGGTCAGGCTTTTTGTAAAGTATTGGAATACTGCCAAGTCCAATTAAACGAAGTAGAAGGGTGATAAAGATTTGTTTTAGTATTCGGATCCATATACATGTGGTATAATATAAGAATTTTATCTTCGCTATAACAGGTATTTCGTTAAATACGGTCTCGTTAGAAGTGGAGTTGAGTATTATGTTTCAAGTTATTTCGTAATGGTGAAAACGACTTTATAGTTATCTATAGGCCCAGAACTTTAGTCACACGTGAATTTGAAAACATTTTGAACAATATATTTCGTCTCTTAATTAGTATTCAGGTAAACAAATTAATCCATTATCAAGCAGTATGTTCACAATGGATTATCTGTTGATAATTTCCATAAAATAAAGTGTACAAAACTCTCATCACATTGAGCAGCAGCTCCATGGCACCTGATCCCACCTCTTGGTTTCCAGAGGTCCGTGTTTGTCCAGACTGCACTTAATCGTTTTAGCAGATGGATTCAACGAGAGCGTGTTTATTACATGTCCCTTATTTATCTATATGTATACACAACTTTAAAATTCATTCCGCTTTTAACGACGCCATCAAATATATTGGATGACATGAATGCTATTTAGAAAAGTAGCTCCGGCGAAATTTCCATATCCAACTATGTGCAATACGACATTACGGGTGTATTGAACTCTGTATTGTAACTGTATGATTACATATGCATGTAATATAATTTTATATCCATACACTTTACAACGCATAAGAATCATCATATAGGCTTAGTGCTATCAGGTCTAAAAACACACTTCCGCCAGGACAATCAACAGATACTGGCATGCACCTTTCAACCTTTTCCATGTACATTGTTGTTTAGACTTCTGTACCAATTGTTACGAGGATTAGTTACTCGCTTATTTCATTTGGATTTGACTGTGGACTCAAGGCGAATGTGACCGGCAAACAGGGGATGTTTACTCCCCCAGAACACCCGATCCCTCCTCTTTTGTAAATTTGTATAATATATACCCTGGACGTCCTGAAAATTTATATTTTGGTATCTGAGATTTTTTTTATATATACATGTCACAGAATATGAATTGCGCTTTAATTATTTTGTCTTATTATTATTATTATTATCAAATTAAGGATACTTGTATATCTTTACGACAGGAAATATTTACTTGCCTTGCACAGAGGTGACCACACCCATATTCCCCCGAAGGAAGCTAAAAGTAATGCAAGCATAATGGTAAGTAAAACGTTGTCATGAACTCGAAAAATGTTTAACTCTAAACGAAAACCAGGAGAAACATTTATAGTGTTCAATTATATTTTTTTCTTTTCCAGGTTGGTGCATTAAGATATTTAGGTTATCAAGTTGGATTTGGTGTATGGGGTTAGTTTGCTTACACGTATATTATTCTAATATTCGTAAATGTAAGGCCAATTTGATCAACTTTCAAAATTTTGTAATTCGCATTTTCATTGGTTGAACATTACACACCTACGAGAGGACACCTACGAGAAATCATCCACGTGACCCAATTGCGTATTTTGAATAATATTTTATCAAAAGGTTAAGAAATATTTTTGGTATATAACAGTGGAAGACAAAACAACTGACCTTTACAAGTTGTTCCGTTACGATTCGTCAAAATGGTATGCATCTTGAAAGAATAAGGTAGGAGACCATCGCTTCCGTTTATCGTATATATGATCTGGTTATAGATATTATGTTATAGGTGACAAATCAGTCTATAGGAAAATGATGACACTTGTCAATTTTAAAAGAAAGATCATTTATCTAAACTTTTTTCCTCTCAGATGAACTGAAACAAGATATCACCGAATGTCGTCAATGTATATATATATACGAAACCGGAAAGGATCTTGCCCGACTATCTGTTGAAGTCACGTGATCTGAGTTCAAATTTTTTTGACAAAACTAAACAGAATGAATGATAAAACATTATGAGCACCATTCATATTAACTTTGGTGTGCTAAAAATATTTTTATTTTAGATTTTGTTTACTTTTACTGTTTGTGCTTGATGTACACCATTCATATCTTCTAACTTTGGGCTTTGTTTTACAACATGGGCTAAAAATATAAAATTTTATTGGTTTAAAGAGTTTTTTTGTTTAAGGTTTTACTGAATTTGGTAGCTTTGGAAATTATAGGGTTGACGGATGTACAATGACCAATCAGAGTTGTACACAGGCATAAGAATCTTCTATTCCTATATATTTTGAGAAAATAATGTCAGCTTCGGTGTGGTAATCATATACAATAAGTAAGGTTGCGTTAATCATATACAATAAGTAAGGTTGCGTTAATCAATTGCAATTGAAAAAGTGCCAAACCTTGGTTTCTCAAGCAATTTTCACAAAATATATAGGAATTTAAGAATTTTTATACCAGTATTAATTTGTTGTTGTTATTGTATATCAATCTTTTACAGTAATAAATAAGTGGAAAATATTTTTAAAAAATGAAGTAGTGCCCCTTTAATATAATATCTAACATCTTAATTACATACGATATAAGTTTATGAAATACTAATCACTTTATGGTATTTTACAGCTTACCTAATACAGTGGCTAATCTTCTTTATTGTGGCAGCATTATTAGCCACCATAATAATCGTTTACAAAGCCGGATATGGGGACTTTATAACACAGAAAATCAAAGAGTTATGGTATGTCTCATTACTCCTATGTATCTTCCATAAAACGACTTCGTTTTCCAAATTAAGAAATATATTTTAAATACTTGAATCGATTTTTATTCACACAAATATTTACAACCGTAAGTGTTTTGTAAATACCATAAAAATGACACCAGTTATAGTTTTCCTTAAAAGCGAAAACATGTTCAAGACGATCGTTTTTGTCAATGACAGTTAATCAGTTGAAACTGTGTTAAAATATTTCGATGTTTTTATTATAGATTTGTCATGAAATTTTTGGTAACTAAAATATGAAACATCATGATGAAATATTTGATAATTAATTATTTTTCAAAATTCGATTTTTATGAAATATTACAATATATTCAACGCAAATATTCACGTTTAGGTTGTTTTAATTGCGTTTCAACGCCATACTAAATAGTATCTCAATGCAACGGTTGTGACCAGTTTCGTTGAGGAGAAAAACCCAGTTACTGGATCCATCTAATTACGAGGAGACAATTGGTATTCCACAATCAAACCGGGAACCTTTTTCATAAAATCAGATTAGGTTCCAGTCGGGTTCGATCCTACCTGGCTAGTTTTGGGATATCTAATGGTTTAAAACACAAGAATTCGACCGCGAAAGCCCTCAGTCGTACAATGAATGTTTCTAAAGGGGCTTTAACCAAATATAAAGTTCGTTTTTACCGGATTTGTATCTATGTCCTGGACATTCTATTGATTTATACTTTGGTATCTGAAATTTTTATATTTTTAATACTTAGATTGATGTACAATAGCAAATAAGAGATATACAAACATAACATTTTTTTTTATTTCTTTACAAATAGTAAGGCCGATTTAATCCTGTGCAAACCAATTATTACCAAAATACATAGGAATATAAGAAGTTTTATGACTGTGTACATCTCTTTTTCTGTTATTGAACATAAGTCTAAGTAGTAAAAATAGACAGAATAATTTTTGGAAAAATTAGATAATGGCCCTTTAAAGCATCGTTTGATGCATATATATAACACGTAAATAAATCTTTTGTTTATTTCAGGCCATTACCAGTTACAGCTTTTATTGTGAATATAATCCAGGTCCTTGTAGCAAAATTTGTTTTCCTACAAGATCGAGGAGCTGTCCTTGGGATCGAAAACAGGTACCCGACATATGAATCACAAATTATCCATATATTTTTTTCTATATATTTAATGTAAATAATGTTAAATAGATAATCCAAATTTTTCTTGCATTCCTAAGAAAATTTATTTATTTATTACTATTTTAAAGTTTTCAAACTTCAAATTCTGTGCCCCCTATATGCAGAATAGTTTTTACATTTCAACTCAAATGTGAAGTGAAAATGCTCTAACAAAGTACAAAAAATCAGACGTATTGGAACAAGGTACATTTTGAAATATATTTAAACAACAGACAAACACAAAGTACACTCTCCCACCTCCCGTACAACAATTTTCCATTGTAATACTGACATATTTATAAATAATATTGTCAATCTAAAATTCAATAATTCAAAAATTGTATCTATTTGTACCTTATACCATTACTGAAATCGACATAAGTATTATTCCATCACATACTGGTTACTAAATATGCTAGATGAACGCTCGAACATGGAGCTGATTAACGTAGAAAACTTGCTTCGGTTTTTGTTTGGGGTACTTGGATAGATATAAAACACTGTTGCATGTATTTGATATTTAAGAATTATTTCGAATTATCATATTTATTGGTAATTCGTATTAACACTAAATATGCATATTTAGTTATAATAACTAAAAAGGAGAGAGAGAGAGAGAGAGAGAGAGAGAGAGAGAGAGAGAGAGAGAGAGAGAGAGAGAGAGAAAGAGATAGAGAGAGAGAGAGAGAGAGTGAGAGAGAGAGAGAGAGAGAGAGAGAGAGAGAGAGAGAGAGAGAGAGAGTCTACCAAGTTTTAAGTACAACATATTTCTTTTTGGTTTTTTAGGAGAGGATTTTTCGTTGTGACGTATTTCATGTTTTTCTACAACTCTTTCGTTGGATTGGTGTCATGTCTGTTACGTATTTTGAAGGCTATAATTGTGGGCGTTCTTTTCCTTGGTCGACTGGATCATAGTACCTTACCAAGGGCGTTTCAGCTGTTCGATCCAGGTATACGAACTGTTGTAAAAATCTGAGATGATTAGTTTTTAAAGATGATTATTTAAATTTGTTTTTAAAGTTTTACATAGATCTATATTATTTCATATTGATTCATGACTTTAGTTTTTATCATATTTAGAAAAATTCATATAAAGATAAAAAGGCTTTATTGCACCTATATATGGTTTAACAGACATTTTGGCTGTACATACATTCATACATATATATATATCCATCCGTCCATATATATATATATATATATATATATATATATATATATATATATATATATATATATATATATATATATATATATATATATATATATATATGCGCAAGTACGTACATACATACATACATACATATATATATATATATATATATATATATATATATATATGTATATATATGTGCGCAAGTACGTACGTATATATATATACATACATACATACATACATACATACATACATACATACATACATACGTACATACGTACGTACGTACATACGTATGTATGTATGATGTACAAGCATACCTATCTACCTACATAGGATTTGTGTGCCCGGCAAACTATCAATATTTTCAGGTTTTGATGCCTATGTCGGATTTCTACATATGGAGAACGCCCATTTTCACCCTGTACTGTTGACATTTATAGCAATTTTGAATATTAAGGTGCAACCACGATACGAACGAGTAAATAATGATGATACCGAGATAAGCATTGGTAAGTCATAAATCGGCATTAGCTGTGTTTATCAACATTTATTTCGAAATATTTTCCTTTTTTACTACTTGTTCTTGATGTAAAATAACAATTAAGAGTTATACACAGGCAAAACATGTTATTTTCTTATATATATATATATATATATATATATATATATATATATATATATATATATATATATATATATATATATATATATATATTGTAAATATAAGGTCAGGTCCAGTGTGGTTTTCATACACATTTAGTTTGAATTAATCAATTGCAATTGAAAAGGTGCCAAACCTGGGTTTTTCAAGAAATTTCACAAAATATATAGGAATTTAAGAACTTTTATACCAGTATTTATTTATTGTTGTTATTGTATATCAATATTTTTAAGTCTGTGTATATCTCTTTTTCGTTTATCAATCTTAGTAGTAAATAGGGAGAGAAAAAAAGTTTGAAAAAACATAGCTTAGTGCCCCTGTAAAATAATCAATCTATTTTTGACTTTTGATTTGCCACTAATTATTCGTTTGTATTTTATTTATTACATCCAAAATATTCAAATACAAGAAATGTTCTAAATTCTGTAAATTCTTTAGTTTCCTCATTATTCGGTAATAAATGATTAATATCTATATCTGCATCAATACAATCTCATTTATTTTTCAACATAAGTATAATACGGAAATGAATGGACTTGAAATAACAGTTGTAAAAGTATAAGACATTGAATTCGCTATTTCTCATTCTTTGGTGAACATAAAATATATTCTGTTGTTACAGGTCTTGTCGATTCAAAATATTTGAAGAAAAGACGAGCTATCAACAGGTGGAATCTAGCATACACGTTATACTACAATGCCAACTTACGGACATTGCGAAAACACCGCCTTGCAGAACTGCAGGCTTTACTAGAAGCTGAGACAAAAGCAAGAAAAGAGAGAAAATTGAATGCTAAAAATACAAATGGAAATTCTGATCTCCCACCGCCATATCATGATGTACGTACGGTTAACTGAATGTTTTTCAGATCGAGTACTTGGTTTCTCGGTCAATTATGTAATACTGCATTTGCAGACCTAGAAATTATCCAAAGTGGGAGGTGCACGATACATTAATTTTCCCGAGGAGGTATATTATCTTGTTCCCACTGTATCCGGGAAAATATTTAATTTTTAAAGATCTGCGGTTCATTTTTATAGCTTCCAGATCGTATATAAGGACCATTTTGTCTTACTAAAATACCACATTGGTAGCTTTATTATTTTTAAAAATGAAAGATTCAGCATGCGTAAGTCGATCAAGAGCTAATCAAAAAGATTCGGTAACAGCTTCCCGTAAATCTTTCAATGTTTCTTTTTACTAAATTCAACCAAATTTAAATGGGTTTGAACTTCAGTACGCTACAGAGATTCAGCAATATATTGTTTTATTCAATAAAATATAGCAAACCAAGAGACACGTATAAAGACAATAGTAACATAGCTAACGAAGATAGACGGTGGGTTAAATCAGTTAGAAGATCATCTTTTTTCTAAATATTTTAAAAATGCAAAGTACAAGTGATTTTTAGATTCTATTAGAGTAACCGAATACTGAATTTAGTATTCGATAACCGGACCTTCCGACGAGTACAAGGGTAACCGGTTACTCATTGACAAACCATATATATATATATATATATATATGTCTTCTGTTAAAATCTCGTAATCTGATTGGTTGAGACAAATGTGAAAATTTTCAATGTCACCCGGTCAGCTAATAAAAACAGTGATATATAAGGCTTTATATATCGCTGATAAGGATAAAGGAGCCAGGGTGACATTCCAAAAGATATCACTTGCGCCCGTTATGCGCGTAAGGCTGTTCAGCTTTTTATTATCGGAGAAAACCCGGTCACAAAATACCGAGAAAAACCAGTGGCCTTCCGAAAGTAAAATGAAAAGCATCTTACATAATCAGCTCTAAGGAGCGTTGACTAAAAGAGAGATACTTCATGTTTTAATTTGAATGTGAATTCTGAGTGTTATTTTATGCCACAGTGAACAATATTTCAGTCATATTGTAGCGACCACTTTTTACTGGTGAAGGAGGGAACCCGGTATAATGTACCTTGAAAGAGATCATCAACCTTCCGCAAGTAAACTGGCAAACTTTCTCACATAATCAGCATAAGTTCGAGTTGCACTGGAACCTGATCTGATAAGAGGTGAGAGAGTGGTTTAACGTGTGATATTTTAACCACTCCTTCACGATGGAACCCGCCGTGTTTCAAACCCTTGGTCCACGGGTTAACTACATACCGGTATATCCTTAAATAGTATCTCGTGAACTTTGTCTAAAAATACAAATCATACACCAAAAATCAATTTATGTAATTATAATACAACTTTGATCTTTATGTCGATTTGATAAAGATATCAGAATATTTGTATATGATAATCAGTGACGAATCAGTGCGTTTCATTTCTATTGCAGGGTGAAATATCACAAAAGAATTGCGTGAAGACGTAAAACAGAATATTTATTCAGAACCATCGAAATTTTATTCAAGTTATAAAAGCATAATCCAAAGTCGCCACCATATCAAATATATACATAAAACTACAAACTGCGTTTATATTTAAGTAATACATGTCAATCAACCATATGTTTGTAGGCATTAACGACTATTCATAACAGTGGAACATCGCAATTACCTAATTGACTGATTAGATTTGGAATGCTTAGCCATGATGTCGCATAAATGAGGATCTGTACGTGTTAAAAACGTATGAAAACATTTTCAGAAGTTTGACTGTTTACGGTCTGAAGTGCGTTGGAGTTGATATCCCGAGCAAGCCGGTTTTAGGCCAGATTCCACTTCAAGTTAATCCCATGGTAGACTCGTAGAGAAATTTGTTAATTGTTTTCAGAAGAATAAAATCTGTTCTAGATTTGAAGTATTGCTATCGGTATAGTGAAAACGTATAAATTGATGTTGATGTACCCGGGTCCTATCTCTATCTGTTTAAACCATTATAAATGGATCCGAGGTGTATTGTTTGTTTTTATTTTTTTACTTTTCGACTTAATCTAATGCCCTCCGAATCACCTGCATCTCATTTCTGTACTCACCAGTAATCATTTAAGAATACTTTCATTTCTCATTCCTAGTCGCTTTTTAAAATATAGACTTTACATACTTATTAATATTGTCCATCACATCTTCAATTGCAATCATTGTATTTGTGAAACCGTTCAATAATGTTGGTCTTCACATTGTTTTGTGGTCGTTGTTACCCTCTATTACATACCATCTTCTCATATTGCTGCACAGAATTCAAAGTGCAATAAGTCGAAATCCGAACAGTTTGAATTTTGGCTTTTATATATGTATTTTTTTCATTTAAAGACAATTTCGTTTACCATTATGATATTATATATTTGTTTATTAACCTTAGAAACATCTTCAAGGTCTCAAATACATGGTGTATATTTAAATGATGACGTTGCCATTTGATGTGAATGAAACTTGATATTGAATAGTTTGTTTTGATAATGTAAAACTTATTGATAAAAGGATTAATGAAAGACAGACCAACTCTGAACACTTTTAGGTATTAGAATGATACTTTTTCCCCTCGATCTTAGGATAGGATAGGGAAATATGTGTGCATGTATAATGGTGACCATCTCAGATAGGTGGCTTTTCTCTGGGTACTTCCATTTCCTCTCACTGTAAGAGCCTCCTCATGCCGGAATTGGAGTCAACAAGAGACATTAATAACATAAATTTGTATAACATGTTTGTTATTTATTGCAAAAATAAATAGTTTTAACGTTAAACGTTTAAGGTGGTCGGACATATCCATTGAAGCCCAAAAATAAATCATTATTCAATCTACTTTATTTTTTTGAAAATCTCCATCTTTTAATTGTGAATAGCAGCGAGTATACACTGCATCTTGACCTGTAACGAAATACTCGGAATATGTATTATTATTTAGCTCTATACGTCTATATTGCAACTTGTGTAAAATAAACATTTTATTTTCGCGTAAATGCATGATTGTATGGTGAGTTGATTTTTAACCCACAGAATTTTAAAAATCAAGATAATCATAAAACAAATGATAAGGCATTTTATGTTTTTTACACAAAGAAACGCTAAGTGTAATAGAGGTTGTACCTCTTTTCCCCACCCATGCGTCCGTCCTAAAGGAGGTATTTATTAACAAAACAATGACTTATTTTTTCAGTTAATCAATAACTTTATAGGGAAAATAAAGCAAAATAAATTACCCCCCTCCCTGTCAAAATTTTAAAGAAAGAACTCGGATTCTGATTGGCAAAACAAAATTGACAAGTTAGTAGCAATATAAATATATAAACTGATGGTGTTAAATACCACATGTTAAACAACAAAATGGCGCCCATAACCTCCATACGGCGAAAATTGAAAAAATAGCAATGGTTTATTAAGTTTTATATATTACATTGCAATGGTAATCATGTGAAATAAGAATCTGAAGATTAATTGCCATCGTAGTGTCATCGATAATCAAAGTTGATATAACTTTTCGGGTTTGGTATTCACCTTGTCATTAGCACATCATTTTATGGCATAATGGACAGACACCACCAAATATTTTCCCATAGGCCCCAATGCTAATTTACAAAACTTCAGGTCACTGTCACTCCCATGTTTATTATATCTGGGTCAAATAAGTACCCTGTGGTGAAAGATCAATATTTTTGATAACAAAATTTGCAATCAAAAGTATAGGTTGCCGTTGCATTTTTACTTCAAATTTTCACTTGTATTCCGCACCAAAGGAAGATATCTATTCTCATATGACCCCTCCCTTTCAATTTTCAACCGTCTACCTTATAATTTCCAAAGTACTACCAATATTCATGTATCTTTTTTATCACCTTTATTTCACTTATTAATGGCAAAACTAATTTTTTCATTTAATGACCAATCAGATCACTGGGCTCATTTTACCCTCCGCACAACTTTGGGTGTCCAAAATGTCTGCGCCCATGTTGTAAACAAAGCTGGTGTTTTTCCTATAGATTTATCCAAAACATTGCCAAAAATGGTCATTTTGCATTTTTTGGAAATCTCACTAACTGTACACCAAACCCCTTTATAATGAGGATGGGAACACAACCTGAAGAGAAACAGTCTATAATGTGTCATCCCCCTACCTCTCAATCCCGCGTTTAATGTCAACGTTCCGCAGGTTTTATGGTCGGTATGATAGCCTTGTTTGCGACTACTCTGTTTCACTAGGTGAAATGTTGAGTTGCCTTTTCGTTGGCGGTTGTTGAGACGTCTGTACCAATTGTGACGAGGATACACTCCTCACGTGTTTCATTGGGCTTGACTGTGGGCTCGCGGCGGGTGTGGCCGGTCGGCGGGGGATGCTTGCTCCTCCATGGCGCCTGGTCCCACCTCTTGGTTTCCAGAGGTCTGTGTTTGTCCATTTTTACCGGATTTGTATCTGTGTCCTGGACATTCTGTTGATTTGTGCTTTGGTATCTGAGATTTTTATATATTAACAAATAAATGCATTATATGAAGAAGTTGGTTGTTTTTCTTTCATGATTTTCATTCAGAATTGTTTGTAACACATATACTTTATTATTTTGAATGATTTCATACCATTATTTACCAATATTGACCATGATATCAAATAACGGTAGAAGGTACCCCTTAATAATGGAAAAAGTGACAAAATATACCATTTTCTTCACAAAAACTTAAAATTTGGATCATTGCTTAATAAGCATGGAACCAATTAGGAACCAGAAGTAAAGAAGAATTTCTGAAGCTCACTTAAAAGTAAACCATGTCATTTTTATATCATCAAATTGCTTTTATTGACAAGGAATGAAGTGCACCCTTAATAAAAGTGTAAAACTTCTGGGAGGGGATACCCTTACATACAACACATTTCAATAGACTTATTGTGTTCATTTATATAAAATATGTTATGTAATCATTTTTAGACATGTCCATGTTTTGTTTCATCTCTTAATTACAGTCTTATGATGTAAGTAATTAAATACAGAGGGCAGATAACCGAGTCTGACTTTAAAATGACTGACACTTAAATGGTGCAAAATGATAGTCGAATTGCTTTTAAAAGGATATGACATATGTATAGATCTGTTTCAGATGAAAAACTAAGTCAAATTTTAATTATACTAAGTTTTGAAACCAGTAAAAGTCAATATCAGGTGTTAATTTTTGTCTGGTATGACCCCAAGAGAGTGTTAAGTGACATTTGCTGGAAGGGGGGGGGGGGGGGGGGGGAAGGTGATTCAAACAAAAAATTCATGACTGAAAATTTAGAAAACTTATGAAAACATGCAACTTGAATGAATATTAGATGAGTTAATACAGAAAAAAATATAATTGATACTTTATAATTATCTTTACAGGTACTTGAGTATGATAATTAGATAAAAATCTCTTATTGGACAATATTTCCTGGATTTAAAAAATTGAAATATTCCTTCTACAGGTTAAAATGTTGATAGATTATGAAAAAAATGTTAAAACGCCCTATTTCTAAAGAAATTTTTTATTTACAAATTATCTATTACCCAAATTTAACACAATATGACCTAACCACAATATGGAAATTCTTGTGTACAGATCAGCATAAGGGGGGTATTTAAATTAATTTTTATACTGTTTACAGTGTATATGGCATGATGAAATATTTTACTGATGAGACTTAAATGCTGAAATGCAGTTTATTACAATTTTCTTAAAAATGAGATGGTTTTTACCCCTCAGATACAATACATATATACAACTAAAGGTACAAAATACACTGCATGAGTAAAATGACATGGTCCAATATGTAGATTTTGCCCTCAAAAGAAGAAAATCAGCCAGTCTTTACCTCAAAAAGGTCTGATTTTAATTCAAATGAGTTAAAATTTACAATAGAAACATCATTTCCAAAATATTTTGCTAAAATTATTCACTATGCATAACCATAACTATATGATTTTTTTATGAAAGAACATGTACATGTTTGTAGGAGAGGGTGGGGGTATACTTGAATTTTCCAAGTACAGATGGAATTTTGACCAATAAATGGTAAAATATTAGTTCTAGGTGTAATATAAAACATACATATAAAATTAAGAGATCTCAATATGCAACAAATGCATAATAATGTGTGTAGAGGCAGCACACCTATTAAATTTGCACCTTGTGGACCCCCAACAGGTGCCCCATTTCATAGAGACGCTCAAATCTGTTTAAAAGTATGAGTAAAAGTGAATGAATTGTAATTAAGGTGATACAAATTAGAGAAATGACTTATTTTAAGGCTTCATCCAGCCTACATGTGTCAAATGTGAATTTCTCTATAGGACAGACACCACCAAATATTTTCCCATAGGCCTCAATGCTAATTTACAAAACTTCAGGTCACTGTCACTCCCATGTTTATTATATCTGGGTCAAATAAGTACCCTTTGGTGAAAGATCAATATTTTTGATAACAAAATTTGCAATCAAAAGTATAGGTTGCCGTTGCATTTTTACTTCAAATTTTTCACTTGTTTACAACTCGTAGTATTCCGCACCAAAGGAAAATATCTATTCTCATATGACCCCTCCCTTTCAATTTTCAACCGTCAACCCTATAATTTCCAAAGTACTACCAATATTCATGTATCTTTTTTATCACCTTTATTTCACTTATTAATGGCAAAACTAATTTTTTCATTTAATGACCAATCAGATCACTGGGCTCATTTTACCCTCCGCACAACTTTGGGTGTCCAAAATGTCTGCGCCCATGTTGTAAACAAAGCTGGTGTTTTTCCTAATATACCTGCTGTTGAACATGGGCGATATGTTCCTATATCTAATTTTCTGAACCACAAAGTATTTATTCTTTTCTTGTTGTTTATGTTTTCAACTATTTCTAATTTGATACATGACTTGTAAACATTTAAAATATCCATGACATTTGCCTGGTATTTAGGTGCTGTGTTCTTGTTTCTTTAGTACAAGTTAAGATGTAAAATAACTGTATCTCTGCGATGGAAATATAGGTATAACAAGGTAAATTGGCACATGTTTCCATTGTTTGTTTGTTTGTTTATTGTTGTTTAACGTCCCACTCAAGAATATCTCACTTATATGGAGACGTCACCAAATGCCGGTGAAGGGCTTCAAATTTAGGCCTATGCTCGGCACTTACGGCCATTGAGCAGTGAGGGTTCTTTAACTTGCCGACACTTACTGTGACACGGGACCTCCAGTTTTTACTCTCTCATCCGAAAGACAGGAAACCAACCTGTCGGCAGCGGGACTCGAACTCACGACCTCACGATCCAGAGTCGAGCGCGCTACCGACTGAGCCAGGCCGGCTCGGCACATGTTTACAAACACAAGTCTAAATTGAATCATAACAGGGGAGACAGGATCCTTGTTGACACAAAAATATTAAAGCTTCAGTAAGGTATGTAATCCGTGCAATATAAAAATCTCAGATACCAAAGTATAAATCAATAGGATGTCCAGGACATAGATACAAATCCGGTAAAAATGGACAAACACGGACCTCTGGAAACCAAGAGGTGGGATCAGGTGGCATGGAGGAGTAAGCATCCCCTGTCGACCGGTCACACCCGCCGTGAGTCCACAGTCAAGTCCAATGAAACACGTGAGGAGTGTGTCCTCGTCACAATTGGTACAGACGTCTCAACAACCGCCAACGAAAAGCCAACTCAACATTTCACTTAGTGAAACAGAGTAGTCGCAGACAAGACTATTATACCGACCATAAAATTTGCGGAACGTTGACATTAAACGCGGTTTTATCTGTACAGCCTGTTGTTGTAAATTATTTTGTTATTAAGATATGAATTAAGATGTGCCGATTTACTTCACTAGACCTATACTTTGGTTGAGTTAATTTTATTTTTAATTGCTTCATCAAATTGTGAAATCACTGCTTAAGCATCTATTTCATTCAGAAGTTCTTTTTACCGAACTTCTATTCTACAGTTCGTAGATGATATTAAAAATATTTTCTTGGCTGAGTTAATTTGATTTCTAATTGCTTCATCAATTGTGAAATCACTGCATAAGCATCTATTTCATTCAGAAGTTCTTTTTACCGAACCGCTATGCTACAGATGAGATTAAAATATTTTCTTATCGCTAGTACAGTGACGTGCCAAAATTGATGCAACGTCTTGTTTTTCTCTATTTATTTCATATAAAATCGCATATTTTAAAAAGCTGTTATAAAGCCATTCTCTATTCAAATTTATTACAATTTTTCCAATTAACCATTAATGTTTTGAAATTTGTGTTTGTTTTGTTATACATTTCCATTGCATTGTTTGATAGTAACAATGAGTTTTGCAGGATACAAACATTCGATGTCTCTTTTTAATATGTGTTTTATAGGGAATTTAAATTTCTGTTAAAAATTGCTGAATCTTGAAAACAGAACATTTGCACAAAATGAGCAGATACCCAGTTTTTAGTTTTAAAGTTTGTCATTTTTGTTTTAGAAATGACTATCCATGAATGTTTTGAAAAAATGTAAATTGATATGAAATATATAGAGAAAAATATAAAATTTTGGCACATCTCTGTACATCATGGCTAAGTCAACGGAATAATATACGCATGTGTAAAATTTGAATATTTATTTATGTATTTCTTATAGAACTATTAAATATTAAAAATATTTTGTTGTTTGATTCCATTGTAACCTTAACTATATATAGAAATGATTGAATTTGATTTTGAATGGTGTTTTACGACACATACGCACGCACACACACACATACACACACACACACGCATACACATTATTGCAGATGCTTATCATATGCTCAAACATATAAAATCTAAACAGCATTTTATGTGACTGTTGATGAAAATCTATTTTCCTTTCTTTTGACCAATATAATTATATAACACATGCATGAACGTATGTATATAGTATGTATGGATGTATGGATGTATGGGTGGATGGATGTATGGATGGATGTAAAGATGGATGGATTTATAAATATATCGGGGTTTGAAGTTTCAGTCGAGAGACCCTGTGACTCTCACTTCGTATCCCGAGGCTTTGGCAAAGGAATTGTCAATACCATTTTGTTAGCTTGCATCGGGATTCGAACCAGGGACCATCCGCCATGCGAATTGAACGCTCTACTACTAGAATTGTAAAATATTAAGTTATGTCGACTATGTGCTAAGTTTGTTATATCTCCGTTTTACTTTATATCATGGTATTGTGAACGTGTAAAAGACAAATCGGTGCAGGTCACATGACCTACTGTCACATAAACATTTCATTCAAGCCTACGTTTATTCATTTTTTAAGAGCGCTAAACTTGCAAAAACATAAACATGATATCTTAGTTAATCATGCCTATATAATACAAAACATGAAGGCAGTTAGTCAATTGAGCTTAAATTTATCCTTGACAAGCTTGGTGGCATAAACAAAGTAATTCAAATAAGTTGTTTAAAATAGGTTCATTATTGAATTGTACATCAAAGTATTAGTAATTTCATATTAAGTCGATACGATATATTATATAACTCATATATATATTTCAGTATTATTGTAGTATAATATTCGGGTCTATGTAGCTTTTGTAAGGAACATTCAGGAAAATTATATTACATTGATACATTATGGTCACGTTCTATAA
>BROG01000869.1:0-22500 GCA_030159075.1 Atrina japonica
ATGCTGTAGATAACTATGTATTGCATGTTAGTCATTCAATTACTTCACTTTCTAAACTACAGAAAATTATGGGGAAAACAATCAGTGAAAGAATTTCATAATTCTTGTGTATATTTTTTAAAGCCAACAAAAATGTCGATCGATTTCTTAGATATAACGACGTGTTCGACAAAGATTCCTTATTCAATGTCAATTAATGTACATGCAACATATACTTTGTGAAATAAACAGTAGTTATGGCTTTGAAAGATGCTATCGCCCTTATGTAATGGACAGGCCAACGGATGCAACAGAACAGAAGATCATAAGGTTTCTTAAACAAGGTTCTATTGAAATTGATTGCAGAGTGACATCAAACGACGGTTAAACGTTCATTTACGTGCAGTAAAACACTCGTGTAAATGACTTTTATCGACTTAAATTCTTGAACAGAAAAGTGCAAACAACAATTTGATTTCACATATTCAAAGTTTTTTGTCGCATGTAAATATCTGCTTGCCAGTGACGTCTTATCGATACCCGTTTAAAGTTTGGTATGTTATCTGCTTTTTAATTCTAATTAAGAAAATGATTTTTAAATGTTCTGTTCAAAATCATGTTAAACAGCAGTTAGTGAAAACAAAACGCTATTATTTTGTGTGAATAGATTTCTGAAAAAATACGGATTTAAAATTAGCAGACGATAGCTGCAAAAAGATTGTGTGATATCCACCATTGTATTTAACATTCCGGCTGACAGAGGAAGTACATAGCGTCGGTAACTTTATATAAAACGTGACACGCTGATTACGGAGACTGCACCTTTCCTCGTAACTACGTGAAATCGCATGTTTAATGACTATTGATTTTTTCCCTCTAGAATACATATGCTTTTACTTGTTTCAAATCAAATTAAGTTACACAATGAATGCTATAACGTTCAAATGATTTAAATCATTTGTAACAAAGATGTTGACACGTGCATTGAAGATTTTTGCCGATTTTAATGGATGGCACGTTCAGGTCATGTTAAAACATTGTTTCATTAACATTTATTCACGAGACGTTGATGTAACGGGACGAATTAAAATTCTGAACAGTGTAACCAGGAAACACAATATTTTCACAAAATCAAAAGCCAGAGGAAATCGGGAGAAAGAGGTAAGGGTGATGAAAAAGTATATAGATTTGTTGGTTGTTAAAATGTGATGAAGATTATTCTGCGATGTAACTTTAAATATGTACACCCTAGAAACTAATTACTCTGTGTCAATTTTCAATATCATAAGTAAAAATGAAAAAGTATCAATTAATAATCGAAGCTCAAGTCCATTGGACTTATAAATACAACGCCCCGGAGATGGGGATCGGATAAATGGAAGCATATTTGTTTGTTCTCTCTGTCCAATTACAATATTTTAATGTCCGTCAAGCAGTTTAGGTTTCTTTCCCAAATTGGCTATTTTTGTTTTCCTTGTTTGATATCTCTTGATGTTTCGGAATTGTACATCTGTTTCATATTCGAGCTCGACGAAACGGTCGCCATGAGCTTTGTTTTTGTTTTTGTTTTTGTTTTTTTTGTCAAAACTATAACTTTGGCATTATGTTTATAATATTCTAACCAATCTGATATGTTGGACAATATTTGACAATATTATGGTAATCCTTTATGAATATGTGTGAATGACTCAGGACTTCAGGGGAATTTTCCATAGCGTATTTTTCTACTAAATCAACTAAAAGTGCCGAGTACTTATAGAATAATCGGGAGTTTTTTTTATTATATCGAAATTTCTACAAAAAAGAATGCAGTTTGGTAATTTGAATTGTCATTTCCCTATGGTGATCCTGCTATTTTAAAACAACATTGAGTCATATTTATTCCTGTTGACCATAACAAGACTTCAAATGATAAACATCTCACCATACACGGGACATTGTCTTCCTCCCTAAGGTTCATTCATGTGCAATATCAAAACTCCTATCGGATACTTTTTTACCATTAGTCCGTATTGTCAGTTTTTCTACTGATTCGGTAGTGCTCAATGATGCTGTTATTTCGTCTATAAGACTTTTTATAGCTAATATGTGTGGATGTCTTAGGTCTTCGGGCCAATAGCTAATTGCTATAGTTTTAACTCGTGTATCCTCAATGCGCATGTACTTTGCTATCGGCAACAAAACTCTGTCAGCAAATTCCCTGTCAAATAACACAGCGTACCTGATTCCACCCCTGGATTTTCTGACGTCCATGCTTGTTCAATGTTCACCAGATTTGTATATTGCCACCTGGACATCCTGAATATTAAATCTTATGTGTATGTATATGTGATGTTTATACATAATCTGAAGAATTAAATTGAAATTAGTAATCATTAGAAAGGCATAAAATGCTTTATGAACCATTTAATTTTTCATATGTGTCTAATAGACCCTTTAGCAGTAACTGCGGTCCAGTCTTCCGGTTGTCAAAATGATAGAGATACCCACAAAAACATAGACATCGTTATAGTAACTGATTGTTTCTTGACGTCATTTTCCGGGAATCTCTATCATTTTGCCAACCGGAAGACTAGCAAAGTCATAGGACCGCACTTACTGCTAAAGGGTCTATGGTTTGATACTCTGATGGGTAAAGATTCACAGTGTAAAATGGGTTGCATTGAAAGTACTGATGTCATTAACATTTTAATTAATTTTACTAATAAATCTTATTGTTCTCAACGAGCAGTAACTATTGTTACCAGAGGACAAACTTGGACCGTTTACTCACGTCAATTTCGATCGTCTGATCCCACTTCTGGATTTACCGGAAGTCTGTGTGTTGATGAAGTCTGTCTGTGTGTCCACTTTTCATTGTTTTTGTAACGCTTTGATACCTATGTTTAATGCCTCTACTAAAGTTGAAATCCTAATGCTTTCTATTCGACCAAATTATAAACCTACAATGTTTTTCGTAATATTTACTGAACTTTTGAAAATAGTTCCTGAATTTGGGATTCACGTATAATGTATTGGGATTTCCCAGTAACTTTTTGTTTTTAATTTTTAAACTAACTGAAAATAAGAAGATTTCAAGGATATAAATAAATTACTCGTTATAATAGAAATATTCCAAGACAATATCTAAAATACATTTCGATCTCTTGGTACAACCTGCCAACCATACAATAAATACGTTTCAAAAGCCTAGATTTGATTTACTCTTGTCCGGAAGATTCACGTTTGTGCCTTTAAATAGAGTTGACATTTTGTATAGAGTTTACTTCATATATAAATATCCCCATTTCACCTATAATTCGAAAAACACAATCGTTACCAGTGAATGAATATTCATTTTCATTTTCTCAAATACAACCTCTGGGTATACATGGTACGCATTTATAAAAATGCATCTCGCAGGGTTTGGGATTTCCATTCCGATTAATTTATCTAATAATATAACATAATGCCAAAATTATAGTTATGCCAAAGAATGTAAAAAACGAATGCTCAAGGCGATCGTTTCTCTCAATATGACGTCATCAGTTTAGCTGAAATCTAAAAATAGATGTAGAGTTCTGAAACAGAGAGTGAAATCATACAAGACCAAATAGGGACAAGAATCTATACCGAAATCCGTTTACTAAAAGTAAATACTGTAAAAAGATGACTATCCAACAATTTTTGATTAGCAAAAGTATTCTGTCTAGCATTAGATTGTTCAACTCGCAAGCGGTAGTAGTACCAAATTATTTTTTTAATAGAAATACATTGGCTATTGTTCACGCCAAAAGTTTTGCATATGGAGAAATGTTACGAGTATTTATATGAGACTTATAAGCAGACAGAGTACTGTGTAACGGCAGGCAGTACACATTAAATATCTCCCATTACATTTGCATAAGTCCTAAGCGCATATCCAAAGTTGTGGTACTTCATCGGCGATAAGGTCCTCATTTGAAAAAATCCTTGGCAAATTGTTTAACACCATGAAAATAATCAGAACTGGTCGTATTAAACGCTTGTTACAATGAAATATATGACATGTGACCGATTTATTTAAAACATTAGCAACATCTGTCAACATCTCCGTATGTACATTTCATCAACCACGTGACTAGAGTATAACATACTGTTACAATATGGAACTAGTCGATGTCTATTTATGTGACCTAATGAAGCAGTGCATGTTTTCATATATTGTCGCGATTGGTAGGGTGATAAACGTTTCATGCTTTGATAACTTTTATAAAATTCTAAAGTTAACCGGGGTTGTAAGTGTATAACAAATTCTCCTGTCTTTTATATACAAATAACAAACCTTACAAGGGCATGTAATATATTTCAACAGTCTGGTTCGATTAATATGTATAACATGTAAGGAATATTTTCCATTTCAGTGACTCCAAATTAAACATTTCAATTCGATAAGATTTATTATTTTCAGGTCATAAGTCATTGACTTGTAGAATTTGATACATGGAAATGTACATATTTGGCGCGGAAGAAGAAATTGACCATTCTGATGACAGACTGATATGATACATTGTTAATCTACCAGTTCATCGGAGGATGTCTGCTATGGAAGTAACAATGACCAGGACAGGAACACAATCCGGGTAAGTGTATGTGTAATGAACAATATATGATAATTGATATATAAATATAAAAAGCAACCGGACAAAAATTAACAACCCTTCTTGACATTGAAATTTTATCATCCTAGTCGATCGACATTTTATGCTTTTATTTTATGTCAGTACTATCTCACAAATACTGATTTTTTTTGTTTGTTTTTATTTGTGAAATACATTACGCAGGATATTATGTTTGATATAAATTCTATATCAACCATCCAATCGCCAACAGCCAGAAGTAATGGCCGTAATAAGGTTTAAAGGTCTTTAAACGGCTTAGGCAAACAAAGCCAATACATGAAATACATAATGTGAGGAATCTCTGATTTTATGTACAGTCGAATAACATTTAAGTGCTTAGTAAAAAGGAGAAACACTAATGTGTGTTTGATTTTCCGGAGTTTAAATGTCCGTCCATGATTTAAGATAACAATAATAAACAGAGTATGCACGTGGTTCAGTTTAGTTAAGTAAATACACAATTTGCTCTCAATGCTTCACAGTAAAAGACAGGAATCCTCATATAAAGCCTGCGTGAATGAGAACTGTGCGTGTGGTCTCTGTTTTCTTTAAAAAAAATTACGTTTCAAAAAATTCAAATGTCAAACGGAACGTCCTACTTAGGTCATAGGAAATTATAGTATAGCTCTTAAGATAGATGTTTCTAAACATCTATATTTTATATATAACCAAATTGCAATGACACTAGTAATTGACCTTTCGCCAAAGGGATCTTTTACAGAATTTTCAATTATGACGTCACAAAATATAGGAGCCAGCTGTCAAAAATGGATATTTAACATCGCAAAAGACCCGACATGGCACCTTTTGACAAACTTTACCATTAAGACGTCACAAATCAATGAGCCGTCAAACATTTAAGTGATAGGGACGTCCAGAAATTCCAGACGATGATAAACAATATTATGATGGCTTTTGAACAATTACTATATTCTATATTCTCTCTATCTGTTCTGCTTCTGATGTATATAACTCTGTCTGAGATAAGAAATAAAATGAATCGAATTCCAAAGAAATTGCAATTTTATAAGTATCATACATTTTATTTTTGAGAAACACTAACTGATTATTTTGGTTTTGATCTGTCATTCAATTTTAAGTGTGCGTTTTTTATTCTAAATAGAAAAACATTATAGGATACTATTGCCTATCGCGTAATTCGTGGTTACTTTGGTCGCTGTGTGACATGCACAGAATAACTGATGAAAAACGAATATTGTATGGAGCATTGTAATTTACTCTTTTGAAAGAAAAAGATGAAAGCACCGTCTCTTGATTGCTTAAATTTCATGAAATATATCGACGGACCAAAGTGGTCTTCTACTGTCAAAGGAAAAATTCAATCTGCCGTTGTTTAACTTCCCTTAACTGATATGAATATAATGTGAACGGAACATCCTGGCTTATGTAATCAGAATGTGCACCAAACTTCAAAAATTGAATCATTAATAGAATCTTATATGGATGTGTGGAGTAGATAAGGAAATCTCAACCCGAGTGGTAGGACTCTGGTTGTCCAATCCGAGGGTGTGTCGAAGATTAGACTTTCAGATTCCAACCACAAGGGTTGAGGTTTTTCTTTCTACTCAACACACTCTTGTTTGATTATTTTTCTCCAATGCTTCAAATACTTGTTTATGCTCATAAATATAACCTGACGTAACTTTTAATGCACTGTATTGTTATCACATACAAGTCCAACGTAATAAAATTATATTGTGACGCCATAGCGCGTGTAGCTCGTCTACACCCTCGGGTGTAGAAAGAGAAATTATGGATTGGCAAAATGGTAGATGCGCCTGTCCAAGGCGAGAGAACATACAACTTTGACTGATATAAAACATTCAGTATCAGTAAAATGGCGCTCACAATGATTTTAACTATTCAAAGATTCATAGAACGGATAACCTTGTTGTTAAGTATTATCCGATTCACAGAAGATGGCAGGGCGGAGTTACCTTTTGATTATCATACGGATGACTCTTCTCACTTTTCGGTTATGACAAGGTGCACGGGAAAACGTTTTATTTCCCACTGGATAATATCTTATGTATAGTGACAAGTAGGAACGATTACTCAAGTCCATGTAATTTTTATGTTATGCTTTATTACCTAAAATTTAATCTCAACTAACTCAAGGAAGAGCTCACAAGACTCCAACCCGCCAGGTTATATGGATTTTACTATATCAGATTTTGATTTGTAAAGTGAAATTTGAGAAAATTTATAACTTAAACACAATATTATAGAATAGGTGACGCTAAGATAGAGCGTGTATATTTTAGATTGTCACTTGTGAATCATCCTGGCTGTGTTTGTCTCACTTTTTCATGTGATGGGCGTGGTCGGTTTGAAGGGTTGTGTACTCTTCCATGACGACGCCCACTTCTGTACATTGTGCTATATATACGATGTCTGTTAATTACCTCACATACTTCCTTCATCTTAACAGTTAATCATTTATTTAATTTGCTTTACCCCCATTTAAATTCTAAACTTCTCAAAATCTAAGATATTCATTTTTAAAGTGGGAACTAATAGACGGATTTGGCAACAAATTCTAGATTTATAATTTGGCCTAGTATGATACCACTTTTTCTTTCGGAAATATATCTATATTAAATTCAAACTCAACTGATGAAGTCTTATTGACAGAAACGATCGTCTTGAGCATTTGTTTTGGACGTCTCTGTAAAACTGTAACTTTGGTATTGTTAATAATATTTTTAAGTATTTTAACAATTCATGTTATTGGTCAGCAATAGAAATGATTGCGAATAAAGGAAATATTTTGTGTTAAAAAGTTTCGTTTTATTGAAGTAAATAATCGTGATGGACGGTTGGCAACAGAATTGACAGAAACGATCGTCTTAAACATTTTAATTTTGGTATTATGTTTATAATATATACGAACACCTCAATGTCGCCTTACCCCGCCTTGTTTCTTAAAGTCCTCGTTTGCCAAATATTCACTATGTTTATGATTTTTCTTTGCTTTCTATGTTTCTAAATTTATGTATTACTTTACGCACGATAAAAGATCAGAGGATTTACCACATTAAAACCATCGTTTACAAAGCCAACATCATTATGAAATACTTTTAAATGCAGTCTGTATTCATTATGTTATTCTAATGTTACGTAGTCCTCGCTTAATCATTTCAAGTATATGTGTGATCCTTCATGGAGGACATCTAATGAAGCGATTAAATGTGATATTTGTTAGAAAACCGAGGAAATGCGTAACTTTTTTTTTATAATTTGATGGTCAACATTGGATCAGTCTATAAAGCCGTTTTATAGGGGTAATTAGCGACAGCAATCATTAAACTCACTTTTAGTGCAATTTCTGTTTGATATTTTAACACATTAAAATGTTTAACCAGGCAATTATGTGCTTTGATCTAGGTTTTATTTACCGCTTTTACAGTTGGTTACAAAGTATAACGCGAAAAAAAAAAACATTACCAATGACACTTCACTGTGATATGTCGCATGTATGCACATACTAATTTGTGTAATGTACTGTAAATTATGTCTTTTTCATTGTTTCCCTAAAGGTGATAATATAATATTTAAATTTTCAGACCTATTTTCTGTGAATTCAAATAATGATTTATAATGGGAACGGAAAAACGAATTTTTGTTTTGTTTTGTTTTGTTTATTGTTTAATTTCGCACCCCTCCTAGAATTGTTCACTTATATGGAAATGTCACCAGCTTTAGGTGAAATGCGACAAATTTCGGCCTGTGCTATGACCTGACGCCGATACATTGAAGCTTCTTTTACGTGCACGCCTTCCGCAACATGGAACCTGGGTTTTGAGTCTCTTCCGAAAGACTAAATACGACTGATGTTAATATTTATATAATTTGTAACTGTTTATGCGATGAAGTAACAATAATTGTTTTATGCTATTTTGATTTGAAAATTCACCTCCCATGTTTTTTATTTCACTATGCCATGAAAATAGTAGTTTTGCATTCTGGAACAATATAAATTATTTGGCTATGGTCCAATGTTTACCGGATTCTTATGTTGTCTGCTGGACATCCTGAGTATTGATACTTTTGTATCTGTGATTTTTATACTACAAGTAATAGATTTTTAGTGTGTGAAATACAATACATTTTACAAACATATTATGTATGTATGTATGTATGTATGTATGTATGTATGTATGTATGTATGTATGTATGTATATGTGTGTGTATGTATGTATGTATGTATATATATATGTATGTATTTATGTATGTATGTGTGTATGTGTGTATGTATGTATGTGTGTGTGCATGTATGGATAGATGGATGCGTGCGTGCGTGCATGCATGCATGTGTGCGTGCGTGTCTTTATGTGTCTGTTCGGCATGTATGTTCTGCATGTATGTGTCTATATATTTGTGTGTGTGTGCGTGCCAGTATCTTTCTTAGTGTGTGTTACAAAGCATACTGAAATCGAATGTTAGGTACTGGTTACAGCAATATATTATCCTACATTTCATTAAAATGGAGCAACTGGTAACACTGATTTACAAAAAGTCAAAAAGAAAAATTCTGTAAATTGGCAAATCAGTTTCGTTTCGCTGCTCGTCAGTTATCTATATGCATGTATATCTAGTTCATACAAATCATAACGGCATAAATATCCAAACTTCTCGTGTGTACCAATGCGAGTAAATAAAATATCTTACATCTGAAATGTATGTGAATAAAAGTAGCATCGTTGTATTTGTATGTACTACAGAAGTTCTAATTGGTTAAGATCTAGTTGGCTACATGTTTTACTAGTTTTACAGTTTCTGTTTACAAAAATATATTTAAATTTATCATCTACAGTAAAACAAGATATTTCCCCGCAATTTGTCCGTAAAGATTTCAATACACTTATTTTTATATGTGATTAAAGTTGCCGGTAAACATATATGCACAAACACTATAATAATTAAGTACATGTTTTCAAACCGCAAAATTCAAACAATTTGAAATTGTTTCCAGCAATTAGATAGCTAAAAATTACTTAGCTATGTTGTGTCATTGTATCTGCATTGTATCTTAGTTGAATAATTAAGGATTGTTTTTCATTTTTGAAAAGCATTGAGTATATATGCAATGGATCATGGATAAAAATTCTGTGCACCATCTCTGAACTTGTAGAGGCCCGTGTTTATCTATATTTTGTCTGCTTTATATATTGTCTCATGACTCTTCTTTCGATTAATACTTTGGCATCATTCTGTGATTTATATATTCTATGGGAAATATTAAATTTGGATATCCTAGGATCTTGACCATGGTTTTCGTTGCAACAAAATTTTCATTTCGTGATCACGACTTGTTTTCTCTCGAGTCTCAGAATCAATACCTACATTTGCTGCTATACTCGTACTTATTTCTAAAATTCAGTTACATAATAATATACATGTGAAAAGTTACAAAAAAAAAAGAAAAGAAATTTATGAACATAAATGTTTATTGCTATCAATACCACAATCAACGCAAAAGTCAACACTGGATTCATGTTTGTTTGTTTGTTTGTTTATTGTTGTTTAACGTCCCACTCAAGAATATTTCACTCATATGGAGACGTCACCAAATGCCGGTGAAGGGCTTCGGATAATGGCCAATGCTCGGCACTTACGGCCATTGAGCAGTGAGGGTTCTTTAACGTGCCGACACCTACTGTAACAAGGGCTTCAAATTTTGGCCTATGATCGGCACTTACGGTCATTGAGCGGCGAGGGTTCTTTTACGTGCCGACACCTATTGTGACACGGGACCTCGGTTTTTACTGTTTCATCCGACAGACAGTAAACCAACCTGCCGCCGGCTGGACTCCAACTCACGACCTCACGATCGCGCGCGAGTCGAGCGCGCTACCGACAGAGCCAGACCGGCTCTACACTGGATTCATAAAATAATCATTAAATATATTTATAGCAAATCAACCAGGATTTTGATACATTGACTTCATGTTATCAATGCTCTTTAAATGAAGTAGAAAATGATATATTAATGCAGTGAGAGAAGCACGTTGGCCCTTTGAGTCGAACAATGTGATTTACGAACATATCATGAATGGCAGTTTCCATAAAGTCTGTTTTATAATTTCTGTCACCGTGGTTGCAAAATCAAATTCATCAATTGTTTTGTGGAAAATCCGTTATAATTTTTTGTCAAGCGAATTTACAGGTAAAGCGTATAAAAATGCAAATTCAAAATTTTAAAGGGGCATTAGCTGCTTTTTAAAAAAAATATATAGTTTTTCCTTTTCTAATACTTAGATTGATTTACAAAAACAAAAAAGAGATATACACAAACATTAAAAAACTCTTAAATTCTTATATGTTTTTATGAAAATTGCTTTAGAAACCCAGGTTTGACACTTTTTCACTTGCAATTGATTAACTCAATCTTACCATTTGTATATGAATACCAGAATGGACCCGGGCCCGAAGTCACCAAATTTACTCAGTACTCAAGCTCAACTAACTTTTCTTGATTTTAAGGAAAAAACAAGCAAAATTTTTTATGTAACTGGACATGTTTGTATATTGATGGCACACAATTGTAAATAATGGTGGAAGTTATTGCTCATTTGAAGAAAACTTCAGATATATCAAAAACTTGTTTCAGTACGTACTCAAATTTTGAGTACCGTACTCAACGAATTTATTCATTTTTTACAGGAATATCATAAGTGTCACAGAAAAATTTATATGTGACTGATGTAAAATTATACCATGTTCACTATTCACTCTAATTCGAAGTTTTATAAACATTTCTGTAGTCAAAATAATAAAATAAAAGTTGAGCTTGAGTATTGAGTAAATTTGGTGACTTCGGACCCAGATCTTGTTTTCGCAAAATATATAGGAATATAATTTTGTTAATGCCTGTGTATATCTCTTATTTGATATTTTACATCACGACAAGTAGTAAAAGTAGAACAAATTGAAATCATTTTTTTTTTTTTTTTAAAACACCTTTTTTCATTTTTTTATGTATTTGACTTACAATAAATATACAGTAATATATATATAACTGAGTGTCGATAACTGCACAGGTAACGTTATTTTCACCTTTAATTGGCCGATATGTCAGTGAATTTTCGTCTCGTCCCATTTCATTACGTAAAGACGAAAACTGATGCTACATCTGAAGAAAATTAATTAGGATTAATTTGAAAAAAAAAAATTAAAAATTGACAAAAATATAGTACCATACTCAATTACTTTTCATTCTTGATGGATAACTCATATGAAGTAATTTTAATAAAATCCGGTGTCCTCCAAAGAGAAGTATCGCCATGCGAAAAATATAAAAATATAAAATATAAAATATAAAAAAAAACACAGTAAAAACACTCTAAATTCAAAAATTGTCGGTCCCTCGGCCTTTATTGCCGTCTTTCACTCGATAAAGGCCAAGGGACAGAAAATTTGTGAATTTTGAGTTTTACCGTTTTTTTTTTATTGAGTAATTAGGGTTGCTTAAACGTATATTGTCGTTTGTACGTGTAGAATATTTTTCCTAGAGGAAATGTATGTTTCTTACCTGATGACACGATCATTATTACATCGACTTAAAATTTTAGTATTCACATAGTTACTGGCTAGGAGGATAATGACATGTTTATTGTCCCCCGGGGACTATGGAATGTTGGATTACCTGTTCAGTGGTGGTTGTCGAGTCGTTACGATAATTCATTCCTCACTTATTTCATTTGAATTTGCCTTTGGACTCACGACGGGTGTGGCCGATTAACATAGGATGCTTACTCCTCCATGGTACCTGATCCCACTTCTGAATTTCCAGAGGTCCGTGTTAGTGCAAATGTTGATCTTTAAGTTTTAATGGTTAATGGTTTGGTGTCTGTGATTTTTATATTTTTCAGACAATGGAAACGTTTTGCGTTATAAAATTTCATATTTATTTCCCCGTATCTGTATCATGTTATTTTGTTATTTAGGAAATTTTATTTGAACCTGAAAATAGAAAAATAAATCGACACAAACAGAAATATCGTACTTGGAAAAGGGTTGTTTAGATTAAAAAAAATTCTCTCGACATAAATATATTTAAACATACTAAAATTTTACAACAACTTTTGTACTAAACATACCTTTCGATATTAAAAAACGAAGTTCATAAACTTAACTTCTAACATGTATTTTATTATCTTTGGTATGTGGGATAAAGCCGGTTATTGTATTTTTGTAAAATCATTTTATAAAGAGACTCATTCTTGCTGCGACAAAATAAAATAATTAATGATTTAAAATTGCATAACTCTCTTAAGAGGCAACCCAGTAAAAGTTTAGATAGAAAGTGCATCGATACCCGTCAATTTGTAACAGTGTTGATAAAATTAAATTAAAACTGGTAGTTATAGTAACAAGTGACAATGCCCTCTGTTGGATTGATTGAGTCATACTTTGAAATGTAAATTGTTGCGCTTCCGCAGGGTCCATGCTTCCAATTACGTGAGTATAATTTATTTATGTTATTTAATGTATTTCTCCGAATAAATGATTTGGGTAATTTTAGCGATGCATTTACGACCGGGTCAAAATTTACCATCATGCACTATTTAGAATTGATTTTATAGAAAGATAATCAGTTTTCAAATTGGATTGAACAATTGAAGTTAATAGTATTTCATAATGTATTGTTGTACTTTATAATTAAATTCAAATAGCAAATGATTGAAGAGTGTAATACATTTCAACACAAGAGTCTAACACATTTCAACGTATATATGAACATAATGATGATAATATGTTTTAGTAAACTCACAATAAGCTATAATTGGGTACGTCATGACAATGTAGTTAGAGCAATGTGCTTTTTACAGGGGCTTACACATCAAGCCAACGAGGGTCAGAACTTCGTTTTAGCCAATTCATTGTATAGAACAAATTGATCTGCATTTATAGCGAAATACAAACGACCAAGAAGATAATTCATTAGATCATTTTAATTCGTTATTCGAGCCGGCCTGGCTCAGTCGGTAGCGCGTTCGTCTCTTGATCGTGAGGTCGTGAGTTCGAGTCCAGACGGCGGCAGGTTGGTTTCCTGTCCTTCGGATGAAACAGTAAAAGCCAAAGTCCCGTGTCACAGTAGGTGTCGGCACGTTAAAGAACCGTCACTGCTCAATGGCTGTAAGTGCCGAGCATAGGCCAAAATTTGAAGCCCTTCACCGGCATATGATGACGTCTCCATATGAGTGAAATATTCTTGAGTGGGACGTTAAACACCAATAAACAAACAAACAAACCAACAAACATCAACAATTCGTTATTCCTTATTATTTCATTCGGATTTGACCGTGGACTTGTGGTAGGTGTGACCGGTCAACAGGGGATACTTACTCCTCCGTGGCACCTGATCCCAACTCTGGATTTCCAGAGATCCGTGTTTTTCCAATATTCACCAGATATGATACAGTTATAATGCCTCCAAAACATCCTGTAGATTGGTACTTTGGTATATGTGGGTTTTTTTTTTATAATATAGTCATCAGTTGTCTTGATGATGTCAGCGAAATTGATTTGACATATTACATATTCAATCCGCGCGAGGGTTCAGTAAAAAAGAATTTGTACTTTATCATTACATCGACAATGATGGAACTACGATAAGGAAATGTGACATTATAAGAAGAATATATTATGCACACACAATATGTTATGTCATTCGAATACATTCTTTACGTCCGGTTAAATATATTAACCTTTCTCCTTTAGACCTCATGCCACATAATCAAAATGATATAAAACCCTGAAAGGTAAATTACAGTAAGATGAAATATTCTCACTTTCTTGAATACAAACAATATAATTTATATACTATGTCGATTGGGTTCGACCAACAATGTGCAACCTTGGTCATCAGTAACTTCGCCATATCCAGTTGTGTTAATTTTGAAAGGACCTAACATCAAAGTGTCAGAATTATGTTGTTTATCTAAAATTTAATTTATATCAATTAAATATATATATATATATAGAACGAGATATAGCGTGTGTGGTTCTATCTATGTATAGAGCAACGTGTGTGTATGTGTTTGTGTGTGACGCGTGTGTATGTCGTATACATTGTGTTGTGTTTTACTCACTGTACACTAATGAAATAAAAAAGCTTCAAATATTATGGTCGGTACATTTATTTATCCAATACCCCCTTAACGGAATGCACTCTAAAACCATTTATCATTTAAATCCCTCTCTCAGGTTTGCACTTTTGTGGTGTTTTAAATGAAAAACATCGTTTTTTAATCTCATTTTAATACAAAGTATATATTGTTCAATGATAAATTGTTTAGTTCAAAATAATCCTAATCGAAAGTTACAATTTTTATTATAAATGTAATAATTAAATTTCAGGCACAAATGACAGTAAATTTATAATATATGAAATGTTTTTGTATTATAAATCATCTAAAGTAACACAATCAAGCCGTTATACGTGAAAATACAAAATTGATATTGTGAAAACACCGGGGTGTATGCAACAAATGCCTTTGCTGTTGCGCTTTAAATTTCCGATCCCTGGCTCTTCTCATTACCACAAAGAAATAGATATCCATTGGATATTGAATTTTTGAGTTTTACGCCAGTCAACAATTTTTCAGTTATATGTTTGAGGCCAGTTTTTAATGGTGGATGAAAAAAAGATACCACCGGCCTTCCGCAAGTAAACTGGCAAACTTTCTCACAAAAATCATCTTAGCTTCCAGCTGGGATCGATCCTGCACTGACCAGAAGTGAGAGACTTCATGGTTCAAAGCGTGATGCTCTAACCAAACAACTACAGCCAAAGGCCCGGTATCCATTGGACAAACAGGGATGCTATTATAATTTAATCTATAAAAGTACAGTGAAATCTCGCTATCTCGAAATTCACGGGACCGCCCCGTTTACTTCGAGATATCCGAAATTCGAGATAACCAAAATTTTCAATTCACATATTTCCTATTCTTATTGGCCAACTAATAGACCTACTCGGGATACTACTTAATTAAAATTGGATTTAAGTAATTATTAATTACACTTTCATCTTGGCTCGTTAACGGAAGTCGATTGTCCCGTGTTTTGCAGGTAAACAAGAAATTTTAAGAATGATTTTTGCATACAAAAGGTAAACCTGCAATCGCAGATGTAACTTCGAGATAACAAGTGACAATTCTGTAATATTTGAATTTTTCGGAACAGAAAAATACTTTGAGATAATATCGAGATAGAAACTTCGAGATATCCGGAATAAAAGTAGTATAAATATATAGTAAAATAATCGGGACCGGCCGTTCGACTTTGACATATCCGGAATTTCGACTCATCCGATTTTGACATAACGAGATTCCACTGTATATAAGAAAAAGCAATGTAAATGTATTTTATATCTCTAAGACAAAATACTGTTTGATTTATTTTTCATTTTGCAGAAATTATAAATTAAACCTGATACAATGTTATCTCTGATGCATATTGTCGATAAAGAATATTAACAAAGATATCGACAAATGTCTACCTGACCTGATTACGCACACACACACACACACACACACACACACACACACACACACACATGCACACACCACACACACGCACGCACGCGCTCACACGCACACACACAATGAAAAATGTATGACGGATCTGTTTATTTCAATTTAATTATATAAATATCTTGAAAGTAAATTAACACATTTTAAATTGCTTATTGCTTGATATGGGATCTACATCATATTAATTACCATGTATTTTATTAAATTAAATGCATTAGTAAAGTAAATCTTACGAAAGTTGTGTTCAATTTTAGTTTTTGGCAGTTGGGTTAAACTTCCGCTGTATCGTTCGAAATATGAAATGCTAAATTTCATTTATTTGGAAGAGGTAGCGATCGTATCAGTAAATCTGTATTTTTTAATTCCATAGTTTGTTTTTATAAATTGGAAAATACGCTTCAAAGCACAAAGTCAGAATAATAAGGTTGTTTGAATGGTTAAAAATCAATACATTGCAATTCTATGTTTCTATATAAATTTTATTTTATCAACTTGTTTACTCTTCGGTTAATAAAATTTGGCAATTAACCACGTGTTGTTTAGTTAAATGCCTTTGTGATTCATCATAATAATCGTTTGCAGATGACTTCAGCTGTCGTCATCCTTATCACCAAGGAAACCAAATATTTAGAAAAGACGGATACCTATCACTCTCATTACACAGTGTGCAGTGTTAGAAATGACCATACCAACTTAAAACTCTACATTTGTTTGACTTAATTCTTTAAAAGTATAAAAAAAAATTATATTTGTTCTGTCATAAATATATATATATATATATATATATATATATATATATATATATATATATATATATTTACTGAAAAATATCAATCCTAAGTTTATATAATTAAAACATTACGTCGCCTAATAAGACGTGTATTTGTGCGTGCGCACTTGTGTGCACACGCGTGTGTGTATTTGTGTGCAAGAGGCAACATTATTGACAAAAATTATCTGCTTGAGCATTTGTTTCAGCCTTCTTTACATCGGCATTTGGTGACGTCTCCATATGAGTGAAATATTCTTGAGCGTGGGACGTTAAAAAACAATAGAACAACATACTTTTCTTTAGCAAAACTATAACTTATTCATAATATTACAATGGCAGTGATCGGATCGTCTCATGTTCATATCATCACTTTGGACTTATTTAACATGGAACTATTCCGATATGAAAAAAACCCAGTAAAACACTCAATATTCACAAATTTTCGGCACCTTGGCCTCTATCAAGTGAAAGACAACAATTCTTTGTCATGAAGCTGTGTATTGTGCAGACCTAATACTATGTAACTAATATACATATTGTCGTCTTTCATTTGAGAAACGCCAAGGGGTCGAAATTTTGTCAATATTGAGTGTTTTATTAGTTTTTTTTTTTCGTATAACTATACTTCCCTTTGGAGGACGTTGAATTTTATTCCGATATGTTGAGTGGCAATCCTCAACATTTCTAACAGACAGACATGCAAAATGCTGTATTTAGACCAGACACTTGTAAATATGAGATACCTATTTAAAATCTCGCGATTTATGAGGTACTAAGTCACTAAGTAGGGACCGCCATTACAGTCAAGTGTTCAATAAGGCTCTCATTCTAAACAAATACGACTGATACAATATATTGATTTAAAGGCTAAATGGATGACTGGTATATAGTTCCATCTTTATCTAACAATATTTGTTATTTCTTTTCTACAGTTCATATATATTGCCTAACAATAATAGATACTCTAGAGCCGGCCTGGCTCAGTCGGTAGCGCGCTCGACTCTGGATCATGAGGTCGTGAGTTCGAGTCCCGCCGGCGGCAGGTAGGTTTCCTGTCTTTCGGATGAGACCGTATAAACAGTAGGTCCCGTGTCACAGTAGGTGTCGGCACGTTAAAGTACCCTCACTGCTCAATGGCCGTAAGTGCCGAGCATAGGCCAAAATTTGTAGCCCTTCACCGACGTCTCCATATCAGTGAAATATTCTTGAGTGGGACGTTAAATAACAACAAACAAACAAACAAACAATAGATACTCTAGAAATATGTGTTTTATTGTATAACCGAAATAGTTCAGATAAGCTTCTACGAGTTATTTCCCTTGCATTTTTATCTCAAGACTTGATAGATTACCGAATTAATCATAATATGAAGTATGATAAAAAAAATAATTCAGCTGCATATCTCCGTCAGAGAAAAATAAATCTCACTTCCTTGATAATTGATGGTGATAGTATTGTTACCAAATATAAAATTGTTGATAGATATTTAATACACACTATCAAAACAGAATATAACATTGTTTCTGGTTGTATGAAAAAGCTTCTTGATTACATAACTGAAAACCATAACCACTTAGTGTTTGATAAAGGGGAAAATGTCGCTTTTAAGCAAACACTTGTTTCAAATTTAATCAAAGGCAATTGCAACGCAAATGTTAAGCTTTAGTTTGCCTGCATTTTTGTTGTTTGTTTGTTTGTTTGTTTGTTTGTTTTTATTTTTGTTTGTTTGAATTTTTTTTTTTTGGGGGGGGGGGGTTTCTGTTTTTTGGTTTTTTTTTGTTTTTATTGTTTTGTTTTTTGTTTTTGGGTTTTTTGGGGGGTTTATTTTTTGGTTGTTATTTTCTTTTATGTCTAATATACCGGTGAATTTTCATAAATTAAATATAAATTAAACAATGTGTCAATTGTTATGTGTGCAATTTTGGTCGTGAAAAAGTATAACGAAATAATCATCCTTGATTTTTATCGAATCAAGATAAAATACCTAGTGATAAAGAAAAAAAAACAACTGAATAAAAACCGTCATGCAAAACCATGAATAGAAAATAAAATATAAAATTGAACTACAAAAAGAAATAAACAAAAAATAAGAAAATCTCGGGCGGTAATTAACGATAACAACATTTCAAAAGAATTATACAAAACTAATGTTATGTATCTTGTGTATAGGATTTAACCCTAAGGCTTACAACCCTACAGGTCATGATAGACTGGTCTGATACAATAGGGTAGAGCATACCACTCAAATTATCAGGGGTGAGATGGTTAACCTTACATTCCACCGTGTCAGAATGAAACTTTCTAAGCATGTGTTTGACACATGGACTTCAAAGACATCCGGAGGTAAACCAAAAATAAATAAATAAATAAATAAGTAAATAATTAAATAAATAAATAAATAAAAATAAATAAATTAAAAATACAAAAAAAAGAAAGAAAATATATATATATATATATATATATCAATTGTTACCTTGTTAGTTGTGTTCCAGTTATTGTAGCAGTTTGATATGTATTATTCCTAATAAGAGACTGGGGAAGAATTTGAAGAGTAAGGGGTGTTCCTTGACCACATATTTGAGCATTGCGCTTTAAACCAAGGAGTACTGCACCTCTAGTAAGCGCTGGTTCGAGCCCCCACTCGACCCTAAACTTACTGTGTGAGAAAGTTTGCCAGTTTACCTGTAGCGGTCCATATGCCTCCCCATCTTGCCATAACTGCACAACGTGTATAAAACACCAAGTAAACAAAACAAGCACCATTGCCTTTTGTGTTCGAATTTCTCTTTAAAATATGACCGACGTTTAAACACACACTATTCGTCCAACTCTTTTGTACCCCACAGGTGTTCACTGTTTACAAGTTTAAAACTTTGATCTTATTAAATGCGGCTGCTCAAATTTTAACGTTCATCTTCAACCCCGTGTGCCAGAACATTGACTTGTGTGGCTTATCTATGACAAACCATACATTCACTCCAAATACACCTAAATATGACCAATGCAACTTCACACAATATATATAAGTTATCTGCATATATCGCTGGACGCGTATATAATAGTTCATAATTCCTATTGAATCGAATTAAAATTGTGGCGACATCTTTATTTCAAATCTTTATCAATATAATGTCGACACGGCGACCGCGGCATAATGATCTCCCGACAGATCTATACATTGTTCTGTGACTACGTATTCATTATTTAAACACTGTTCGCAACCTGATATAATGGTCGGTGTCAAAACATTAAACATTAGAACAAATATCGCCAGATCAATCTTTATAATCGTTAAATTAAATTTGTGTCAAATTTTCATTTTAAACGCGTCGAATATAAATTGATCTCAGTGTTAAAGGGAATAGCTGTGTGTTGTTGAACACACCTTTTTTCCATCGGAATATTCATGTAGGGTTTGAAGCTTTATATATTTTACTCTTGATAATAGTATCGAAAGTATCGGATCAATTTCTCTGTGCTTTGAAATAGACATGTTTTTTTAATAATGAAACTAGAAACTTGTAGGAGAGATTCATTTCTACACTATCTAATGGAACTTATAAGTTAGTTTGAACAACAATCGGAAGATTAGTTTGTGGTGTTCAATTTCAGTCTAAGGTAGGTGTTTGATACAATGTCTTTTTGAATCGAAAACAAAATCCGGATATAAAATCTAGATATTATATCGGTATTAGTGCGTAGTATACCATCAGACAGTTCATTGTGATATATACTTAATGAATATTGGACAGTTATTGATGTTTATTGTTTGAATACGTCCGAGGTCAGCGCCTGATATCACCGAATTTACTCATTACTCAACCCCAACGTTTATTTTATTATTTTGACCATAACTGAATAACTGAATAAATGCATACTCACACAATTGTTTAATATTTCTAAAGTTGTTTTCAAATGAACAATTAATCACATTATTATTTACAATTGCAAATTTACGCCATCAATAAACAGACATGTCCAGTTGCAGATAAAATGTTTATGTGTTTTACTTACATTTGTGAAAAATATATATTTTGAGCTCGGCTTGTGTACCTAGTAAATTTAGTGATATCGGGCCCTATTCAATTTTCATAATATTCCCCCAACTTTCGCCGATTTCGCTCTAAAATATGAGGGCAAATTAAAAAAGACGAAAAGTTCAATCTAAAATATTGAAATATGGACATATGCCGTCCACATGACTTTGATAATTTTGGGCGAATATATTTTCTGTCACAAATTGGCGAAAATAACCAGTATTTGTTAAGTCTAACTTACTAAAGACACTTGAACCAATGCAAATACCTAAGATGATTCCCTGAAGTTTGTTTAAAGTGGGAAAGCATACCGAGATACAAACGTACAGTTCATTAGTTAAAAGTGCCAGTTGATTGTAACTTAAACTTTACCATAGCGAGATATTGGTAAAGGAAAAGTGGGGTTCCCTATGGCAGAGTGGTGAGTGCATCATTATTTTGATCACAAAACCACACAGCTCTAGTCATCGCTGGTTCAAGCCCCACTGGGACCCATGCCATTCGAGTTTACTTGCGAAATGTCAGTGGAGGTTCACTGAAACCGTCTTCTCGATTGTTAGCGTAAAGAGACGTAAAAGAGTAAATAGCCATGCTTTGCTTCCATTGAAATTCGAACTCCATACCTTTCATTTCTGACGCAGATACTTCAGTATTGAGCAATCATAGTCGTGAACCATGACATATATTCATCTTTAATAGTGTATTTGTTTTATACAATGTTGTCCCAAGCTATAATTTCTTATTCATATTGATTTATTTTCAAAAATGTATACTTCTTAAATTCGAAATGCTAATAAAAAATACTAATTAAATTATGCAGCAAAGTCTTTAAAATTCCGCGAATATTCTACACAAAAGGAAAAATAAAAAGGATATAAAGAATTACGTACATCATAGTATCGGTAAATAACATATTTTCAGTCTTTCTATAAACAATATATTTTTTTTCGAGTTGTTCCATCCCGTTCAGTTTTTTTCGAAATAGTTTCAGTTCATAGTTTATGAAAAACAGCTTCATTGGAAGTGATGATTCTCTTCTGTTTCTCCGAAACTGCATACTATAGTGACCAACCGTGAAATAACAATGTAAAGAAAAAAAAAACACCTATGTAGCTGTAGCTTTATACTATTTCTTAAGCCTTAGAGTGCAAACCATGGTATTGTTTCGTTCCATGACTCCGCACACGTGTACTTTATAAACTGTCGTAACAACCATATCACTGATAATAAATGCGATGTCTTCGCTCAGCCTGGTCACGTGATTTACACTTTATTTCATGTGAGTAAAATTTGACAATCGCCTTTTATATATTTATTTAAAATATATCTGTTTTTTTAAATAACTAATTCAACATTTAGAAAGACATTTAAACAATGTAGCAAATTAATATAAGTTGAAGATGTAGTAATTAGAATTTTTTCTTAGTTTTTATAATTAATATTACTAATTTTATAAATTATTCAAGAAATGTTCTATGGTAAATAAAAAGATCGAAAAGTGTTCATGT
>BROG01000869.1:27500-251222 GCA_030159075.1 Atrina japonica
TCTATCTTTCTATCTATCTATCTATCTATCTATCTATCTATCTATCTATCTATCTATCTATCTATCTCTACTATCTATCTATCTATCTATCTATCTATCTATCTATCTATTTGAATTTCATGCTGATATTGTATGCATATATGCATTTAATAGGCTATTAAGTTGAAGCTCAAAAGTATCCTAGGTTTCCATAATGTATGTAGCCCGTCCTTCTTTACGGATGATATTGTTATTGTTAACAACGCAAAAACATAAACCACCCATCAATGTTCACAACTAATCTCTTATGTTTGTTATCAAACTTCATCAATTATTACTATAGCTTGACGCACTGTCCGTTGTAGAGTTGTCTTATATTGGAAATATGGACTTCTAATAGTGACAAGTCTTTTGTGAAGTAGCAAGTACTACAGAACCTCTGTTAAAAGCCCTTAAGTTGATTTGAACAGGATACTAGACATATACGCAGCTGCCATTGCGACGCTGCTAGTGGTACATTCGCGGAACATACGTAAGTCTTTCATGTATAGTTGCTGTAAAAGGTTTATTACTTCATAAACTCCTTTTAATAGTGAGGATATAATCAGAATTATCTTTAAATTTTACGTTAAGATACAGTATTTAACCAGATGTATGCTGAATATATTTTGATAACCGTTAAATCCATTTTGTTGTATCGTAGTATACACTCATTATAGAACTGTTATAAACTCATTAAGGAACTGTAATCAGCTCATTATGGGGTTGTTACAAATACATTACACTGTTATTAACTAATCACAGAAATGTTATTTTCTCATTATGGGACTGTTATTTACTCATTACGGGACTGTTTAACTCATTATAGGACTGTTATTTACTCATTATGGGACGGTATTTACTCATTATTGGACGGTATTTACTCATTATTGGACTGTTATTTACTCATTATGGGACGGTATTTACTCATTATGGGACTGTTATTTACTCATTTTGGGACGGTATTTACTCATTATGGGACTGTTATTTACTCATTATGGGACGGTATTTACTCATTATGGGACTGTTATTTACTCATTTTGGGACGGTATTTACTCATTATGGGACTGTTATTTACTCATTACGGGACTGTTTAACTCATTATAGGACTGTTATTTACTCATTATGGGACGGTATTTACTCATTATGGGACGGTATTTACTCATTTTGGAACTTTTATTTACTCATTACGGGACTGTTTAACTCATTATAGGACTGTTATTTACTCATTATGGGACGGTATTTACTCATTATGGGACGGTATTTACTCATTTTGGGACTTTTGTAACTCATTACGGGACTGTTTTAACTCATCGAACTGTTTTAACTTTAAATTAGAGGACCGTTTTCACTCATTGTTGGACTGTTGGGACTAATATTCACTCATTATGTTAGTGTTATTTACTCATTATGGGAGTGTTATTTACTCATTATGGGAGTGTTGTTTTCTCAATATGGGAGTGTTATTTACTCATTATGAGAGTGTTTTAACTCATGGGACTGTTATTCACACATTATGGGACTGTTATTAACTCATTAAGGGACCTTTTTAACTCATTATGGGCCTGTTATTAACTCATTATCTGTACTGTTCTTAACTCAATACATATTACATCTTGATGATGATGATGATATGATGATGATGAATGATGATGATGATATGATGATGATGAATGATGATGAATGATGATGATGATAATGATGATGCAAAATTTGATTTACAAGATCACACTCGTATTGTTTATTGACATAACATTGATTGATATACCTTTATGTCCCATACATCACAGTATGATTATTTCATCAATGTATTGTACTAACGAGTACGGTAATCAAACTGGTACTTGCAACATTTTGTCACACTGGGTGTTCAGCAAACAAAAGATGTAGAACTATTTTCTGTTTAAATATTTGAAGTGACAAATTGATTATATGTCAAATGTCCTTGCATGAACCATACAAACTAATACTTCAAAATAACAGATGTAAATTATGATTGCAAAGTAGAATCTCCGGATGAAATAACGGAAAGTTGTTACCTGTTACAATTATACAAGGTCGATCAAAAGCGAATGTTGTTGTTGTTGTTGTTGTTGTTGTTGTTGTAAGAAATAATTCAGAAAGAGCAGTTACGGTATCGGAAAACCATTCATTTAAAAATGTCAAGATTGACTGTTCTCTAGTTAATTTGAAAACAAAATATCCTAGTATTTAGATAAAGAACGAATCAATAACTTGATGACCTAGCAGTTAAATTATACTAGCGTAGGATATAGAAGCGTACAACAGATCATGGAAGAAGACAGTTAATCATACGAAAAAACCTTATCAATTCTATATTGATTTTCTTAAGTCTAGTTTGACCCCGCAAACACGTTATCAAAATGTATCTGGTCACTGCGAAGATATTTAGTCAGAATTAACCAACTTTATTATTCTGTGACCAAGTCTCCCATCTAGTAACTTAATCTTCATAATTTGTTACCGACTTCAAGTTATTATTATCTTTGCTTAAGTATTTTTTTGCCACGTGTATTACGCATGACAAAAAAAAATAAATACAAATCGTTTATAATAATTCATCAAATTTGTATATTAATTTAAAATACTAAACCGTTTAGTGAAAGAAAAAAAGAAAGTTATACCCTACAGGTCATAATAGACTGGTCTTAGACAATGAAAAAGAACATACCATTTAGATACTTAGGGGGTGACAGGACTAAAGGTGTGCCATGACTTAGAAAATTTGGGCATATTCTCTCACCACGTGAAACGGCTCAACTCGTAATGGCCAAATCCACGGCTAAGCATATCGAAAGCCATTGGAACTGGTAAATACGACTACGATGGGTTCTACAAGAAATTGAATAAAATTTTGGTCATATATCATCCACGAGAATTAACTTGTCAACATACGTGACAGTAACATTGACGGCATACAAACTGTATGAGTTATTGAAGATAAGGCGATCAATTCTTATAAGCGGCGAATTTGATTCATGTTATATATATGTATAAATATATATATATATATATATATATATATATATATATATATATATATATATATATATATATATATATATATATATATATATATATATATATATATTCCCAATAAAATTTAATGTCCTCCAAAGGGAAGTGTTTTACTGTTTATATATATATATATATATATATATATATATATATATATATATACTGCAGATGTTTGTGATCACATAGTCACATTTACTTTACCAGTTAATATTTATCCATCTATACTATATACCTATCCACCCATCCATCTATCTATCTATCTATCTATCTATCTATCTATCTATCTATCTTTCTATCTTTTTATCTATCTATATACATTTTTTCTGTCTGTCAATCTATTAAGCTATCTGTCGATCTATCTGTCTATCTTTCTTATTTAGCTATAACATCACTTTAGTATTTCCCCTTGAGTTATATTCTATAACTTGTAGCATTTCAAAGCGCCGGTACCAATCATATTGTACACCCATACATATTGAATATATGATAATCTTATTTCATTTTGAAGTTATGAAAACGAATATATTATTCCAAAATTTTAATTACAAGTGTTTGTTTACATTTTAATGATAATTAGTTTGATATTCTTTTCCGTCAGTTTGATGTTTTAATTGTATTGTTTTGTTTTCATTGTGTTCGGTTTTTGTTATTTATATGTTTTTATATGTTTCTTTATTTCTGTATTGTTTTTGTTTTTGTTAGTGTTGTGTTAAGTTTGGTGAAGGCTGTTAGATCGGAAAAACATTAAAAGACATGAATTACACCTTTGATATTTATAATTGAAGAAGAAACATATAAATACTAACACCCTTTTCCTCTACATGACACAATTGAATATTGGAAGATGTGCTAAAACAAACACTTTAACTCATCAACCCTTGAAAAACAATGGAATGTTCTAGAAGCAATGAATTAGACCAGTCCAAATATGTCTGTAGGGGTAAATGAGTTAAGAAAAGTCAGTGGATGATCATTCACTATACTTTCAATATTAAAAAAAAGTAAAAGGAACAGGGATATCGAAAACTGCGTTTAATGTCAACGTTCCGCAAGTTTTACGGTCGGTATAATAGTCTTATTTGCGACTACTCTGTTTCACTAAGTGAAATGTTGAGTTGCCTTTTCGTTTGCGGTTGTTGAGACGTCCGTACTAATTGTCGCGAGGATACACTCCTCACATGTTTCACTGGACTTGACTGTGGACTCACGGCGGGTGTGACCGGTCGACAGGGGATGCTTACTCTTCCATGGCACCTGATCCCACCTCTTGGTTTCCAGAGGTCCGTGTTTGTCCATTTTTTATCGGATTTGTATCTATGTCCTGGACTTTCTATTGATTTACACTTTGGTATCTGAGGTTTTTATATTTTAGAATGTATGTAAACCAGGCGCAATTGTCTAGATATATATACTGTTTCACGCCATCTGAAAAAAAAAAATGTTTCTCGGCTGTGACGTCACTGATTAAATCGTCATGTCATAGCACGAGAGTAATATATATATATATATGTTTGAGTTTTATAGTAGCAATTAATGCTTGTGAGACTTCGGCACAACATTTTGACTGTTGCCAGAAATTCCATGAAATAACTGTTTGCTGCGTCATGCGATTACGTCATACAGTTAGTAAAACAGTAGCGATAATGTGGACGCTTACATGTCATATTCCAATGGTGAATAGTGCCCTTGTTTCATATTCGAGTCGTAGAGCTTATGTCTCTATACCCTGACAACACTTTTGGCATAGCCTATATTATAACATACAAAAATACTACACCATAGTGTAAATATAAGCGGCCTTGAAACATACACACAGAATGATTTATGGACGTTTATATTGATTTAAACGTTCTTAGTTCATTTGGGTATTCCAGACATTGTTATATCTAAATTAATAATTTTGATAAAGCAGATTTGAGCAAAAATCAATATAACAAATATTAGCGGAACTCTCAGAATTAGTCGGTATATACATTTTATTGATGGGATTTGATGTTCAATAATGCATGCTTTATTTTGATTTCGTTTCAGCTTTACGCCGCTAGTACAAAGGCGTCGACCACAAACCTCGCATTGCGAATACCAGTCTTTTGCAGCACAGCCAAGAATACGTTCTGCTCGTTATCCTTCCGAAGTCGTTGCAATGCCGAGGTCCCATGTCAGCATTGCCCGTTTTTACGACTGGTCGGAAGATCTTAATGACTGTGTTTCTGTCTCAAAGTTTTATAGAAATATAGCATCAACTCACAAACAGGATAAGATACGCAATGCGGGACAAAGGTGGAGCAACAGTGGAGTCAACGTAAATCCTGGAAGAATGTTCCTGCGAGACAAAGCGGGACTGACAAAAGGTGAACGGGAGATTATAGAAGGAATATACAGGAATAGGGGTGACCTGCAAAGAGAGGACGGCATCTCGTTCACTCCTCGCGATGAGTGGCATTTTGTGAGAAGTCACAAGGACGCTTGGTTGATTGGTAAAAATATACAAAAGGACGGACTGAAAATAGATCCTACGTCAGATTTAAAGCTCCCTGATTATCTATTCAGTAGACTTTCGGAGATTGAAAGAGCGTCTCCACGTCATTTCTGTTTGTACTGTGAAGCTAGTTTTCTAAATAATTCAGATACTTTAGACAGACGATTCGTCTGTTTACATAGGCGTGAGGAAGCACCTGCTGCTCCTCCAACTACACCAGATAAAGACTTAAACGAACCAGATCAAGGGGATTCCCCCCGACGAAACAAGCGACGGCAACCAGTCTTCAAAACAGAACACGAGAGTAACACGAATGAACAACGTATTCGACTTTTAAAAAGTGTTGATGAATCATATAATAATAATATGAACAACGATAGTTTCGGAGGTAGCAATAGTTTTAGTAAAAACAGTGGGTGTAGCAAATACAATAATTGCGAAGTTCACGTGAATAAAAGCAATAACGACCATACTGGTCATAACAATAAAAAGAAAGTTTATGTGAATGTTTTTCTGCCAAAGATTCCGTCAGACATTTCACATGACGGTCACGTGGCACTGACGATAGACGCAAAAAGAAACAATTTTATGGACGGCGGTAAAAATGGTGTGCGTGAGGGATCACGTGTATCTCGATATAAACACGAACTCTTATCCCCAACAAACACTGCGGTTTTATTGGATAATCGTCGCACTCCAAGAGATTGTTATAAACTTGATTCTACAGCTGGAGAATGATAAATGTGCAGGATATTCGCCGTACTCCGAGAAATTAATATGAGCAGGAACCTACTTCAGGTGAATAATATATAATTTCCGAGGAACTATACTTAAACTTTTTAAGTTTTTTATGAACGTGTTGATAATTATTTGAAATAGCCTAGCCAGACAATTTCGTTTATTTGTTGTATTCACAACGTTTTCGCCTCAAAGTCGAAGGTTAAGCAGCTGTAATTTATATTCTTGAGTGAAAGCGATTATGCTTCAATCAAACTCGGACCAATGATCGGCCAGTAGGCGGGAACAGTATGACAATGGTTTATCACGCCAATTCTATCCCAAGTGTCTTTTGTTTAGTACTATTGAACGTATCTTCACCACAAAAGAGTGGAGTTTTCGGGAATGGTATATATTTATTACAAAAATAGTCTGTATATATATGCGCACAACCATTTCCTGCAACAAAACGTATTGAAAACACAGATAGTTTCGCGAACCCTTTCTTGACCTGGACGAGTTACAATTTAAGGTATTACATTAAAATAACATTGGTAAGAGTTATCTTTCCTTCTTGTCAACAAAAGTTCGATGGCCCAGTAGCGTTTCCTATGAAGCCTGTCATAACCCAAAAGTGAGTAGAATCGATCACATGATCATCAAAAAGTTACTCCGCCCCATCAATGTATGTGAATTGGACAATACCTAGTTTAAAGGTGCTCTTTTGGCAAAATTTTATTCATAATTTTTCTATATGATTATTTCTATTAACAAAATATGTCATTCAGTTTCTTCAATATAAATGAAAGATATATATATATATATATATATATATATATATATATATATATATATATATATATATATATATATATATATATATATATATATATATAGACTCATTGAGAACTTACCGACTTATAGGCTTTTTATAACGTTCACGTATAATTCGTTGTTGAACTCACAACATTTTGACCTCCCCACCTACCTTTTGTGAAACAGCACCTTTAAATAGTCAGGTAAATACCTTTGTAATACACGTCTTGTCATCCTGGGTCTGAGTCCTGTTAGAACCTAGTCTGATTTTGTGAGAAAGTTTGCCAGTTTACTTCCGGAAGGCCAGTGATCTCTTCCTGCGTACGCTGTACCCGGGTTCTCTCCTCCAACGTTAAAAACTGGACGACACCATAAAACTGAAATGTTGTTTAGCGTAACGTAAAATAATATGTCTCTTGTAATAATATCTAGAAGTTATTATTACGTATCGCCGTAAGATTTTGACTGAAAATATTTTAAGATTGTATTTATTTATTTATTTATTTATTTATTTATTTTGAGTGTATGTCGTTACAGTTTGTTTCGTGTATCATTCATACCATAACACGGTACCTTGGTTGAAAACTCGAATGCATTTGAACCCAAACATCTCTCCTCTTCAATGGACCTCCACTTTAATGAATCTCCACAAAATACAGTAGTTTGGATTACGTATTAGATCAGTGATCAGTGATTTAGGGGAGTATGTTAGTCACATTTCAGTAACACCGGCAATGTTTTGTCTTGATTCTGGAACGAAATGCATTATCGTTTGCATCATATAAAATATGTACTTACAAGCAAATCATAAAGTAGTCCAGAAGATAATTTACAAGTATGATCACTGAAGGAACACGGAACTCTGAGAAATTCAGAGATGGGGTCTAGCACCATTGTGAAGTGAGCATCTCCTTTCCACCAGGGGCCTCCATTACCGAGTAGTTTGAACCATAGAATCTCTCACTTCTGGTCAGCGCAGGTTCGAGCCGGGCTGGAACCAAAACTGATTTTTGAGAGAAAGTTTGCGGCAGTTTACTTGCGGGAAGGCCGGTGGACAGTTAGTGGTAACAAGGTGATGTAGCGTATATATTAGATTATTCAAATAATTTCCTAAGTTTGTCACAATAGGAATATAACAAATGACAAATTAGGAATCTCTGTTGGTGGTCTTTTCCGCCAATGAACAATGGACGATTGGACAATAGATTTGTGGTTTTTTTTCTGTGCAATTCAATTGCTTGACAATAGCAAGCTTTTATTCTATAAATATAACCTAAAGTATAGATAATTAATGTGATTCATTTCTCCAGTACCATAATGCACCAAATCTATTCAGCTCATTAAAACGGATTTCCTACTACATTATCTATTTTTTCAAATCAACAAATATAAGACAATTATGCTTGTTGATGTATACCTATATCGGGATGGTACGGTTATGGAGAGTTGAGGAGAGGTAATAAAACGTCCCAGTATCTTGATCTGCAAATCCACTTAAACACTGCCTCAAGATGGAGTAGAGTTGTTCAGAGTACAGTGCCAATCTACATTGATGTTATGATTCCAGTTACAAATAATTATAGAGTTTCATTGTTTTCAAGATCATAATTTGGAAATAATCATCGCAGATAAGTTTATGGCAAGTCGTAAATGAGTTATAAATCAAATTTGACTGACTGGTCTTCAATTTCCACAACAAAAATAATTCAATCCTGAAAATATGTATATGATAAATATCCAAAGTGGTGCTACTTGTCACATTAGATTTAGTACTTTCAATAAATGTTGAATATAGCTATACTCGTTTTGTTTATGTTGCGTTGTTGTTGTTTTATATCGCAAATGTGTTTCTTATTCAATGTCTATTTCAGTGTAATTACGAATGCCATAATATTAGCGCAACGAGAGTCTAACGAGGCATGTTATTATTTTGCAAATTAGTTTCATTAAAAGTACACAGTACCTCCAATAAGGGAAGTGTCACGTGCTGTTGTCATTTTATCATTTCTTTACATTTCTTAATGTTTTATTTCCTTCCGCCTCATACAATATAATTGCGTACTTAAAGGGGGTATTAGTTGTGTTTACCAACACATATTTCGTTTTTTTCTATTTCTTTTACTTCTTGTATTAATGTACAATAACAAATAATCTATACACAGACACGCAAAACCTTACATTCTAATATAATTATATATATATATATAAAGTAAGGTTGAGTTAATCAACTGCAATTGAAAAAATGTATATCTGGGTTTTCTCAAGCAATATTCGCAAAATATATAGGAATTTCAGAATTTTTAGGTCTGTGTATATCTCTTTTTATTATTTATCAATCTATGTAGTTAAAAGGGGTGAACCTTTATTTTGAAAAAAAAACATACACAGCAAATGCCCCTTTAAGACATTCGGTTAAATCATTTCAGAATTTCGTCATTACACTTTACCGATACAATGTTTTGATTTACCGATAGTTTGCCACAGAAATGGCCAATACTACACAAAACACGACATAATTGTAATGAAAAGAAGATTATAAAGTGATTTTTGACAGTTTATTTCTGTGAGTATGACCACATTGTAAATATTATTTAACACAAAATACGATTGTCAACAAGATACAGATTCAATAAATTAAAATATGTACAGGTATTATATCACAAAGATTTGGGATTAAGCATGTACATAAAGCTGAAACAGAAATATATTACTGTTGAAAACAACGTATCGTCTTTGAATCGCGAATGTGATTTTTGCAACGTTCGGTTTCCTTTTAGAAATCAGTTGGATCAAATAAACAAAGGCTAAAGTTACATAGTACACAAAATAAACGTTATTTTATATACGAGACAGTCCTATAAATAGTACTTTGTAAATGATTTAACAAGAGCTAGCATCCTTGATTCTAATCTATAAATAGCTATGCAAATTTGCAAGAAAATGTATTTAACACAAAAAGGTATAAAACTATAAATGGACCAGACACTTTTACACCATTAGCTGCATAAAAGCAGAGGTGAGATTTTCTCATGACAGTTAACAATATTTATAATATTGAATTTCTAAAAGAACATTTACAGAAGTATCTAATACAAAATAGTTTTCATTCTGGCTTCTGTTCGTCATGTAAAAATTATTGATATTCAAAAATATTGAATAAACAGTAAATGCAGTTATGAGTCACGGGATAAAAACAGCCATACTGCCTAGGACGCTAGGCAAACTCCTTTTAAGCATTGGTTTTGTATATTTTCCGTGCCATTGCGAAATGACCCAAATGAAGACTGTATAATTAGCAAAGCAGTAGATATTTTTTGTTTTAACAAAGTTAAAATGATTAGCATTAATTGCAATTAATTAATTAATAGCAATCACCATAAACAACAGAATGATATACTAGTGGGCGTGGCTAGATACATTCAAGTTATTGAGAATTGATCCGAATGCCTTCTCTCTTAAAAACAAATGACATCTTCGGAAATATATTAATATTCATTATATATATATAAATTATACAAAAGCTATTATAGGTCTCGACTCATCATATAATTACCATGCAAGGTAATCGGTACAAAAACACCTCTAAATGTCTCGTTAAAACAACTCTTAACGTCTTGTTAAAACACCTCTAATTGTCTTGTTGAAACATCTCTAATTGTTTTGTTAAATCACGTAGATTTACTGTTGGATTATTGTTTTGCGCCACACTCAGTTTATCAGTCATATTGTGGCGAACAGTTTTAAATAGCGGAGGAGGGAACCTAGAAGAGACCACCGGTCTTTTGTAAGTAAACTGGCAAACTTTCTCACAAAATCAGGTTATTTTTCTGTTGGGCCCCAACTCTGCAAAGAGGTGAGGCACTTTATGGTTGAAAGCGTGATACTCTAAACCACCTCCATATTTCAACTTAATAAACATACGAACAGACCTGTCAGAACGAACGAATTGCAATTTACTGTCTTACCATGGATTTCTATAAAATTATAGAGTATGAATACATTAATATATAGTGTTTCAAGTTTACATAATATGTGTTACTTTACCATAATTACAATGTTCCACGAAGGTATATAATTATTCTTTTTCCATGTTGCTTTTTATCATTCAAACACAATTGAACGTGTATATCAATGAATGATTTCCTAATTTTACCATAGATAAACTGATTTTTATAACCGTTTATTAACAATGGCGAATATTACCGGATAGGCAGTAATGCAAAATGGAGATATATAAAGTCCCCCGTTTAATATTCTATATTATGTTTTACCATACAGATGATATTACTACATTCTTGCAAAATGCTATTAAACTCATAACGGCGATGAATGAGCCAATAATGTTTGTACTTTCACAGTAGCGGGAATACTGTCAACATTTTATTTTCACCTAAAGTTATCACTATCGTTTTCGATTTGAAAATTTTATAAACACAACTTTAAATTTTTAATTTTGGAAACATGCCAAAATAAATGCTCAAGGCTATAGATTCTGTTAATAAGACTTCATCACTTGAGCTCGAATTATAAATAAATGTATATATAGTTCGGAAATAGAAAGTGGTAGCAAACAAGGCCAAATTCTAAGCCTAAATGTATTTTTAAATCCATGTACATGAGTAACCACTGTATCGACTTAAAACCAAAAAGATATCATAAAAGCTAAACATTCGTCATTTACATTGTAAAAGTGTCTAAGCCGCGTTACCTCTTCATCTTATTCACCTTCGTGCGTCTTATTATGGGACGCATTTCAAAACATGTAATCAATAGTATCACTTTAATTGATACCAATATTTTATAATAAAAATGAAAAATACAATTTTATGAAATTCTGTTCAAAACACATTTACCACATATCATTTTACCATATATACTAAAACAAGAGACATAGCTCCCTGCTTAAACTCCCGAGAAAATGGAAAACGGGTCAAAGTGGGACATCGCCCAGAATATTAACATTGTCAATTGTCATACGTATTTGAATTTGCCGGCTTCGTATACTTTAACAATAACGATGATTTGTTTTGATAATGACAAAAAATTATTCTATCCTACTTAGGGTATAGGAATCAATTTCCTCATTCAGCACGGGTGAGGGAAATAGTATTGACTTCTTATCTAAAAGGATTTTTAGAATTAATTTTACATTTTGAAAAAGAAAACTGATGAAAACAGTTACAACGATGGACGGGAGGTAGAGAAAATGAACAATGGAGTTGAACCTTAATCTTAACATCGATTTATTTATCAATAAAATGTCCATTGAAATCTTAATAATCTTAATTTTTTGTTTTGGATCAAATTAAAGATGACAAACAAACAGTGCTTTAACTTTATTTTTTTTTAACTTAAAGTTAATAATATATGAATTTGAAATAATAAAAAAAAGTTTGTGAGTAATTGTGAGACGTGAAATAAACAACTTCAAGAAAAATACAACATTTACATTTCAACCAGGAGACAAAGCATTCTACTAAAAACCGAAAAGGGTTAGTAAAATAGTGGTAGGTCGAACCCGAGCAGACAGAATTTTTGTTGTTCACACAGAATAAAAAAAGTCATACCAACATACTAAATGTTTTAAGATACGAACATCTAAATTGTGCTCTATTACAGGTGACGCCTAATAATAATAATTTAATGATGAGGATGATGGTCATAATGATGATGATGATGATGATTATTATTATTATTTATGATTTTTGCATTGTATCCAAACTAGATAATATCTGGGGGACTCTTTGGCCGTGTTGTTTGACCATTGTGCTTTACACCATGAGGAATCACACTTCTGTCCAGTCGGGTTCGAAATCCACTGGTATCTAAGTTGATTTTGTGAGAAAAATTGTCAGTTTATTTGTTGTCTCTACCCAGGTACATTGTAACCGAATTCTCTCCTCTGCCTTCAAAAACTGACAGCAAAAATGTTGAGTGTGACGTAAAACCCCGTTCAAACAACAGCAACAACAACAGATGTTGAGTGTGGCGTAAACACGCATTCAAACAACAACAGCAACAACAAAAACAACAACAAGAAAACAAAGTAACATCGTTGACGTTATGAAATGCATCGCCTTCTATCACTCTTTCAGACTTTGACATGATTTATACTACTCACACGCATCAATATTCGCCAATAATAAATAAGAGTCACAGAAATGTGTATTTTTGGTAAAATACTACATAAAAATACTAAACGGAATGAAACTAGTTATAGGTCCACCAAGGTTAATTGGCACATGTTTACAAACACAACGAGTTTAAATTAAATCAAGGCTTGTCAACACAAAAGTATTAAAGCTTCAGTAATGCATTGATTTCGTGCAAGGCAGTATATCGCTGTACAATTTATTTTTGGAAAATAGACCGTAATTATTTTGGTTTTTAACAGAACCCGGATGTGCCAGTTTACCTTGGTAGACCTGTAGATTCCTATGCATCCGACTTTTATAGTTCTTAACTATGGTAAATGGCCTTTGCATGGCTAAAAGTCCTTACAAAATGGTTCAGTTTTACTGTGTGTTGATCACTCCCTATGCAATACGTACGACATTGCTTCAGCAATGGCCAAGAGACATTATGTAACTCTTCTAATTATAGATTATGACATCATCATTGGATGTCTAGGATTCCGATTCCCTTGTTTGTTCATATAATCCGATACGTTTCACATTGATACTGCAATACTATAAATCACACAATCGCCGAATACTTAATGTCATGCTACTTGTACAAAGGATATGGATCGTAATTCAATGTATTCCTGTTTATACAAATCTCAATATCTTATTAATCATACAAGCTTCTTGATTGGTGACAAAATGTATCTTTTATGTTTTACTTCATCTAAAACCAAGTTAAAATTCACCAACTGTTACAAGAATTTATTTCATTTTTTGTTGCAAAATATAAAATCATGTAAAATGTATTCAGGCGATACGCATGTTTCATTGGCTCTCCAATCGTGATAGAGTAATTGTAATTAGCTAAGTATATCTATTTATCGTAATATTATCATATGTACATATAGGTCGTACAAATGGTACAACGCTCCATCACAATCGAGACTCTATGTACTCTGAGTCAGCATCATTTTGCTCAAACACGTAATTGTCTCCGGCTTCCTCACTTTCCTGAAATACAAAGGATGTTTTATAAACGATCAAATGTTGTCCAATAAAAGGAACCTAAGTATAATGATAACAAAACACCAACAACATAGATTTGATTACTGATACATGCACAAGAATCTTCCCAGAATTCCATATTAGTCTATCTTTCCACAGACCCAAGTTTGGTTGCAAATATACAATAATCGGTTCCGTTCTCAGAACTATGGTAGTTGGAATATTGACCTATCACCTTAAACGTAAAAATGATTTATTACAATCCTATTTTGATTTGTGCGATACTATTTACAAAACATTATGTTTTGTTTATTTTTTTTTTCAATTATAAATTAATTCAATTTTTTTTTACGCCACACTCAACAAGTTTTGCAGTTAAATTGTGGCGGCCAGTTTTTAATGGTGAAGGAGAGAACCCGGTTACAATGTACCCAGGAAGAGACCATTGGCCTTCCGCAAATAAACTGGCAAACTTTCTCTCCTCACAAAATCAACTTGGGTTCCAGCGGGGTTTGAATATGGGCTGACTTTGGGAGACTTCACGGTTTAAAGCGCGGTGCTCTAACCACTCGAAACGGAGGCTTCTACAAAACATTGTGAATGTATTGTAAAGCGGGCCTCGTCCCGAGATCAAATGATCACAGACTCAAAAGTTATATTTCATAAGATTCAGTAACCGTCAAATTCACTTATATTTCAAGTTAATACAGGCCATCGATATTTGGTACAATTGATAACAATAGTTTGCAGATACGTTTGAAGTATATAAAAATTCTCTTCACATTTAGCATATGTCTAAAATAACAGCACGTTTATGAAACTGAGCTAGTTTCCATTGAAACTATTACAAGTATGGTTGCTACCAACTTTTATCTGTAAACGCCAGCTTTAGCATGCAAAACCAATTTCTTGTATTGAATCTATTCCCTTGTTTAATATGAGGTCTGCTAACAATTGATTGATTGCTTCTCAATAAACGTATTGCAATTTATTTCAATTTTGCTTAAATCAGAAGAAAAGAACTAAAAGCGGTTTACTATTCAATAAAAACTATGCTCATGTTCGATAAGACAACACAATTTCCTTTATAAAATGATTTTTCTGTCAAACCAACAAATTACTGATATTGATAGGAATCGTTATAATTGGTTTTCTTAGCTTCAATTTGAATAATATATCCTCTATAACGTTTCTCTTATCCTTATCATTTCGGCCATTTTTCAAACCTTTTACTTGGACAGTATGTCTATATTTCCAATGCATGCTAGGAAATTTGTTTCAATGTAGAATCTCATTCCTGCGTGTTGTAGTTCAGTCGACTAAGGCATTGGTATTACGCGAGAAAAGTTCGAGGATAAATGGTCGATACCATGTCATACCTAAGTCTTGATTGAAGTTTACTTGACACGTTGAGGACCCCCACTGCATCGGTGACAGTCCATAGCACATGCCGATATTTGTTGCACTACCGCTGTAGTTCCATGTAAACTATTTTGGAATTAATTAACAATGAAAGACTATTAATGTTTTAAGAATTACGATCACTAGTATATATACGGCAAAACCTGCTATAGCGGCCACCTCTATAACAGGATTGCCTGTTTATAAAGGTAAGTTTTTTCAAGTACCTTGACTGCATGCTTTAACTAAATTGAACCTGTGTATAAGGGTCACCTGCACATAAAGGACAATATTTTCTGGTCCCTATATACAAGTTTCTCTGTATATGAATAATCTTATGAGAAGTAGTATACATATTTTCCAATAAAATGAAAGTAATGTTTTACACAAGCAAATACGTTGATCAAATAGGTCACTACTTCCGTCCAGTTATGATAAATGGACAGAATGAACCAAAAATAAACAGAGGGATCATCTCTCCGTCATGGAAAAGCCTTAAAAACATTATCATAAGGAGGATTCACGGGCAAGATAGGTTTCTTCATTAAACTTTAAAATTTTAAAGTATGAATAATGAGGACATGACAGAATCACATGATCATTTATATATATATAAGATAGTATTAATATTGTAGTACCGCCATTAACCCTGAAATTTTGTTTGTAGTATGAATCATACTGGTTACTTACGACACTACCAGCTAGGGAATGGGGTAACATTTATTGCGAGATGCTTGTAGCAAAGAAAAAATGCCCATGTCTCTTGTAATAATTATGCCGTTATGCAAATTACGTTTGTTGTCTACCTTTCCATCACAATGATCATCAACGCATACACAAAAAGAACACTAAATGAACGTGTGTTCTTCAGAAAAATCGAGAAAAAGAAAAGAAACGCAAAAACAAATCAAGGAAAAATTTCAATATATTCCAGGATTGATATAATGAATATTCTTTTGTTATAAAGAATCATTAATACAAGACACATTCTATAATTGTAATTATGTATTCTATAAAAAAACATCATTAATCTAGCATGCAAATGATTAAAAAATGTTGTTACTAAAATTCCATACATACAAATAAAATACACTATGTTTGAAAAAAATACAAAACAGACACAAAAAATTGCACTTTAAATTGTAAAAAGATGAATGCCTTATTGATCGATATAGACTGAGGATATTTCAAAATAGAGGTAGTGCAATAAATCTGAACCCTTTCAGCCCTATAGACCACAATAGACTGGTCTTAATCAATAAAAAAGAGCATGCCACTCTGATATTCAGGGGTAAAAGGATAAAAAGTATCTGTTTATCACAAACTAAAACGTCGAAATTCCATTGGATGCTGTGTGGGCATTCTAAACCACTGGTATCAGGCGCTAGAAGATTTGGATCAACAGAGGTACCATCAATGGCAAGTACACGTAGAGATTTATACTGTGTACAGACGACTTGTTTATCACGTGATAAAAAGTCGGAATTTCATTGGATGCTGTATGGACATTATGGGACATTAGTATAAGGCGCTGGAAGATTCGGCTCAACAGAGGTACCATCAAAGGCAGTAACTGAATAGTATACGGTAGCCTTACACTGTATGCAGACGACATTGTGAGGAACTATAACAGGTTATGATGAGATTATTTCATATTAAGGACATATTTTATTTTTTCAATATAAAACATTTACATGATACCCTATTCAACGCTGAAACCTTAGCCGATTACTTGAGGAATTTTGCCAGTATTTTCGTGGAAGCCCTTTCGGTTCTTTCCGGATACAATGTAACCGTGTTTTCCCTTCCATCATTACAAAATGGTCGCCACTATATATGTGTAATTAAAAATCAAGAAGAATAAGAAAAACAACAAATTTGTATGTCACTATTTCTCGCCAAACAATGGCGTAAGTAAATACATGCTCACAGCAACAGCTATTAATAGATATAAAAAATCTCAGATACCAAAGTATAAATCTTTAAAATGTCCAGGATATACATACAAATCTGGTAAAAATGGACAAACACGGACCTCTGGAAACCAAGAGGTAGGATCAGGTGTCATAGAGGAGTAAGCATCCCCTGTCGACCGGTCACACCCCCTGTGAGTCAAATCCAAATGAAATACGTGAGGAACGAATCCTCATCTCAACTGGTACAGACGTTTCAACAACCGGCAATGAAAAGGCAACTCAACATTTCACACAGTGAAACAGAGTAATCGCAAACAAGACTATTATACCGACCGTAAAATTCGCGGAACATGATAACTCACATGGAGAAGACATTTTAAAATTCTTTACCCATTTTATGTATGCTTTATAAGTGTTTTACGGCACATTCAATTTATATGGTAGAGGCCAGTTTTAATGGTGGAGAAGACAAGTGTTGGAGTGATAACAGATACATTAAATATATTATAACGTCAAAGAATATTTGAGAAAAATATAAAGTAATATCTTGCTAATCCATCAACACGCCACAAAGAACAAAGATGATTAAAACTGCAAAAGTTATGTGCACAAAGGCATGCTTTATTCACTGTAAAAATGACTACGTCAGCACTAAATGAACATGCAACAATTGTACAAAGCTATTATCAATTCTACATAGCACCAAGTCCAAATGAAATTAAATTGTTTAGAGCTACAGGAATATGAACTAAACATGATCTGCAAATCAGTTATTATGTAAATTATAAATACATGTATATAGAACAAGTAAAATGCTAAAATGTAATAATAATTTAGATAATGACATACACATTTAAATAAAAATTCACGAATTTTCTTAAAATTTACAATGTACATAAAATTGTCGTATAAAATGGCATATCATTCATGACCCACTGTCTTGGCACTATTTTTCACCATATCACTGTACACTAGCTGATAAGACTTTGATCTAAAATAATTAAAAAATTGTTCTGAAATAAAAATTTACAAGTAGTGTATCATCTGATCTTAAATGTAATTTTAAATGAAAAAGAAATATTTTTATTCTATCATTGATTTGGAAATATATTACAAGTAGAAAGAAAAGTGAATTTAATAAAAAATTATGGTACATATACATATATTTTGCATATTATATCACAGATGGTTTACCCCCGTACATGAAGCCTTTAAAGGGACACCATCCAAAACATAGAATTTGCGATCACATTATTGTAAACAATTATTTGTTGATTTTATTAATGAGTATTTTCCATTAAAATTGAAATTGCAGTAAAGAATATTTATCATTGTCATAACCCTCACAACAAAAATATTTCATAAACATCAGAATTATTACTTTTTTAAATAAAAATGACGCCAACACGTTCAGATTTTATTTTTGTTAATATTATCATTATTTGGTAATTGCATTAAACCTTTCACCCCTAGGTATCTACAATGGAATGTTCGCTTCTACTGTTTGTACCAATTGATTATATAGTTTATAGGGTTGGAAGAGTACGTAGATTTTATTATATCACAGTCAGAATATTTTCAGCTTATGTTTCAGTGAGCAGTCATTTCAATCAACTGTTGTGATAGGTTTATATAGGTATGTACATGTATTACAATTAAGTTTTCAATATATTTTTGTCATACTATGCACCTCTGGTTCGAATCCCGCTAGGGTCATTTCGAATGAAGTGGGAAAGTTTGCCAGTTTTCTTGCGGAAGGTCGGTGGTCTTTACCCGGGTAGCCGGGGTTTCTCCTCCACCAATAAAAACTGGACGCCATCATATGACTGAAAGATTGTTGAGTATGGCGTAAAACAAAAAAATCAAATTAAAATCAAATTGTCATACTATGTGTACAGATATATCAGGATCACGTCAAGATCAAGAAGGAAAAGTAGAATATGAAGGGGCCACCCTACAGGGATACGGTTTAGCAATGTTTTACAGTAAAATCAACATAACCTGGCGGGGAGAGGTGGAGTCTCGGGAACCATTTTCTTGACCTGGACAAGTTTAAATTTTAGATAATTAAAGCAAAATAAGATTAAAACACCACCAGTAAGAGTAATCCTTCCTACCTGTTACCATGTTTACGAGTATCCAGTAAGGAATAAAAGGTTTTGCCTGTGAGGCTTGTTATAACAGAAAAGTTAGTAGAATCATCCATACGAAAATCAAAAAGTTACTATGCCTCTGGCGAAGTTATGTGAATTGGACAATAAATAGTGTCAAGTGATCGAAACTTAATCGTAAACTAAATTTTGCTTGTATGTAATGGATGCATCATATATTACTTCTCCACTTTTATAATGGAAGTGAAATCTGTCGACAACAAAATTGCAATTTTTCTATATGAGACAGGTAGGTACAGGTGTGAGGACTGCAGTGTATGGCTTGAGTGACTTTGTTTCAAGGATTTGTGATATACAGACAGGAAAAAAATAATGCACCCGCCCATAATAATAATAATAATAATAATAATAATAACAGAAAATAATAAATGATGACAGTAAAAGTACGAACCGAGAAAAAAAATTAAAAAGAAAAAATAACAACATCTAACAGCACCGGGGAATAACATAAGAACTACTGCCACAATATCCCTAATCAATGCGCACTGCTAAAGAGATTTGTTTTAACGTTGCATAAAGTCTTGTTAACAAATTAAGTGACTAAAAATTTGACCAATCCTAGGATTGATTATTTCATTGACAAATTGAACACTCTACTACTGATCTATAAAATGCTGTAATCAATTCAAATATATTTTCTAAGAATGGCATCAGACCAAGTTCTTACCAAATGTTTCTCGATGTTCATACTTAACGACATAATAGTTCACTTACATCCTTCGCCAGCTATGGGTGAAATGACATAAATTTTGACCTTTACTGTCGTATTACAACCAATACAGTGAGTATACAGTCTGGACTGCTTGGGCAACAGTGGTATAGTATCAGTTTTAATATCTAGACCATTAAACCAGTGACTGGGTTCAGGGGTACGAAAGGTTCAAAATACGTCAGATTTGGAAGTCTTCTGTAAAAGAAGCTACGTATTTCCGTTGTACCTGGGGATTTTCAAGGGGGGTAGGGTATATGGATTATCATGCTAAGGCGCTAAGTTACATGTATATTAGTTAATTTGCTGACATAATTTGAATAACATACTTAAAAATTATTTAATCATGGCGAAATTTTGCCGACGCTATTCTTAATATGACGTCTTTAACAGTTTTGCCTGCCCAAAGTACCTAATGATCATGAAACAAAGTAAACTACATTTTGCATACGTAATTCAAAATCCTGAATCGCATGCACAGTACAAATCTTACTCACTGCAAATACCTAAAAGAAGTTTCCAGTGTGAATGAGATTGAGACTAGGGGCCTCCCGCTTGCAAAGTCGTCGACCTGACCACTGTGGCAACAAGAGCCACTTGCTTTAGCGGTATTATTTAACAGGGATATTTCAGGAGATGTGGTGTTTTGTAGTCAGCCTTTTGGCATGATGAACTAGCAATAACAGACGACAAGCACTGAAGCAAAGTGTTCTTCATAAAGGGAAAGTCATGGTTTTTTCATATGAGAGTAAAAATTGAAATCCAATATTTCAACAGACATGGCAAGTTTAAGAATCCTATCTGGATTATCGTCAGTCCATAACATTGGTCAAAACTTTGTGGCACTTCACCCATAGCCGGTGATATTTTCATATACATGTAGATAAAAAATGTTCTTAATGGATGTAAAACAAGAGCAAGCAGAAGCAAAGCCTCTGTAGGTAAACAAATACAGAAAATGATTCTACTTCCTTTTATATAGAAACCTTACAGATAAAAATCAATGACCATTTCCACAAATAAAAATGCTTGTAATTTAAAAAGCGGCAAGTTCATTGCAATTCAGGCAGGTAAAAATCAAAAGTAAAAAAAACGTAAAGGAATTAACAGGACTTTCAGTAAAGAGACATTTGAGATAGAAAATGTTACCTTCATTTCTTTTATTCCCCGATTCTACACATAACACTGAAATATTTTGAAATATTCTGCATACAACTGACTCAATAAAACATAAATCATTTGTACCTATAGTTAGAAAATATGGTGTGTGTGTGTGTGTATGTGTGCGCGCGTGCGCGCTGTGGTATTCTGATGAATTGCTACTTACATTTTGTAAAATGATATAATTGTATGTAAATGGTAAAAATGTACAAAATAAGAGTTAAACTCCTTTTTGTAAGTGTTTTAACGAAAAGCTATATAAGTATTCCAAATCACTGATTGAAATTAAAACAAAAAAAATAATTCAGATTAAAAAAACTAAAACGTTTGGTTTAAATCTATTTATTGCTATTTCATTAATAAGTGATTAATTGATTTTGTAAAAAAAATAACACAACTTAGTAAGCTATCTTAGATGTGTATCCTTTATTTATTTTGTTAAGTTTTTTTTTAAACAAAAAAATGGAATAATAGATGGATACTTTGGCAAAACATGGAATCACAGTGTAAAGCCATTCCTACCTTATCTATACAATATACCAATACTTATAATCTACCGAGGTCAAATTCAGGTCACAGTATGACCTAATGTCATGACCTGAGTAGGAAAAAATAGGTCAAAAGGTGAACCAACTTTGATAATTAAGTTTAACAATAAATATGGTCCAGGTGTTACCTTTGTAATATGAAACTCGGGTATTTTATGTGCAATATGCATTCATATGTATTTATACATAAGTGCATTCAAGAATTATTCAGGTTATGTTTAGAGTATTATAATACGGAATACGGAAAAAATATTTTGATTTTAAAATAAGAATTAATATCATTCAAATGTGCTTGTATAGAATAGTAGATTATAACTAATTAAAAAGTTATGATAAATACTGTAAAGGAAACCCAAAGTGATATTTTGATTCTATAATGAGAAAAATGTCTTCCAAAAGTGATCACAGAAGTTTGAGTTTATTTGAAAATATGGCATTTGCTTGATAACATGACAGACTGAGGTCAATCTTGTAGGTATGGTGACAGACATGTATATCTAAAATTACCTACAACCTGAAGATTTGCAGTACTTTCACTACAACATACAGACCATAACCAATTAGAGTATTAAAAGTGGGTAACAAAAAGAAGAAGAAATGAATTAATAAAGTGCATTACAGAAAAATGGAAATCACAAAATCGGAAAGAAAAAATTATCATTATCAAATAATATTCTGTTAATTTCTATCCTACTTTTCTTAAACAAGAAGATAATTGACCAGTAATACTGTTTATTTGAACTTTGGAATTTAAAAGCAATAGGCCTTTATCCAGTTGTCCCATTCCGTCATTTGAGTGGGGGAAAAGTTCAACTAAACGTTCATTCTTATAAAGTTGACAATTGTCATGCTTTTCCTTCAGGCTACTTCTCAAATCTGGCTCCTTCCACTATACGTTATACAAATTTCTGGTCACATATGCGATAAACTCATTAACCGGAAGTCATGTAGGACACATTTTCCTTTGAAGGTGCATAATATAATTACAAACCATGTCGGAATGGAACAATTGGGTCAAGGTTAGTTTTACGTTAAGTCTGTTTAGTTAATAGTTATCTCAACTGCAACATGGATTATTCTATATTTATCGGTAATATCATAATAAACAAAGAAATTTATGGCTAAAACCATTTAAAACGTATGTCCACTTTGTTTACAACAAATATGTCCAATACTATATCTATATTATTGCATTGGCAATGGTAATAGATATATCAGCGATATATAAGGCTTGTTAGGCTTAATATATCGCTGGATATATAAATAATCAAATCAACAATTTCTATTTCAGTAATAATACCTTTACATTCACCTAAAAATAAAGCAGATTTTTTGTAAAATCAATTTCGGGTAAAAATCTATAAATTCCAGGTAAAGTATGATATGTTTTATTTAATTATCTTTTTCTTAAAAATATCATATTTAGTTCAAGTTAACTTAATATATAAATTCCGGACTGTTTATCAAATATATCTAGTTCATTTTCCATTTTGAAATGTAGTTTACAAATGATATAAGTATGCGAATAAAAAAAAATCTAAAATAAAAACATTGTAAATTTTCCGATTTCTATTGTTAAAAATAACGAAAAAGAAAATGATATAAATTTGTAAACTGTTTTCTATAATTTATGTAGAGTTACATAGTATGTCAAACAGAAATGATAACAGAATCAATTTCTCTGTCAGTCTCCCCTTAGGCTAGCATTCTGTATCTTTCAGCTGAAGGGAACACTGAGCTTGTTGCAAAACTATCGTTTTTGAGTCCTTTCTGAACACAATGTCACAATTGTCCGTGTGTGTACACTCTGGTTTAAAGCTACTAATATTTGAAGAACAAGGGGCAGATAACTGCTTCGTTCTCACATACACCATGTTAGCTTCATTTCGTGGTTTCCAAACTGGAGAGTTTGAGCCTTCACCAATAGAAACTGACGAATATGTCAAAGGATTAGCACTTGCATGCATCAGCTTAGCTGACGTGCTGTTTCGACTAGAAATACTAAGGTTGGATTGTGACGAACAAGATTTCCTGTCCGGAGATAAATGAGGTTCTGAGCATGCAAAATTACTAACAGGATCATTTTGTGGATTTTCTAAACTTACATCATTTAGATCTCCAACAGTTTTACTTCTGCTTCTAAACGATGGATCATTGTCTGTTTGTAGATTCAAATTCTCCTCAAAGTCCATCGAAAGCCTATCACTCTCTCCGTCACCTTGGCTCGATTTATTTCCTCCACGCAATTTGCTTAGCGTCCGCACATTACTAGACAGATTTCCTAGTCTTTTGCCTCCATACGGAATATAGGATTTCTTATTTGACTGCGATGTATTTGGCAAGGTCATTTTTCGAACACTTTCTCTAATTGTTTGTCTTATGATTTTCATGAAATCCGACTTAGCACTTGTTGAACTAAAATTATAAAAAACAGATGTTACCATCATAGATAACAAATTTTCTTTAGTTTTCATTCTATCATTGTTTTATCTAGAAAATGGTCTTCAAAATTTCATTGAATTTGTTTCCTGTACCATCTCAACATTATGAAGCATTTCGAAATTTCCAATAATACCTTAACACATCAAACTGCTGATGTTACAGCGAACATTAAAACGATATATTAACGCAATTCAATGCAAACAAAAGACTAAAGGAATATGACTGGTCATCAATATGCCATTTTATTATCTACAAATATATCATAACCAATTTAATCAAATTAGACTCAGAATTTTCGTGTGTCATCCAATTGAGTATCTGCATACTAAATTTGATGAAAATTTGTCGTGTATTTTTGGAGAAAAAGTCTACAGACAACACACATATGCATGATGGCCGATAACGTTAGAAAAATTGATAAGGAAAATGTTGGATTCCACTTAGATTCTATGAATCAAATTTGAAGAAAATTTCAAAAAGTTCAAAATTTAATACACAATTATTGCAAATCCCAGAAAAATAAAATTGCAAAATTTTGGAAATAATCTGAAGTATAACAATCGCAATTACTGCACCTGTTACAAAACTGGTACACCCTCTCATTTCTCCCATCTTTTTCCGAATGGCAGTGGACCAGATCCCACCAGTAGTGACCCTGTATGTCATTCAGTTTACCATTTTTGACTTGAACTTCCTGCACTGGGATAAGTGTGCGGAATTTTTCCTGACATTCAAAAACTTCTGTTTGACTTTTGACACTTTTATCCTGCAAAATGCAAATTAGTTAAAACATAGAAATACAACATTTGATAAACTGTATGGTCCATTGTTATAATTCAGTGGTGAACGATATTAAAAATATTATAAATATAATACCAAAGTTATAATGCTCAAGATGATCGTTTCTGTCAATTAGACTTCATCAGTTGAGCTCCAATTTAAATAGATATTCTAAAGAGAAAGTGTTATCAGACAAGGCCAAATAATAAATCTAAACGTATAATCAAAATCCGTCTAAGAGTAACCACTGTCAAAAGATGGCTATCCTAGTTTTAGAAGAATTTAGAAATTTAAATGGTGTTATCAGTGCCAAATAGTACTTTAGTATAAGATTATCAGCTGATACCGAAATACCAGGTTCTAGGTTTATGTATACTCTCGGGGACTCAAACAGTCCACCAGCAGTGGCAACGACTAAAAGTAAAATCATTTTGAAATTTGGATTCTAAATTACACACTCCTGAATTCTGACAGTGGACTATACCACTTTTTTAAATGGATGAGTCCAAATGTGGCTACAGGGGGTCATGGAATTAAAAATCTATATTCCCTTTTGATAATTAATACAAAGTTTGATCAGAAATGAATCTGTAGTTTTGGAGTAGAATTTCATTTGAAATGTCTAATGGACGAACAACAGGACAACCGGACAGATGGATGAAAGATGATGGCAACAGCTTACATGACCCAAGGGGTCAAGTGAACTAAAAAGTCGGAAATATCTAATTACAATTTATATGCAGTAAAACCTTGTTATCCTGCCACCATTTGTTCAACCCAAATTTGGCATTATGAAGGGGTTTGGCAATAGGTTGAGGGAAACCTTAATTGAAATTATAGGATAAATTGGAAAAGTCAACTTTCAAAATGGCATAAAGTAAGCATGGTGAGGTGGCAAATGAAACAAGGGGCATTATAAAGAAATTTTACTGTGGTAGATATGTTATAACAATGACATGGTTTAATCCATCTTCTTACAACTGACAACAAAAGACAGCAAACAACAATAAAAAATTAAGAACCTACCTTTGGTTTTGTTTTTTTCTTGACTTTTTCTCTACAGAGGAAAACAACACCTGTTTTGAACACAAACACAATATTTTCTAAGTCCAGTCCTTTTTTGACTTTGCCCAAGCTATCACATATATTGCACCATTCAACTGTCCCATACATCTGCAATTCACCAACGCTCAAGTCTACTGGCTGTCAAAAGAAAGCAAAATGATATTTGATACAGCACAAGGTAAGCACACCTATATCAAAGTCAAATGCTTGTCAAAGGTGAGAAAATGATATTCAAGAAGCATGAAATTCATAAGAATACAAAGGTTTCAGAAGACAATAAGACTCACCAGTGGCAAATCTACATCTCTGATACTGAAAGTTTTAGAAGTATGTCAAATGGCATTATCTAGGTCACAAGGTCAAAGGTCATGGTACCATCTAAGAGGTCCAGCTGGTGGCAGGTTGGTTTCCTGTCCTTCGGATGAGACAGTAAAAACCGAAGTCCCGTGTCACAGTAGGTGTTGGCACATTAAAGAACCCTCACTGCTCAATGACTGTAAGTGTGGAGCGTAGGCAAATCTTTGAAATATTATAGACATAATACCAAAGTTACAGTGCTCAAGACGATACCGTTTCTGTCAATTAGACGTCATCAGTTGAGCTCCAATTTGAAAAGTATGTGTTTTTCTAAAGATAAAGTGGTGTCTTACAGGGCCAAATAATATATCTAAAAGTATAGCCTAAATCCTGTCTAAGAGTAACCACTGTAAACAAAATGACTAACTTAGCTTTAGAAAATTTTCGAATTTAAATGGTGTCAACAAATATTCCATTAGTATAAGTGAACAACTGGTACCGAAATACCAGGTACTAGGTTTATGTATACCCTCGGGGACTCAAACGGTCCACCAGCAGTGGCAACGACCTAGTGGAAATATTATAGACATAATACAAAGTTACAGTGCTCAAGAATACCGTTTCTGTCAATTAGACGTCATCAGTTGAGCTCCAATTTGAAAAGTATAAAGATAAAGTGGTGTCTGGCCAAAAATATATCTAAAAAGTATAGCCTAAATCCGTCTAAAGTAACCACTGTTAAAAAAATATGACTATCTTAGCTTTAGAAAATTTTCGAATTTTTTGTCAACAGTGCCAAAATAATTCCTTTAGTATAAGATGAACAACTGGTACCGATACCAGGTACTAGGTTTAAGTTAATACCCTCGGGGACTCAAACTGTCCACCAGCAGTGGAACGACCTAGTGGTTATAAATATTATAGACATAATACCAAAGTTACAGTGCTCAAGACGATACCGTTTCTGTCAATTAGACGTCATCAGTTGAGCTCCAATTTGAAAAGTAAAGATAAAGTGGTGAACAGGGAATATATCTAAAAGTGTAAGCCTATAATCCGTCTAAGAGTAACCACTGTAAAAAAAAATGACTATCTTAGCTTTAGAAAATTTTCGAATTTAAATGGTTTCAACAGTGCCAAATATTCCTTTAGTATAAGATGAACAGCCAGTACCGAAATACCAGGTACTAGGTTTATTATACCCTCGGGGACTCAAACGGTCCACCAGCAGTGGAACGACCTAGTGGTTATAAATATTATAGACATAATACCAAAGTTACAGTGCTCAAGACGATACCGTTTCTGTCAATTAGACGTCATCAGTTGAGCTCCAATTTGAAAAGTATGTGTTGCCCTTCACTGGCATATGATGACGTCTCCATATGAGTGAAAGATTCTTGAGTGGGACGTCAAACAACAACACAACCAAAGAAATTTTTAGAAGTAGGTAAAATGGCATTATCTAGGTCACAAGGTTAAAGGTCAAGGTACCATCTAAGAGTGCTGATCATGAGAATTGCACATTGGAAATATTAAAGTTCTACTACATTCATAAGCTGTATATTTCAAAAGTTATAGACCTAGTAAAAATTGTTGTCCTCCGACACCACAGATAATGCTGGGGGTATGACATAAGTTAAACTGATGCTTGAGGCATGCTGTACATCCTCACAACACATCCCTGCACCATAACAATTCACAACAAAGTCAACTCAAAGGAATTAAAACAACCCAGGTTATTCTTTTTTTTCTTTCCAACTACATCTTGGTCAGTCAGCATTCATTACCTTTTTATGTTGGTACAAATCCCTGAACATTTTGGATAATTCATCAAATACAGGGCCATACTCCTCAAATATTTTCTGCATCTCGTTGATATGTTCCGCTACTGCAGCCATACCTTTCAGAGCCTCTGAAAATAAAACAAAACAGATGATGTCATGACGTGTTTGTAGCATACCTATGCACCTGAGAGCTAGTTCAACAAGAAAAATTTTTAAAGTCCACTATTTTTCGATTCATATAATTTGGCGGGGTGGAGTAACCTTCTATTATCATACGGTGGATTCAACTCACTTTTCAGTCATGACAGGCTTCACAAATAATGTAATTTTCTAACAACTGGATAACCATGACGATGACGATTAGGAAGAATAACGTTTGCCAGTGTAATTTTAATGTGTTACCTAAGATTTAATCTCTTTCAGGTCAAGAAAGGGTTCGCGAGACTCCACCCCGCCAAGTTATATTGATTTTACTATAATCGTGGCAAATCTTGCTGAATGTTGTTGTCGTCAGCAATCATCGAGGCGGCCCTATGCTTCACTGACAAAAAGCATCATACCGAATTTTATCAAAATTGGAGGAACAAAATTCAAATTATTTCATGGAATGAGTGAAATGGGCAAATTGGGAAATGGACGAACAGCTATAATAGCTATAACATTGATTTAGTTTGTGGATTTATGAAATATCTTTGAAAAGATTTGTCGAAGTCAATATATAAACAGACTATCACAAGATAGATCCATACTCCAGATATTCAATTACAAGTACAGTGAGTAAAAAGTACAGTGACAAAAATATCTGTCATATTCATGTAAAACAAATACTTTTTATTGTGAAGACATTTCTATGTGCATTTCTAGAGGTTTATGGAGGATGGCACAGGTAAGGACCTACAGGTAAAAAAGACCCACAGGTATATTCTACAATCTTACCTGACAGGTGATAATGTTCATCTGTATCTTCATCTGTCAGATTACAGAATTGCTGCAGCAGCAGGGGATACTTTAGTATTCTCTGTATTGGTTTTATGAGGTAAGACTCAAGTGTTGCAGAGTGTTGTTGATTTGGGTTACGAGAATTCAGAAATGCTTTTAATGCCTCATTGGCAACTGAAAAGAAAAGGCAGAATACAAACAAAGGTAATAAGGTTATAACGCCTCACAAACACATAATTACATACATTATTTCACAGACTTCTAACAAATATAAACATAACTACACACATCACCCCATAGACTTTTAATACACAAACATAACTACACAAACCACCCACTGACTTCTAACACACATACATATAACTACACACATCACCTCATAGACTTCTAACAGACAAACATAACTACACACATCATCCCACTGACTTCTAACACACATACATATAACCACACACATCACCCCATAGACTTCTAACAAACATAACAACACACATCACCCCACTGACTTCTAACACACATACACATAGCTACACACATCACCCCAAAGACTTCTAACAGCTAAACATAACTACGCACATCACCCCAAGGACTTCTAACACACATAGACATAGCTACACACATCAACACACATACATATAACTACACACATCACCCCAAAGACTTCTAACACACATACATATAACTACACACATCATCCCAAAGACAGACTTCTAACAGACAAACATAACTACACACACCACCCACTGACTTCTAACACACATACATATAACTACACACATCATCCGAAAGACAGACTTCTAACAGACAAACATAACTACACACATCACCCCATAGACTTCTAACACACATACATATAACTACACACATCACCCAAAGACTTCTAACAGACTAACGTAACTACACATATCACCCTAAAGACTTCTAACAGACAAACATAACTACACACACCACCCACTGACTTCTAACACACATACATATAGCTACACACATCACCCCATACTTCCAACAGACAAAGATAACTACACACATCACCCTACAGACTTCTAACACACATACACATAGCTACACACATCACCCCAAAGACTTCTAACACACATACATATAACTACACACATCACCCCACAGACTTCTAACACACATACACATAACTATACATATCACCCCAAAGACTTCTAAAACATACACACATAACTACATACATCACCCCACAGACTTCTAACACATACACACATCACCGACACCTAACACACATACTGACTTCACAACCTCATACACTTCAGACACACACAAAGACATGTGCTTACATGTGTACATGTGACATTACCTGGATTGAGGATTTTCTGTGACCTTGAGTGACTAGCACAAAATGAACTGTATACTTTGAAGTGATTGGCATAATACAGGAATGAACCTCCCAATGAGAACAGCACCCTCTGAAAAAAAGAATCAAGTTAACAGATGAGTCAAACTAAATGCTGTTGATTCATTGATGTATATATATACAGTAGAACTTGTCTTGACAGACCACCCCTACTGCCACTGAAATGTAATCTCCCAAGACAGGTGGTCTTTTACAACAGTGGTCTCTCAAGACCAGTGGTCTTTCTCAAGACAGGTTCCACTGGATTAAATAAACACTTATGCACCACATTAATTAAATAAGCTTTATAATGACTTATCTAAAATGAATATTGTATTCTTTATCTATTTACAGTGGTCCTGAAATAGACACATGTATACAAAGATCAATTTCAAATAATAAGGATATCAATACAAGGCAAATTCTTCAATTTTAATAATAATAATATCATTCATGTTAAGTAAACAGTATGCTGTTACATTTTACAATTCTAATAAGCAGGTTGTAGAAGTATTTAACTCATTCACCCCTAAAGAGACATTTGGACTGGTCTAAGTTATTGATTTAAAGAAGAGTCCATTGTTTTTCGGGGGTTGATGAGTTAACACCACATCTATGTGTTATAGACAACCTGTTACTGATGTTAAAATCAATCTGTCAATCAAGACATGATACATTATCAAAGGAAACTGATTCTACTGAACTATAATCAAATTTCACACCATGCTTTACAATGATTACTATGCACACCGGGATTAAGTTACAGACTGTAGGGTATAAAGTATTTGGGACCAAGAACAGGAAAACTAATTGTTAACACACAAAAACCCCTTGAGACACATTTAGAATGACCCGTGTCATTTACAGAGGAGTCAATTGTTTTTCAGGGGTCCATGGGTTTAATACTGTATCCCGTGAACTCAGCCACATATAAACACTGCAAAGTCCCATAACTCTGACAAGTATTGCCCAATATATGCCATAACCAAAGTCAACACTTTGTTGCATTGATTTGTAATATCATATAAATTTCACAATTTACACACTCCCTGGGATATCACAATTCACACACACTAACATGGGTTACTAGAATTAACACAATATCATGGGATATCACAATTTACACACTATCCTGGGATACTAGAATTTACTCACTATCCTTGGATTTGAAAATTCACTCATTTTCCAGGGTTATCAAAATCATAACTTTTCTGGGATATCAAAATCATAAACTGGTCTGGGTTAACAAAACTCACACAATGCCCTGGGAAATATCAAAACCACACAATGCCCTGGGAAATATCAAAACCACACAATGCCCTGGGAAATATCAATTTACACACAATATCCTGGGAAATATCTAGAACCACTCACAATGCCCTGGGAAATATTGAAAATTCACACATTTTCCAGGGAAATATCAAAACCACACAATGCCCTGGGAAATATCAAAACCACACAATACCCTGGGAAATATCAAAACTCACACAATGCCCTGGGAAATATCAAAACCACACAATGCCCTGGGAAATATCAAAACCACACACTGATTTTGTAAATGTACAGTGTTCCAGACAAAGATATCAAAATCATACACTGCTAAAGGCTTTATCTATAAACATAGCCAACACCAAAAAAAAGTGAAATTTTCAAATTATTTTTTCTTCATGAATATGTGATTTCCAAACTTTGAACCTTACACAGTGTATTAACCCAAAAGACTTCTGTGTATTACACTTTATAATCACTCACTCGTAATGCTTAATCGGTTGCTGGGCCATGCCGATTCTGTGAAGAACGTGGGGGCATGGTGCACACATCTACAGCTCTCACATGGTGCATACTGTCCACATTTATCAGCTACTCCACATTGTATGGGGATCTAGAACATACTGTCCACATTGTATGGGGATCTAGAACATACTGTCTAGCAATTATCTGTAGAGACGTTATTTACGCCATGCCATGCCTCTCTTTAAGGAAACGTTAGTGCGCAATTGGCCAATTTCAAGGTTGCCATTCAGAAAACATGGCTACCGATTCATGTGTCGACAATTTATCAGCTGATGTACATACATCGCACTACCAAAAGCACTATTGACTGGTGTCAAAGAGGACACCCATGAGTTGAGTCATCACGTCAGGACAGATACATCACACTTATGCAAGAGAGCGAGACGGCTGGATCGAGAACCAATATTGACAATGCATCATCGGCAAGCACGTTAACATTGGTGAAACAACAATTGACATCGCTGTTTGTGACATGACACTGGCTGTGGATTTTTGTTATTTTTAATTGGTATGACATCAACTTTTATAAAATTTTTATTTATCCCTTGTTGTTATTTAAGTACAAAATTAAGTAATGTTGAACTATTTTCGTATTTCTTTTGCTGTTGAGTATATATATAGATATCCTATGATATGTCAGCCATTTATATTGCCCTGTAATGCAATTGATAAGCAATATAACATACAGAAGATATCAAACACTTTAGGGGAGTGGGGACACAAATTAACACACCCCCTTTTAGTAGTTGGTTAATATCAGTTAAGTTGTACATTTACAAAGTGCTCCATGAATTAAAAAAAAAATTAACCATAGATGTAGGTGTAAATATTTTTAGTATGCAGAAACATTATGCATTGTGTGAAAACTCTGGTTAGAAAACTGGTGAATAGGATAATTTTTGTCAAGGAAAATGTACCTTCTATAAAAGAAATTGCAAGATGTGTTTAAGAAACATTTCACTCCCGAGAGTTCGAATATTTAAAAAGATTTCAAAGTCCCATAACTAAAATGCAAATATTGAAGTATGTTTGCCATAATTAACTCATTCATCACTAAAGATACATTTGGACTGGTCTAAATCATTGATTTACAGAAGAGTCCATTGTTTTTCAGGGCTTGATAAGTTAAACCCATCATATGTTTTATTAACATAAAGAAGACAGAAGAAGAGATATTTTCTCATTCTTTATATGAAATTGAATAAACATATTGATTTTTGCTTTTACACCAAAATGAAGTGTTAGTTTTGTGACTAAGAAATTGATAATTTTGTATAATTTAAGTATTAAAAACCAAAACAAACCAGTGATACAAAAAGGTGTTGTTTAAAATGCATAAAAGACCATATTAGAGCATGCAAGCATGTGAATGACAAACATACAGTCAAATTTATAATCTTTGTGAAATAGATCAGCATCATGTGTAGACTCCACAGGTAACTTAAGGAAGCTTCACTCATCCACCCCTGAAGTCATATTTGGACTTGTCCATTTCAAAGAATGGTTAAGTCCACTGTCAGAATTCAGGGAGTAAGGTTTAGAAATTAGAATTAAAATTTTATGATAATTTTACATGCAATTATATGAACTTGTTCACTCCTGAATTATGACATTGGACCATGCTATTTATTGATTTGGGTGAGTCTAAATATGACTGCAGGGATTGACGCGTTAATTTGACACAGATATATGATTATCTGAAGCAGCAAGTACAACGTATACTAAAATACAGTTACGATATCATGTCTCTACCTCAAATACATAATTCGTGCAATTTTTTTGTTCAGGATAAAGTTAAATCCTCACCCTTGTAGCCACATTTGAACTCATCCATTTCAATAAATGGTAAAGTTCATTATTAGAATTTAGGAGTGTATAATTTAGAATCCAAAATTAACAGTAATTCTATATGTAATATTATCTTGTTTACACCTGAATTATGATGGTAGACCATACTTTTTATTGATTTTGGGTGAGTCTTAAAATGTGACCACTGGTGGGTGACGAGTTAAATATGTTTGTACATTAATTCATCTTGCACACCTACAAATTGCACGATTACAGATATCATAAAAAAATGTCTTCTGTCTGACTGAGGTGGCTTAAAATCAATGAAACGAGAAATGAAAAAGAACAACAACAACGAACAAGAAAGTGATTATCCTGGCGATTTTTGCAGTTTTCTGTGTGAATGTGATTCCGGTTATGTTCAAGCTTGTGATCAGTGTGCAAATCCTATTTTTTCTGGTTTGATAAAAAAAATGTTACAGGTATAATAAACTGAATACAAACATGTCCATATTTACATGTTGGAGAATTTGAATGTGTCGTTATTTGAATTGACCAATCATAATCATATTCAAAACATATCCAACAGCCCCTCCTTTAAAATTTCTTACTACATTGAGAAGACGTGAACATTAAAAAAATCTAGCTGCTCTTTATTTGTTTAAATTCATGTATACATATTTAGTTTATTTTTAATCTTTGTGTGTCAAAACTTCCATATTAGGTGCGTCAAGAACAGATTTCCATTTAAGATACCATTTGAACAAAATCTGAGGCCTTTCAAATTATTTTATTTTTGTAAGTATCTCAATTACATTCTACAAATTGTTACAGGTAAACTGGTTGTGGTCATTTTTAATGGTGGAGGAAGAAACTTGGTTTTTGATTTACACAGGAAAATAATATCTACCTTTATATTTTATTAAACCAGCAAACTTTGATATGAACCTTGCTGAAGTTTAGGTCCAGACCCTCAGTGACTTACGACATGGTTTGAACCACATGTCAATGGAGACTCCTTAAGTATGTGAAAATAATCAATCAATTTCATGATATGACCCACATATCAATGGAGGCCCCTTAAGTACTTGAAAATAATCCATCATGGTGTGAAATACTGGTCAAAGAAGGCCCCTTAAGTATGTGAAAATTCTCCATCATGTAAACTTCTGTCATGTCACGGCCATCTGATTACAACACTAACAAGCAGATGTCACAACAAAAAATAAATAGAACATACCCTTATCTCCAGGTCCTTTGAAGCATATATGTTAATGATATGTAAATTAGGTACTCAAGGTTATGCAAATCAATGGGAATAAAAGCAGGCAAAAATTTCAGGATTTATAAACATCATTTCACATAACATGCACTTTTGAAGTGTATAAGAATTCATTTCAACTACAAATCAACATAATTTTTTATTGTACAGCAGAAAAATTTATTATCATCATAACTTTTTTGAAAAAAAAAAAAAAAAAAAAAAAAAAAGATTGATTAAATGTGATACGGTGATAATCAATGTGCTAAATTTGGTCAAATTCCATGCTACACACACATATGTGAATCAACGTATGTGATTTTGTCAAATCAGTTACATTGCCGATGATATAAATAATCACACAGTATTGCTTAACAAACCAAATACACTGTAATTAGAAGCCCTCACTGAGGATACTTTTTTTTCTGAAAATGGATTGTAAAGGGGCATTAGCTGTGTTTAGCGAAAAAAAAAAATTTTCAATTTTTTTTACATTTACTTCTTGTACGTGATGTATAATAACAAATAAGATCTATACACAAGACAAAACAAAATCTTATATTCCTAAATATTTTGTGAAACTAAGATCAGGTCTAGTGTGGTATGCATATACAGTAAAACCTGTATATAGGGGCCACCCAAGGGACTAGTCAATATTGGCCCTTATGTGCAGGTGACCCTTATACACAGGTTCAAATTAGTTGAAGTATGCAGTCAAGGGACTTGAAAAAACTGGCCCTTATCAACAGGTAATCCTTATATAGAGGTGGCCGCTATAGCAGGTTTTACTGTACATGATATACAAATCGCAAGGTTGAGCTAATCAATTGCAAATGAAGAAGTACCAAACCTGGGTTTCTCAAGAAATTTAATTAAAATATATAGGAATTTAAGAATTTTTATGCCTGTGTATATCTTTTTTTTTTTTTGTTATTGTACATCAATCTAAGCAGTAAAGAAGGAAGAAGAAAAAAACCCACACAGCTAATGCCCTTTTTAGTACATTTTGTAAGCAAATTCACAGCTCCCTTTTTCAAACTTCAATTTTCTTAATGTTAAAAATTTGGATATAAAGTTCTGATTGATATAAAAGTGAAATGACATCTGAAACTGATTACTATTGTCCTTTGATCACACATGTATTGGTTGATGTAAACATACAAATTAACCCTTTCACCCCTGAATATCTGAGTGGTATGTTCTTTTCTATTGTTTAAGACAAGTCTATTATGGTCTGTAGGGTTGAAAGGGTTAATACATGGTAAAAATTCATTGAAATTTTTATGACACAGAGGTCTTGCTGAAATAATCCACCATTGTTGATTTGACTTTTAAGCTATAGTCTTTTTCAGTGTATGAGACCTCCCTGTTTGTTTTGAAAAAAGGGAGAAGTCCTTCAATAGACAGAGGGCTTCTATAACAGGGCATATACAGTATTTCAAAGAACGAAAGTGAAATAAGTTAAATGCTGATCTTGACTTACCCGGAATGACTTGCAGTCTTCAGTGTGATAGAAATCGCCTTCTAAATGCATTGCCTCCTCTAAGCTCTGTAGAAATTGACGTTGGAACTGTACAATCTCTTGTATATTTCCAAACAGCTGATCAATTTCGTCACTTGTGAGAAATGTCTCTTGTTTTAATGGTTCTAGGTACATCTCTATCAAGCAATTGAGATCCTGTAATGAAAATAAATAATTGAACTATAAAGGTTGTGATATTGCTTTATATCCTGCTCCTTAAATCTAGAGTTATGTGAACCTTACTTTGACATACGATCTTTAAATCTAGAGTTATGTACCTTACATTGACATATCCTCCTTAAATCTAGAGTTATGTACCTTACCTTCACATACGCTCTTTAAATCTAGAGTTATGTACCTTACCTTCACATACGCTCTTTAAATCTATATTTATGTACCTTACCTTCACATAGGCTCTTTAAATCTAGAGTTATGTACCTTACCTTCACATATGCTCCTTAAATCCAGAGTTATTTACCTTACCTTCACATACGCTCTTTAAATCTATATTTATGTACCTTCACAAACGCTCTTTAAATCTATATTTATGTACCTTACCTTCACATACGCTCTCTCAGTTTCAATCAGCTCCAGTATGACCTTTTTCAACTTTTGAGCCTCTGACAATGGCTTCAAACTTTGAGTGGAATGACCTTGCGGAACATTAGAGTCACTTCCTGTTCTGCATATAGCTGTGACTTGGTCAGCACCCTGAAAACAAAAACAAGATACCTGAAATTAAGTCCTTTATAAAGATATTAAAATAAGTCAATCAAGTCTAAGATTGCCGGATGTGTAGATATAAACCAACAAATCAAATTTATTTAGAATTTGAAAAAAGGAACATGTCTATTTGACAGAGACCAAAACCTTCAAACACATAAAATAATGGACAAAAGGGTCTCAAGCAGACCTCAAAGTAATACGGTCCCAAGATCTCTCTTTTAGTTTCTGATGCTTTGGATTTTGACTGTAGACTTGTGGAGGGCGTGACCTATTTGCAGGGGACACTCACTCACTTCTCTATGGCACCTGATTCAACTGCTGGATTTTGCGGGGGTATGTATTTGTTCAATGTTCACTTATGCATTGTAATATCGACTTCCTTAAGTCAAGTTTTAAAGCTTTGGTATCTACGTTTTTTATGACTTAACAAGGACAGTTAACAGAATCATACACAGATGTGTTTAGTGGTAAGTGTTTGGTTTTCCAATCGGAGTTTTAACAAATTCCTGAGCACTGGATCTCCAGACTCCCACCACAAGGGTTGAGATTTCCCAGTCCAATTTGATTATCTTTCCCCCCCCCCCTTTCAAAAGACAGCAGACTGCTGAAAGCAGAATCACATTTAGTTTACATTTGGAAAATTTTGATCTGAGGTGGTCAAGTATATGAAAGCATGTCTGACATCTTTTTTTTTCCCTAGGGAAAGACATAGCTATCTTTTTATGGGTAATCCTTATCTTTCACAGGTAAATTTTGGGGAAAAAAATTAGAACAATAATGCAGTTTCATTTGAATGGCCTCTTTTGCCAAATGATTAGTGAATTGCACTTAAAACCTTTAAGTCTCTCACCTCTAGTCAGCGCAAGGTTAAGTCCTTCTGGAACCTAAGCTAATTTTGAGAGAAAATTTGAGAATTTACTTGCGGGAGGCTGATGGTCATTTATCGGGTACATGTACAAGTTCTCTTATCCACCACATAAAATTTGCTACCACGGTATGACTTAAAAATTGTTGTGTGTGGCGTAAATTTACATTCAAATTCATTTGTCAAGATTGAGCTGGCGGGGCAGAGTAACCTTTTGGTTAACACACGGATGGTTCTACTCACATTTCCGTTACGACAAGCTGCACGGGAAAAACGTTTTATTCATCACTGGATACTCTCTTATGTATGGTGACAAGTAGGAACAATTACTCTTGCCAATGTAATTTTCCTGTTATGCTTTATTACCTAAAATTTAAACTTGCCTGGGTCAAAAGAAAATGGTTCACAAGACTCCAACCTGCCAGGTTATATGGAGTTTACTATAAAAACATCAAATTTGATTGTACACCTGTGTACTCTCACCTTTAATAATGTATCTATCTGGGAATTAGATAGATCTGGTAAGGACTGGTTTTTCTTTGGAGACTGAGGTTCTTGGTTGTTAGATTGGGATTCATCTTGCTCTACAGGAAAAGAAAAGAAAAATCTAATAGACTAGAAATCACCAATACAAGATCATGAAACATAATGACAGAATTCTGGTCCTGAAGCCACCAAATGTACTAACATATTCGACCCATTAACCGCCCATGTCCCCGATAAGTGCCCCTCCCCCTTTTTAACATATGATTGAGACTCCCTCCTAGCTGGTTGATAAGGAGATGTAGACCTGAAAACCCTTAAAGGAACAGTTTATCTGTAACCACCCAGCAACAGAAGAATGTCCATAGGTGTCCTTAGTAAGAACTACAAAAACGTTACCACTGTGCCTATTTGACTATTAACTGGTCCCATTAAGTGCCCACTCCTTTTTTATGATTATTGTAGCGCCCTGGGCGCTTAATGGGTCTACTAGTTCTGTCATATTGCCCTCCGGGCCTGCAACCTTGGGCCAATATTAAAAACCTCAGCTATGATAAGAGTATTAGCCATTTTTATATTTAGCTAGAATCAATTTAACAGTATCACATGTACGTATACACACACACACACACACACACACACACACACACACATATAGATGTCTTTATAGAACCATGAACAGGCTTTCAGCAGTGATGGTGAAAAACAAACAATAATTCACAATTAATATACACTGGAATCTCATTAAGTCAAAATAAATTGAGTCAAAAATTTAGATACGGTATGTCAAAGGTGAAGGGTCGATCCCAATTTTTATGGAAAGAAAAAAACCTGTTTATAATTTTTGTAATTTCAAATTCTGGATATATCTAAGTAATAGCGATGCTCCGGTGATTTTTGAGATAATGAGATTTCACTGTATTAATAGTCGTATGTTGGCAAATTTTACCTTGAGGAGCTGGAACAATGAGATTTCCGATGACCTTTTCCGGTATACGAGACTGGACAGGAGGTGGGGGACACATCATTATATCAATATCTGACTGCTCCGAGTTGACGGATGCGTTTAAGTTATGAGAACACAATGATCGTACAGTAACACACAATGATTGAGATTCATGTAACAATGTTTCTATAAATACCATGTCCAGTTCAGACACTATTTTTCCATTTATGACTAGAATTTCATCACCAATTGAGAGGCCTAAAAATAATAATGAAAAAAATACATCAATGTCACAAAATACAACAAAACATAATTCTTTCTAAAAAGATAATTTCTCCAATTTCAATGTAGTTGAAGGTATCTGAACTTTTACTTGTGTGGATATATAGAAGGAAATATTCTATAACCCCCCCAACCCCAAACAATTCAGTGACTCACGAGATGTAAAAACACAACTCAGTGATTTATGAAACTTAAAATCATAACTCTGTGACTCACAAGAGATAAAATGTCACAACCCAGTGACTCAAAGATAAAATGTCACAACACAGTGACTCACAAGATAAAATGTCACAACAGTGACTCACAAGATAAAATGTCACAACAGTGACTCACAAGACATAAAATGTCACAACACAGTGACACACAAGATAAAATGTCACAACAGTGACTCACAAGATAAAATGTCACAACAGTGACTTACAAGACACAAAATGTCACAACACAGTGACTCATAAGATAAATTGTCACAACAGTGACTCACAAGACAAAACTCATTGACTTATGAGAGTTAAAATCACAACTCAGTAACTCAAGGCACCTAAAATCACAATTCAGTGACTCAAGATATCTAAAATCAGAACTCAGTGACTCACAAGATCTTTTAAAATAAAATCGGATATAAATACATACCACTTCTTTGTGCTACACTGCCGGCAGTGACATTGCTTATATAAAGACGAAGTTCATCATCTCTTTCAAAATCCTCAGCAAGTTCGGCCTCCACAGTAAAACCAAATTCAACATCTGATTGGCCCTTGACTAGCTGTAACTGAAAGACGCTTTTCTGGCAAACTTCTATAGATTCATATTTCTGTAAAGTGAAATTAAAGTTCTCAATGATTCAATCAAAAGAGTTAAGTCTCAAGTCTTAAGTGGACAGATAGATGGAAGGACAGAATGTGAAATGGCAAAGGGCAAAAACATGCACACGCATACATTTGTTGCACGGTTGCCGGGATGGTGTGGATAAAAAGATAGTAAAGGGCAGATCACAAAATAGTATGCACCCAATATTTGTTGCAGGGGTGTCAGGATTAAAAGATATTAAAGAACAAATTGCAAAATAGCAATGGTCAAAACAATGTGTGGCTGACATTAGTTACGAGGTGGTAGGGGGGATAAAAAGATTGTAAAGGTTTCTCCTTTTTAAAAAGTAAACAACAATTTTAAGAAACAATGATAAAAATTGTATCAGGTGCAGCCATGATGGTAGAACTTTAGTAATGGTGTTCTGTAAATTATTGCACTCTGAATGTCATTGTTTTAACTTCTGTGAATATATCATCTGAAACTTAATGAATATTAGTTAGAATTAAACTGATCATTTATCTAATCAGTGAAGTACAAGTATCAGTTTGGTCTGAAATAAAAAAAAATTCTAACCAGTTTCTTGATGTTTTCCTGGGGATCAGGTATGGTGTAGTTCCCGATCGGAGTATTTGGAAATTTAATTCTGACGTAGTGATCGTGTGGGTTCAGCTGACGCTTGTTACATACAGACTCCAACAGATCCAGAACAGTTGTCTTTTTGTCCACGCCCACTAAAATCGTCTGAAATTGAAAGTTTGTGAAAATTAAGTACCATCAGCGTTAAAAAATAAAATTGTTTTCAAAACTTAAAAAAAAAAATCATGAATTAGGTGAAAAATAAAATAAAAAATAGTGAGGGTGGCCATTATTATGACTGACATACAGACATGTGATGCAATGGAAACATATAAACAGCCTGATGGAATAGCAACCGTTGATACCAAACTCACAAGGTTCTCAATGCTGTATGGATGATATTATTCAAGTCAAATTATGAAATCAATTTGACTAAATGATTTCATGCTATTGATGTCACAGCTCACAATCGCTGTTTTATCAAATAAAAGTCAATATACATATATACAAACTGACAACAGTGGTCAATATCAAGCACTGATTACACTGGTTGACAGGTCAAACCATGCACATCATGCCAGTGATAATGATTGTACATGTAATACTTGACTATACACTGTAATACTTGAAATTAAATGTTACTTATAAATGTAATACCTGACTACATATAAATGTAATATTAACTATACAAGTAATATTTGGCAATACACAAAATAGGTGATTTTACAGTGTACTAGTAATCACTGTGGACATTTACACTTAGCGCCTCACTATATTATACAGTTACTGAATGGGTATAAGGGAAATGGCACTTTTATTGTCCTTCGAGACAAAATATTTTCCAAATCGAGGTCAGGTAACAGAAATAAGACCAGGTAATTGAAAAATCAAATAAATGAGATAATTATTTAATATAAACTGTTATTCCATTTCTTGTTGATTAAAGATATATCTATGATACCGAAGAATGACAACTTTAGTTTGCCCATGATGCAGAAAGTCAATTCATTACCAAACTCAGTATGCTGCCATAATTACTAGATAACAAGAGATGGCAGTTTATCGAGAATTGAATGTATGTATATTTATGCAGATAAATGCAAATGCTAACATCAACTTAATTTTGAGGTACAAAATGAATGAATGATGATTATGATGATGATGATAATGATGACAACAATGATGATGATGATGATCATGATAATAATGAGAACAATGATGATGATGATAATGATAACAATAATGATGATGATGATGAGGAGGAGGAGGAGGAGGGAAATGATAATGATGATGACAAAAATGATGAAGATGATGATAACAATGATGAAGATGACAACAAAAATGATGATTACCACAACAAAGACGATGATGACAAAGATGACGGTCAAACATAAGAAATGACACTTTATTATCAGCTCAGAACAAACAGAAGCCATAAAATCCACATCATAGCAGGTGAGAACAGATCTCAGATCTATTGTAGACAGAGAACACACCTCACTACTACTTATTGTATTCTTGTCAATGATAAATATCATATACCTGGATATTTTCGCATCATTTTATTTTTGCCCCTGTTATTTTTGTCCTTTTATCACAGAAAACAAATCTGTCACCTTGTCTAAATTTCTCCTAAATCAGCGTAGTCTCATGGATGGAATGTATGACTGTGCTTCAATTATTTAGCCTGAAATTTTTATTTCCATTCTAAATTCGCCCTCATATCTAAGGGCAAAAAATGCTGAAAATTCAATGGGAGCAAAAATTACCAGGTTAACAACAGATGATATATCTGGTTACAGCTAGAGACAGACCTCACGACTACATTTATACTCATTTTTATCTCTCCACAGACATATATTTTATGATTTATATATGTACTGGTAGAAGATGTAACCTGAGAATATAGTCAGCACTTACAAATACCACTGCTTACATATATATATACAATGTATACAGATAGCTTATCTTGCATTGTTTCAAAACAGCTTATGCATGTATATGAAGATTACTTATCTTGTGTAGGCTGAAAACAGCTTATATCTACAGATAGCCTATACTGTGTAAGTTGAGAAGAATCTATATATAGACTGCTTATCTTATGTAGGTTGAGAACAGCCTATATATACAGATTTTGTATGTTCTGTAGGTTGAGAATAGCTTTTATATACAGATCTCTTATCTTATGTAGATTGAGAACAGCCTATATATACAGATCTCTTATCTTATGTAGGTTGAGAACAGTCTATATATACAAATTTCTTATCTTGTGTAGGTTTGAGTACAGCTTATAGGTATATACAGATTGCTTATCTTATGTAGGTTGAGAACAGTCTATATATACAGATCTCTTATCTTATGTAGATTGAGAACAGTCTATATATACAGATCTCTTATCTTGTGTAGGTTTGAGTACAGCTTATAGGTATATACAGATTGCTTATCTTATGTAGGTTGAGAACAGTCTATATATACAGATCTCTTATCTTATGTAGATTGAGATCAGTCTATATATACAGATCTCTTATCTTGTGTAGGTTTGAGTACAGCTTATAGGTATATACAGATTGCTTATCTTATGTAGATTGAGAACAGTCTATATATACAGATCTCTTATCTTATGTTGGTTGAGAACAGTCTATATATACAGATCTCTTATCTTGTGTAGGTTTGAGTACAGCTTATAGGTATATACAGATTGCTTATCTTATGTAGATTGAGAACAGCCTATATATACAGATCTCTTATCTTATGTAGGTTGAGAACAGCCTATATATAGAGGAAGAGGAAGAAGAAGAAGAAGAAGAAGAAGAAGAAGAAGAAGAAGAAGAAGAAGAGGAAGAAGAAGAGGAAGAAGAGGAAGAGGTAGAAGAAGAAGAAGAAGAAGAAGAAGAAGAAGAAGAAGAAGAGGAAGAGGTAGAAGAAGAAGAAGAAGAAGAAGAAGAAGAAGAAGAAGAAGAAGAAGAAGAAGAAGAAGAAGAAGAAAGAAGAAGAAGAGGAAGAGGAGGAGGAGGAGGAGGAAACAGAATTTGAAAACATTACAACCATTTTATGACTAGTTTTATGCATTCATTTCTGTCACCAAGAAAATCAGTGAAATAATGCGAAATGAAATAGGGAAAAAGATTTGAAGCCAAATGCAAGAGCCATAGTCACTGTAGAAAGATATCAAATGCCAGTAATGATGAACTATGTGTAAAAAAAAATTCTGTAAACCAAAGAAAACATCTTGACCCATTTGAGCAAAATTGGTATCAGTAACAAATACAGTCAAACTTGTGTTAAATGCCACCTCTGTATAATGGTCACCTGTCTATAAAGGTAACCTGCCTATAAAGGCCATTCAAACACAACATTTGTTAACTTTTTACAAAGAATAAACTGCTTTATAAAGACCACCTGTCTACTGCCAGTTCATTTGAGTGACCATTACTGACAAGTTTGACTGTATATTTTTTCAACAAATACATACCAAAGTTTTTGTACCTTTTTCATTTTGTATAGAGAGTGTAACAACATGTAGTTTAAATTTCATAGTTCATAGTTTTTTTTCCGAGACTGACCCATGCTTGTCAAAACCATAGAGAGCTCAGCATGTGACAGCACAATGTCCAGGAGCATAAAAGTGAATTTTTCAAAAATCGATTTTGGAGAGCCTACAGGGTCCTTTTTAAACTCCCCAGGATGATGGCGACATTACACTGAAACTAAAACTGCATTAAAAAATTGGAAAATTGCTCTGGGCTTTACCCTTAACATGTTACAGAAATGATTTTGAAAAATGTAACTAAATAAGAAGAAAATGGGTCAAATACTTTCAGAAACAGAGCTGAAAATGTTCAAATGCATCATAAACAGACACAGAGATGTAATACAATACATGTACATGTAGGTCATAGCTAATCCAATTATCTTGCAAAGTCACTTTTTCAATTACTGAAAGATGAACATTTGAGCACTTAGGAGAGTAGGGATCCAATTATGGATGATCTTAACGAACATGGTCTGGATGACCTGTTATGAAAACAATTGAGCAAAGATACTGGGTTCCGGATGACCAGTTTTGATGAACAATCGAGCAAAGATACTGGGTTCCGGATGACCAGTTTTGATGAACAATGGAGCAAAGATACTGGGTTCCGGATGACCAGTTTTGATGAACAATGGAGCAAAGATACTGGGTTCCGGATGACCAGTTTTGATGAACAATGGAGCAAAGATACTGGGTTCCGGATGACCAGTTTTGATGAACAATCGAGCAAAGATACTGGGTTCTGGATGACCGGTTTTGATGAACAATCAAGCAAAGATACTGGGGTCTGGATGGGTATCCTGATTATTTATCAGAAGAATATTAGTATAGGATAAGACGCCTTGCTATCACTGAGGCTCCATACACAGTGTACATTTATATAGAGACATCATGCAATACGTCCAAGCTTTCACCTTGTTGTAGCACAGAAAACTTGTGTACAAGTACTTACCGAGGATTGCGTGACCTAATTAAAGAAAATAAAATGGTGACCGTACTAATGATGTACAAAACAATTAAAACGCAAAAAGATAAAAACAAATTAACAAAAAAAAATATGCAAAAAAAAAAAAAATAAATAAAAATAAAAAAAAGATTTAAAAAATGGTGGCACCCCACCCTCTATTCCCCTTTTAAAAATCATAAAAAACAACAACAACAACCAAACAGTAAACATATGAAATATGAACAAACAAATGATCTAAATAAAATGACAAACAACAAAACACTTCAATGCAGCTGCTGTTGATTTCTGTTGTAAGTGACCTTGTAATAGATGTATGTTATCATGACAATCTCCTCTGATATGATCATTGTATTTAATTTTGATGACGTGTAATCGCCACAAAGAATCAGAATCATATCACTTTCATTTACAGTTCTATTTCATGTGACTTGTCCAGAAAACAAAGTCTGGTGTTGTTATTATATCCTACTTGAAAAAGAAAATACTGATTCTCACTTTATATGACTGACTAATTCTTGTATGTGACTGTGTATGCGTGTGTGTGTGTTTACGTTTGTGTTTATGTGTGTGCTTGTGTGTGTGTGTGTGTGTGTGCATATGTGCATGTGTGTGTCTCTTTTCTGTCTGTTACCGAACTCTGACAGGACAAGAAACTGCTGTAGAATCAGAAATTTTCATGGGGTTAAAATTTCGTTATTTTGAAAATAAAACAATTTTGTTGACATTAAATTTTGTTGAAATAAAAATCCTGTTTGTAAAGAAAATCTATTACCATTGCTGGGGGTGATTTATATCGATTCCGTCATGGTTTAAAATTTGTTGATAAAAGAAAACAACGAAATAAACAAAATTAAAACCATAACGAAATTTTCTGATTGTACAGTATGTATGTGCCATAGCAATATCAATACAATATGAACCATGCACTGTCAAATTATTGCCTCCCCCCGTACCCTACCCCCCTCCCCTCCCCTCTAGATGTAAGATTTAATGTGCACATACAATTGCAGTGCAGGAATTTCTGCAAATAGAGACATTTCCTTAATTTTTAAAAACTCTTTTCCATAGTTTTTCTTCTTCATTTCCAAAAATGATGGATTTATTTTTTTCCTGCAAAGTTTTATTGTAAAATCTTAAAGAAATTGATTGTGTATGGATCTATTTATCCAGTTACTTGTATGTTATTTGTACTTTAACGAATCTCAGAAAAGATGCATCAATTTCAGATATGCCTCAGAAAAATATTTCTTGAAAAGGGTTTTAAATATTCTGCAAATGTTCAGTTGGAATTTTTAAATTTTGGGGGGAAATCTCTTTCATCAGTATACTATCAATGATTCTAATCACAATACTTGGGTCTGACCAAGTCTCAAACTTGAAACTTCCAATCTGCAACATAAACTCTATAAATAGAGAACTGAAAGTGGTGACCAATCGTATCGCAGACATGGTACTTATAGGTAATGTAGATATAGGGGTACCTTGCTATTAAGACCACGTAACTGACTAACTTAAAGAGATCTGATTAGTAAGGTGATGACTCTAACGTGAATAGCTGGGCTTATTTATTAACCTGATGTAACCTGTCTGGAGAGACCACCCCATCTACCACTAAAATGTGGTCTCTAAAGACAGGTGGTCTCTCAAAAGAGGTTTTATTTAAAGGATTAAGTAACCAAGTGGTTTTCAGAATGTGGTCTCATAAGACAGGTGGCCTTTCAAAGGAGGTTTCACTGTACATGAATATTGTAATATTTACCTTTTACAATGTGAAGTGGTCTTATCGTGAGGTTCTACTGTATTTAGTTATCTCATTCACCCCATAAGACACATTTGGACCGGTCAACATTTGAGCTGGTCATTGAATACAGAAGAGTCCATTGTTTTTCAGGGGTTGATGAGTTAAATCTGATTTTAGTTCATCAACAGATACTCAACTAAAACAATGTCAACAAAAAGAAACCGATTCACTCAGAAACCTCAAATTTAAAATACAACAAATAAACTTAAAAAGAGAACAAATAAACTTACCTACCTCAGTACAACAAAGTCAATATTTTCCTGGCGAAACGCAATACTGAATTGCAATACAATACTGAATCACCAAAATGAATTAAAACAAAACCATGAGCAGGAAATGTCAACTCATAAAGCAGGATTTCCAAATTAGCCGAGTTCTTCACACAGATTTCACATAATCAGTTGTCAAATCTTCATTCTCTAAACTAAGAATGCAATCGACAATAAAATCCTACATGTGCCATTGCTAAAAACAACAAATCCTGCGTTCTCAGAAAGGAGCAATAGAATGTTGACAAACTTGGGGCGACTATATGGTAGTACAATGCACAAACAAATATCCTCGACTTCCTTGTACAATCCTATATCATCTGGCCATGAAATAACAATAAAATATCATACACTACTAAATGAATGGAGTCATTATCTAAATAGATGTCAAAGGGTCACTACACGTATTTCCTTAGAATTATAGCCTACATTGTCCGAGCACACACTTTCGAGGGGTCGGTAAAGTGTGTCCTATACAATAATAATTATGTTGTGCCCTTGGGCCGTTGTGTTAGTGTTTGACAGCTGTATACATGTGATACACATGCATATATATTAATCTGCTGTTATTTCTAATTTACTATTAGATAAAAACAGCTATAAAAGTGATTTTTTTAGAAAAAAAATTTAAGATTTTGGGCCATTTCAAGTTTTACATATATCTATGATTTAGTTATTTTTTATATAGTAAAACCTGTCTTGAGTGATCACCTGTCCTGGGAAACCACATTTGGATCTCTCAAGACAGTTTCAACTGTACAACATTTTGATAAATATGTCCTAGTGTGAGCACCTTAGACCTTGAGAGATTCTGAAACAGCAGGTAATTTTCTTTTTTGTAATATCAGGTAAAAAGGTCCCTAAATTAAAAATGAATATTTCAGTAAATTTTCCCCTGGTCATCCTGAGAGCAAGAATGAATAAACCAGAAGCCAAAAGGTCATGACCAGTCATCTAATTTAGGTATTACTCTATCAACAAAATGCCCAAATTTCATGATTGCTGCAAAGGTCTACCTGCTAATGACTGTATAACAAGTTTACTGTCTACACTTCCCAAATAAAGAAAAAAAAATTAAATTTTAAACATTATGCATCTTTTTTTGCCTCAACTATATTTACTAAATTGAGGGAAACGAAGTAAAATCAATTAAAACTGACGTCATTAGGTACGACCTTGCATAATTTTTCTGACATTCTCTTCATCCAGAATTTCAAAGAAGATCAAAGTCCTATTTAAGCCCTAATGTAGTTTTTGTATGAGAACAAGTACATAAGTCAATACATTTTTATGCATCTGTCAAGATGTATTTCCTCTATATCCTTATACAAAAATATATCCTTATATATGTATTTATTTATATGTATTTCCTTTATCTATATTAAAATGTAAATTTCCACATTTTCAATATCAACAGTGATATTGTACTTTAGACTGACCAAAGCTACAACAAATTTTGATAAGGAACTTCAAAGAAGCGAGTAATTAGCATTCTGGCAGTACTGATGAATCAATACATGTCTCGCTACCTGTGAAATCGTAAGTGTTAATAGTGGATGGTTAGCAATTACAGAACTTTCCCCAAAACCTTAACTGTATGGACTGGCTGTGAGATGTAGACAGGACCATCAGTCTCCCCCCACACCCCTTGAGACCCCCAACAGGTATCCCTGATTACTGGAATTTGGTTACATGTACAACTGTTAGCTGTTCCAGAATTTTATGTTACCTCATAAACAATTTCTACAGACTGAATGCATGTAAACAGTGTTGCGGAAAGGAATGAAGAAAAATTCTGCACCAAAGTTGAAATTATTAAAAATTTTTATTTCACTTCATCCCTCTCCTTTGAATTTCACACATTCATCCAAAATCAAAACAAAATTCTCATGGAACTTAACCCTTTCACCCCTCAATATCTGAATGGTATGCTTTTTCCACTGTTAAAGACCAGTCTATTATGGTCTGTAGGGTTAAAAGGGTTAAATATCACACATAAACTTTCAATGGTGGCCATTTTGAATCAGAAACAAAGCAATACTTGTTGGGGACTTTCATAAAAAAAACTTTTGAAAAATATTAATTTGAACAAATATACTTGATAAGTTTGGATACAGTTTATATTCTTCCAAGTAAACTTGGCAGCAACATGAATGTTTTGTCACTAGATGAAACCAAAGAAATTCTTTTCTCTAAATTAATAGTCTTGAAAGATTTTCTTTATTTTATTTTATTCTTAACATGTTTGAGAAATGCTATGCCCCTGAGTGCAAAGCCATTCAAAAAGATTTAAAAGTCCCATAACTCTGGCAAATATTTTAGAATGCTAACCATAATCAGACTCCCCTATACATGTTTCATTGATATAAAACAACATATACTGAATCTAATTAAAATTTGGAGAAAGAAACAAAATATTGAACTTATTCACCCCTAAAGACACATTTGGACTGGTCTAGATCATTGATTAACAAAGGAGACCTTTTTTTCAGGGATCAAGCAGAATATTACAAAATGATGAAATAGACAAACAGACAGGCCAAAATCATCACCCCTTGCCAAATCTCCTATCTACAGGCTACCGTATAAGTGAAAATTTTAGAGAGATGCAAATTTAGCATTTTTTTTCATAAAAATGTGGTATATAATTTTAGCGAAAAATAATTTTAGCGAAAAATAATTTTAGCAAAAAATAATTTTAGCGAATTTATTATTGATAATGATAACTCTTACCTGTATTCACGATAAAATGAATTGTTAGCGATATTCAATTTTGGCAATCTCAACAACCTCGCTAATAATGCCGAAATTGAATCCTCGCTAAAATTTCTGCTGATATGGCATAAAAACCATGACACTAAATGTAATTTTAACTTAACATATTTAGATTTCTGAATACATACTTTATCCATTACTGGTGAATATTTCAAAAATTCATATGGAAATCAATGTAAAATAATTTCTGAAGGATCTTCAATGATGTGTATCTGTCAAGTTTGATTTCAACTAGTGCAGCCATTCCTTAAGAAAAATAACAAACATTTCTGCCAAATTTGATGAAATGCTGTTCAGAAGTTCTTCAGATAAATATGGCCTATGATGGATGCCAAATGTGTTAGTTCACTTGACTCTTTTGAGTCAGGTGAGCTAGAAAGATCGGCCATTTATGGATAATGAAATACACAACAGGAGTGAATAAAACCAATCAATTACCCCTATAAATGCAGTTGGAATGAGCCAAACCACTGATGTAAAGTTTAGTCCATTTTTTCATTAGGGAAGATAAATGAAAAGTGGATTGTGAGAATGCACACAGATTTGCTGATGTTATTTCTTCAACAACCTAAAACCAGTTTTACATTGTTTACCATTAAAACTTATAAAAAACATTTACACTACACTTTCAATAACATTGTTTTTCTTCCTATCCTGATATAGTGAAGAAGACGGTGATTACTGGGAAAGGAAACAGGAATTTTAATTGGGAAAAAATAAATAATTAACACAGCAACACAACTTTAAAAAAAAGGGGAATTCCAAAAAAATATTTCCTCTGCCATAGAGTTGATATATTACATATGTAAATACAAAATTGTATCTTTCAACAAGTATACATGAAGACATACAAATGTTTATATGACAGCCATATATAGTTTGAATCTTTAGTTTTCTTAATTTTCAAATATGTTTATAACAAAATTTCTATTGGAATGTTGAATCTTGTTATACATGTACTTACAAATTTGTGTGTAAACAAAACAAATTTTCTGTAAGAATAATATAACTTTTTAGCCTATATATTAAAAATCTTTATATAACAGACTCTCTTAATGGCATTATATCACATCGAAAATCAAACATGTTTCTAATTGTTTGTAAGGCTTTTATATTTTGTTATATGTCAAACAAGTATATTATAAATTCTTTGTAAGGATGTTATATTTTGTTATATGTAAAACATGTTTATAACAAACCCTTTGTAAGGGTGTTACATTTTGTTATATGTCATTCAAATTTATAACAAACTCTTTGTAAGAGTGTTATATCTTGTTATATATGTCAAACACATTTATAACAAACTTTTTATCAGAATTTGGTATCTTGTTATACTTCAAACATGTATATAACAAATTTCATATATTGTTTACAAACTTCATATAAGGCTGTTGTATCTTGCTATATTTCAATAGTGTTTATAACAAACTCTTTGCACAAGTGTTATACCTTGTTATATATAACAAAAACATTTATAACAAACTTTCTGTAAGAATTTTGTACTGTCATGTACTTCAAACATGTATATAACAAATTCCCTATAAGACTGTTATATCTTGTTATTTTTTATGCTTATAACAATCTTTTTTAAAAGTATACATTTTATTGTTGTCAAATATACAATTTAATTTATTTTTATTTTTGTGTGAAAAGTATAAATATCTATGAAAGAATTTGTCCAGGTTGTTGGAAGACTATCAGTAAGGTAGATGATAAAAACTGATTGAAACAACCATACACCTGTGACAATATTTACCCTGAATTTTAGGTAAGGTTAATGAAAAATTATGAAACAGGTATACACCTATATATATATATATATTTACCTGGTTATTTGGTAAGGCTATCCGAGACAGGGTCTCCCTGATGGAGCTACTATCGGACTTACAGGACAGGTCATCCGTACTTTCCGTATACAGGTCAGCTACAACTTCATCTATGTCAGTGGCTTTGTATACTGCCCTGAAATTGACAGAAAATTGCGATAAATATTTTTGTCTTATTTCAATTCAAACACTCGATCGCCAGATAGAAATATGACAGAAAGTCAAGCTACATCGTCAATAAATTTCTTTTTTTCCAATCACCATAACGTTTAAGTTTTTGTGACTTTTATTATTAGTTTTAGGATAGTTAACTTCGGAAGCAAACGATGATACATTTCTGCTAGAATTTCTATGACTGCTAAAATTTATCATCCCAAAATATCTACACAGTAAAGTCTTTTTTGAAAGACAAATTAAACTTTAGTAGAATTACGGTCCCAAAGGAAGGTGGTCTCTCAGAAAGGTGGTCATTTAATACAGATGGTCTCTCAAGACAGGCAGGCAAAATTACAAAGCTTACTTCACACCATCCCATCATGCATCTCCTCAATTGACCTATCACCATCAAATTCTTGGCACAAAGTATAAATCATTTGAATGTCCAGGATATAGGTACAAATCTGGTAAAAAATGGACAAACACGGACCTCTTAAAATCAAGAGGTGGGATCCGGTGCCATGGTGGGGTAAATGATATAATTTGTGGTCTTATAACCATCAGTTTGCCTTATTTCAGCTTAGATGAGAGAAGTGTATAGATATTTCAACTTACTCATTACTGGGGCTCCTTGAGGGACTTTTCAGATCTTTTGTTTTGAGGCTGTATTTAAATGTTCCGTCTCCTCTTGGTGATAACATTCCACCCATGTGGTTTCCCTTTCCGTAGATATTTGGGACAATTAAAGGTTTTCTGGCGGCTACAAGCGCATGGAAAGATGTGACAGTAAAGATTCCTATTCTGCCAAGTGTATTCTTTGAAGTTCTCGAAGCGCTTGTTAGCAGAACCTGCGATACAAAATGAAAGCTCAAGACAGATACTTCACAGAAATCCTACAAAAATTGGAGCGTTCATATAATTTAGGTAACAAATTAATAATAATAAAAAAAGATTTATTTGAAGTGATTTAACAACTTAACTAAAAAATGATTTATGTATAAACATGTACACCCCCCCAAAACATTGTTATTGACCCACCCTCCCGTTCTCAATTTTAACTGGTAACAAAGATTTTTAATCATAGATTGCAGTATACCTGAAAATTATTTGCTCCCTTTTAATTTTCTCCATTTTTGCCCTAAGATGAGGGGGCGAATTTAAAATGAAAGGCAAAGTCTTCAAGCTTAATCATTGAAACATGGATATACATGCCACCCAAGAGACTACGGTGATTTAGGGCGAATTTAAGACAGGGTGAATATGTTATCTGTGGTAAAAGGGCGAAAATACCAGGTTTACGGTATGCCTTAATTCCCTCTTTTTACCTTAGGATTTGGCAGTTCTGTTCCCTGTAGGGAGGCAATATAGCACCTCAGTCTGTATTGTTCTATAAATAGCTTCTCCAGATTTTCTTCCCACTGCCCGATCTGTTTTATAATCGCCTGTCGACTGCGAGGATCTGTAACCACTGTCAGTTGTAGTTCGGCCATCTTCCTCATTTTCACATCCTGTATTTCACCAAAGTATTATTTGTCAACATTAATGTATGTGATACATTTTTACAAAATTAAAAAAAGATAAAAATGTGTTTCCTCACATTCAAATCTTTAACAAACAACTAAATAGTCAAAATAGTGAAGGAAAAGTTGAACTCGTGTAACCTATTGGGTAAACCTGGTGACCAAAAGAGTAACCAGGCAGATTGACAGATAGACAGACAGACAGACGCAGAAGAAACCTATATTCCCTTGTGTTCTCAATGGTAGGTGACTAATACACCATACAAATCACATTTTATACAACAGTAACATGTACAACTTCATTAAAAAGTTTCAATTTTCTCATTTTCAACACTTTCAGTCATTTCCATATACAGATCCTCCATTGGTAAGTGGTTTCAGTTTATACAGTGGTACCTTGCCTGAAGACCACCTCACTTGGGAGACCACGTAACATTTCAGACCACAAGTTTAAGTTGTCAATCTCTTGATACATATTTGATAAGTATAGAACCTTACTTAAGAGACCACCTCACTAATCAGACCACTTTGAGTTGATCAGTAAGGTGGGTTTAATAGTGAGGTTCCACTGTAACACCTCACTAATCAGATCACTCTGAGTTTATCAGTAAAGTGGGCTTAATAGTGAGGTTCCATTGTAACACCTCACTAATCAGACCACTTTCAGTCAGTCAGTTAGATGGTCTTAATAGCGAGGTTCCACTGTAACACCTCACTAATCAGACCACTTTAAGTCAGTCAGTTAGATGGTCTTAATAGCGAGGTTCCACTGCAACACCTCACTAATCAGACCACTTTAAGTCAGTCATTTAGGTGGACTTAATAGCAAGGTTCCACTGTAACACCTCACTAATCAGATCACTTTGAGGCAGTCATTTATTTGGTCTTAATAATGACATTCCACTGTAACACCTCACTAATCAGACCACTTTGAGTCAGTCATTTAGGTGGTCTTAATAATGACATTCCACTGTAACACCTCACTAAACAGACCACTTTGAGTCTGTCAGTTAGGTGGTCGTAATAGCAAGGTTTTACTGTATATTCAAAGCATGCTATATCTGTTACTTCTACTAAAGGAGGCTCTGATCATGTATCATTTAACTGATTCTCCCTATGTATCTTAATGGTATGCTCTATTATGTTGTACTAGGCCAGTCTATTATGGTCTGTGGGGATTACCAGGGTTAATCATATGGGAAAGGTTGACAGTCTGAAAGTGGAAGGTCATTGTCATTGTTATTATCACCATTGTTTTATGTGGTATACTGAAGAAAAGTTTTTCACCCAAAAACAAAATATTGGCCTTCAGAAATATGAAAATCAGTAAAGTGCAGCATAAGTTGCCTATCAAATTAACAAACACAGTAAATCCCCAAAAACATACAAAATTACATCAAATTTTTGGGAAATAATTTAGAATTGTAAAGGAAACTAAGAATATATGCCATGATTTATTTCCACACAACTAATGCAATATATTTTTGGGGAATTATCTCAAATCAACAAAATTTTACATAAAATGAAAACATACCACATCGATATTAGACTCCATTTTGTGCAGTTCACTTTTCATTAACCTCAGTGTATTGTCTTTCCCGTGTTGCCGTGCAAACGAGGAAGCACATGCTGAGTGGACCGCACATATCCAGCTTTCTAGTTCCATAGACGACTGAGCCTGTCCGAATAGATAAACATATGTTTTACTAAGTCCTGCATTGTGTTTTCTATAATCACAAGATCCTCTATAACGTCTTTATTAGGAGAATTTGGATATAATAAGATATATACATTTTTTGGCAAAATAAACTTAAATATCGGTAAAAAAAAAGCTTATTCTGCATAAGGAAATTGACTCCTAATTCCATCTAATATCATTAAAATTATGAGAAAATTTCGAGACTAATTGGACACTGACATCAACACCCGGGAGATAACATAAGCTCCCCCCCCACCCACCCATCCGCTAAGAATTGTAACTTTGATATGATCCTTGTAAATGCAGGATACTGTCTCCTTTTGTAACTGGTAAAAAATTTTGAATATTCAAAACAGGAAAATGCTGGATAAATCTGTGTAGGTGAGAATGGTAACTACATACCTGAAACAAATAGGCATCGCCAAATGCAGTGCTGAGGGAAAATATGTGGTCTCTCTTTGGATGTTCTGGCACCGCTTGAGCTATTCCACCTTCAATTACTGAGGAGAAAAAAGGAAAATGTTTCAGATATTTGCTTACATATCTTTGAACAAATGGTGCAGAAAATAATTTGTATTTGTTTAAAAATACCTGCTGTCAATACCAAAAAATATTAAATTGAAAATTCTCTCTATATAAACCTACTTCTCTGTCTCTCTTTCCCATATATCTTCCATTCTCTCTCCCCTCTCTCAGTTTCTCTCCCCTCTCTTTCTTATTCCCTCTCTCCACTACCTCTCTCTTCCTTATATCTTTCATTCATTCTCTCTCTCCCTTATATCTCTTTCATTCATTCTCTCTCTCCCTTATATCTCTTTCATTCATTCTCTCTCTCTCCCTTATATCTCTTTCATTCATTCTCTCTCTCTATCTCTCTCTCTCTCGCTCTCTCTCTCTTTTTCTCTGTCTCGGAAATTTTGCCTCTGGGTTTTTTTTCACATTTGCCCCACATCAAATTTACCCTATGTTATTATATTCATATAGATGGCATGTTTGTATGTCCATGCTTCAGTCAATTAACTTGAAAATAAAATATTTGCCTTCATTGTAATTTTGCCCTCTTCTCTTAGGACGAAAATGGCCAAAATTAAACGGGGGCAAAAAACTTCCATGTATAGGATAACAGTTTTGACCTACAAACCCTTACCTAGTATATGCCGTGGTATGCTGTTTTCATTTATAAGTGAGTCTTCACAGCCGTCAAAGAAAAGAAGCACTGTTCCCTTTAAGCACACCCAGTAACGTTTCCATTTTCTTTTATGAGCTAGTTCTAACTTCCTTTTTCTGTGAATTAACCAATTCTTTACAACAAGCCACCTTAAATGAAAAGTCAAAGAAAGATATTTTCAAAGTCAAATTTTATAAACATTTACAATAGACCTTTTTTCAAGTTGTTCCATTCCGTTCCATTTTGTCAGAATAGTTTGTACTAAGATCACATGACTTCAACTGAAAGTTGACAACGATCAGTGATATCTTGTTCCAGTTTATCTGAGAGGAAGCCTACAGTAAAGTGATGTCACTTGTAAATACATTGTATGACAAGTGACATCACTTTCCTGTAGGCTGCCTTGCACCTACAGAGATTTTCCTACCTCCAAAATTCTGGGTCCAGGGTCCTGTAAATTGGGGGAAAATATGACAATTTTACCATTTGATTTACAACATTTGTTTGATAATATTTTATTTTTTATTTTTAATTTCAAAATTGAAAATTTTTGCATAATTTTGTGAATGTGCAAGCCATTTTTACATTGGGAATGAGTCCTGTAACCGGACCCAAAACCAGCCTAGGAAAATCCCTGACCTATCATTTCATTATATATTAAATCCATATTGCAGGTACATGTAATATACACAATAAACTACCTAACCTGAAGTGAACCTGCCCCACCTTTTCCTTTGTAAGTGCATACTATTATGAGGAACCAAGACGGAATGGAACAACTATGTCTATTGCATACGGATGATACAGCAAAAACATATAAAAAAATGTTAATATTTCAATTTTCGTATTTTATCCAATTTTTTCTCAATGGCTAAAAACTTCAAAGGAATACATGTACATGTATATACAATACTATCCCAGGGACTGAAAATGTTTTTCCAGTTGCTTGGGTCCAGGACTTTTTTGTTAAATTTTGCCTGGGTCCGGTCCTCTAACATATGGGTCCAATAACAATAAATCTAAGTCAGAGTTTTATTATAATCAATCAATACAAATAACAATTACATGTATCAAAGGTGGGAACAAAATTATTTAAACCAAAAACTGCCACAAAATCATATGAAAAAATGACAATTTAACTTTACAAAGGAAAGAAATAAAGTTTAGATATAAAGAAGTTGACAGAATAGTCATTCATTGATTCACACTTGTTAGGTCCTCGTTCCTACACAGCAAGAAAACGACAGAGTCCGAAAGTAAAATATGTAGGTCTCGGACCACGGACTTAAGGAATTTTCAGCCCCTGTGTCCATGAGATATAGTAGGGGATAAGGGACAGTGTGGGGTCTTTTGTACACTGAAAAATAAAACATTATCAATTCACAGTACATGTAGTTGAGTTACATCAAAAACCATTAGTGGGTATATGAAGGAAGACATAATACAATGGAACCTATCTTGAAAGACTACCTGTCTTTTGAGACTACAGTCTGAAAACCACTTGGTTATATAAATGAAATTTTGAAAGACCAACTGTCTTGAGAGACCACATTTCAGTGGCCAAAATGGTGGTCTCTCAAGACAGGTTCCACTGTACGTTGTGTAGTTAAGGTGAGGAAAAATGTGCGCTCAGACCGGGAATAGAACCCAGGAACTTCCTAGCACTAGCAACTGAGCTATCCAGGCTGATACCCTCTGCACTGCTACAGATGAATTTTCAGTAAAACTCAAAGAATTGATAGGTTTGATTCATAAATTACCGGGGAGATGAGATGATGTGTATTGTAATTAAGTGTGGTGATGTGTGGACATTTTACAGTACAGTCCAACCTGTTTAGATTAAGAGATCACTCTCATAAAAAAAGACCACCTGTCTTATGAGACCACATTCTTAAAACCACCTGTCAGTGGTAGATGTGGTGGTCTGTCAAGACTGGTCCCACTGTATTTTATATACTGACCCCGCCTTTCTGATTGCACCAAACTGTTTCGTAAAGGAAACCCGTGACTCCGCCTCTGTCATTGTATGTATGCTGTCGTCGCTTTCAGCCCCGTCATCATCCGACAGCTGAAATGGATTACAGATATAGTTCATTTGTTATCAATAAAGTTACATATATATTTTACTTACTGCAGTGAACAAAATTTTTTCTGATAACATCAAATTACCATTCAGAAAAAATGCTCTTTTGATCTTAATATACTGAAATTATTTTCTTTAAGCAATGATACATGTAAAAATCTAGACATTATACATGTATGTGACTGGCAGGCAACCAGTTCTTGCCAGCTAGGCAATGGATTGCCAACAAATTCATGATATTTCAGGGGGGCATGGTTATTTGAAGAGAAAACGGATGTCTATATATGATGCATGTTAAAAAGTTAGTAAAACATCAGCAACAAAGACAAACTTTGTTGTTACACCGTTGTCCTGGCGAGAATTTGTACTGCCCACTGGTCAAGAATCAGCCTCCATGCAGTCAGTACAGCTGCCATTTTGTCACAGTTCTTATTATCAAGAATACTAATGGATATCACTTACACACGAAATGTGTGTCGTAAAATGATATAGATCACAAATAAAATTTGGGTTACTGCATGAAGTAACAGGATAATTCTACACACCCATACACACATGTGCACACACACACACATGCACACACATTTGCACTAGTCAATCAGTGACTGATATATATCATCATCAGGGTTAATCAGTTTCATCCTACGGACTGTTTTATGTTTTTAGTTCTGGTAGAGTAGAGCAGGAGTTGCCTGCAGAAACCCTAGCTTAAGAATCTTTCAAATCTTAAGTCAATAAGACATTTTATAGTTTTCTTATCTAAAAAAAAATCACCAGGTTGTTCATCAGGAGAAAATTTAACAAAGTTTGTACTCTGTATGAAAACATACATTGATCCCAAATGTACTTCAATTTGCACGCCACAAAGCGAAATCATGTAAAAAGATAAGACGGGCATTACAGTACAAAAGACTTATTCATAAACATTATAGAGTCTGGATATTGTGTTAGCAGTGATACTGAATCTAAATCAAAATACAGGTGTGACACATTTAAAAATGCCAGCTGATGTAGATATAAAAATGTATGCAGTACATGTACATCTGGGCCCAAGACCATAAACAAGGAAAATTCTCAGACAAATTTTATTCTCAAAAGTTAAAAATTAACTCATCTGAGTAAAAAGTGAAAACTCGCGGACCATAAAACAACTTTAGAATTTTCTTAACTGAGGTAAGATTGTCAAGGGGCAGTGTGAATCTCGTCCAGGATATATGTCCCAATTTATGTCCCGATTCACTTAACTTCAATGTTTGAACATTATTCTTACCATACTCTATGATTAATTATTTAAAAACCAACCAAAAGGAATAAAACAAGTTAAAAATCAAGTAGGCAGGACGTTTGGTGGCATAAAAAGGGGAAAAGATATATAAATTTTTAAAAACATTAAAAACGTCTTGTAAAATGCCAATACATGACTGAAGTCAGTAATTTATACATATAATATGTATAATTGTATATAATAAACGATATTCAAGGTACAAGTAAATTAGTATAAGTTCATTAGATAAGATAAATGACTTGGAACATACACTGGGTCACATATACCGGACTAAATTTACACCGTCCCTTTTGTTAATGTAAATAAACGTTGTATAGCCAAAACAAGCCAATAGAGAAAGAAGTGTTGGTCTCCTAAACCTATTTCGCTCAAATAACACGTTGTTTTCGAAAGCCAAAGGATTAGCCATGTCCCGAAATATTCTAGGGCGACAATGACAATGGCATTTGCGTTTATTTATCCCGAGGCGAACATAGGGGGCAGCCATTTTCCCTGTTATGATTTACTTAAGTCAGCTACATGCCGTACTTAAGTATTTTATCACTTGAGAAAGAAATTTGTCTAAGAATTTCTTTATGGTCCACAACTTTACCCAAGTTGAGAAAAATTCTCAAGATTTGAGTAAAATCTTGAAGTTGAGTAAAAAATTGTCTGAGAATAGTTTTATGGCCCTGGGCCCAGGGCTGTCAGAAAAGTAACAAGGGCTGTACAGGTTGTGTGAGCTATGAGCGATGAAGGGGTTAGCAGAAATTGTATCTTTAGATATATGCTTTTTAAAATCCCCCCCCCCCCCGACCCCGACTAAATGTTCATAGAACAAAGATCGAATCACTCTGAGGTTCAACATATTTGCTTCCAAGTAAAAACCCTCGGACTCAGATTATACTGCTATAAGGGCCATAACTAATTTTGTACGGAAGTGCAGGTACTTTTCCTGGGTACAATGTAACCGCCGGGGCTTTACTCTTCAAATATTAGAAACTGGCTATCGTGGTATGATAGTCATTGAGATATTATTGAGTGTGGCACAAAACGGCATAGAAACAAAATCAAAACAATATCCAATGAAACTTACCTCCGAGGATAAAAATTGTTTAATCTCCGAGTTATCTCCGAGTTGATTTATGAGATCACTATGTCTTCCGCTGCTACTACTACCATGACTGCTCCCTCCGGAGGAACCTGCTCCACTTTTAGAGGTACTGACATCGAGTCCTGAAACCCAAAAATACTGACAATATAAGTACATCAAAGCATAGATGTAAATCTGTAACTTTTATATCTCCTGCCACCATTTTATCACTTAACTTATTCACCCTAAAAACACATTTGGACTGGTCTAAATCATTGATTTACAGAAGAGTCCATTCTTTTTCAGGGGTCAATGAGTTTTAAATGTAGACATTACCAACTACATGTACAGGTGAAGTACTACAAATTTTGACCTCTGCTATGGACTGATGCAATAGCAGTGAAGATACTTTAACATGACATGGGACCTTAAGTTCTGTGACATTCACTTTTTTTAGTACTGAGCACTAGGAACGGTCTCTATCTTATAATGACTCTTAGGTGTGATCTGAGACTTCCTGCGTGTACCGCATATGATGGTAAAAGAACCTTCAATGCATTGGTGTCAGTCCATAGCACAGACCAAAATCTGTAGCACTTCACCTAAAAATGGCAACATCTCCATACTAAATGTGTAGGAAAAAAATTTCTACGTGGGATGTTGAAAAACATGAATAAAACAAACATTAACCATCTGCATGTAAATCAAAACACTTTATCAAACATCCATCGTGCATTAATGTAAAAGAACTCCATGACACTTAAGCTTTACAATTTAAAGTCTATCATATTTGAAAGTATATCCGATCTATAAAAAAAAAAAATATTCAGATGTTTTTGACAAAAAAAAAAAATTTTTTTTGGTTGACCTCTGTAGATGATGGGGACCATTTCGTATTCATTATCTTTCGCATCCTCAATATCCTGAATAATCTTCCTCAAGACTTCAAGCTCAGTCTTGTACATGGTAAATCGTATATCGTAATCTGTGTATAACATGTATCCACTTTACATCTGGTTAATAGTATAACACTCTTGACCCGTTAGGTCATTATGCTTAAATTGTCCAATTTAAGCAATTTTCAACAGAGAATTAAAACATCCAAAATGGTGCCATTCTATGAGTTGAATTTTACACCCATTTCAAAAATCTATAAATACATATCCATCTGAACATTGCTAATAATTTTTCGACACTGAAAATGATTTGTTTAGCTCTCAGGAAATCTTGGCTTACAAGATCTAGATAAAGAAGATACATCTCTACGAGTACAAAATGTCCCACCAAGCCTTATCAAAATCTGACTTCCATGGTAAACACACAGGCATATATTGCAATTATGCTAACTGGTAAGTCTGACACTGGCTTTTCTGTTCAACTCATTAAAACTTAACAGGTGCTTGAATGCAATAGACATCAAAACCTGTAGTGTTTCATTTAAGTTTTGAAATTAACAAAATGGTCAAGCTGATCATGTCAATCAAATAATCAAAGGGCAGAAAATATTGTTTGTTTGTTTGTTTGTTTGTTAGTTGTGTTTTTTGATATGACTCAACTGACCTACTTAAAATTAGGGCTATGTATCCTGACTCAAATGTGTATCATGATATATTACGATAATATGAAAATCGTATCACCATGTATCACGATATATCATATTGTTGGGAATATTCAGTGTAACACTGGAAATGGTAGTTTGAAACAGTGAATGCATATATATACAGTGCTCCAGATAAACTGTGTACTTGCATATTTCATTTTACACATAAAAATCATTCATGGATATGCGAGCAAATTAAAATCCATGTGTGAGATACCCAAAGCAATTTAAATCTAAAGTATATATATATATATATATATATATATATATATATATATATATATATATATACACACATATATATATATATCAATTAACTGTAATTTAGCAGTTAATAAGTTATAAGTTATTTGTTTGTTTGTTTATTGTTGTTTAACGTCCCACTCAAGAATATTTCACTCATATGGAGACGTCACCAAATGCCGGTGAAGGGCTTCAAATTTGGACTATGCTCGACACTTACGGCCATTGAGCAGTGAGGGTTCTTTAACGTGCCGACACCTACTGTGACACGGGACCTCCAGCTTTTACTGTCTCATCCGAAAGACAGGAAACCAACCTGCCGCCAGCGGGACTCAAACTCACAACCTCACGATCCAGAGTCGAGGGCGCTTTTAAGCTTGTCTTAAACACACTTATTGATATAGTGCTCAGGAATGACACAGACACACACTGATATACTAATAAAAAAAAAAAAATAATTCCTGATTCCCCCCCCCCTGAAAATATAGATGTTGTTTTTCTTGTATCGATAAATCATACTGTCAGAAATAAAATCGCAATATATTGTTGTATCAATTTTTGCTACCCCACTTCTTAAAATGTTCTGGATCCAATTTTTTAGGCAATTTTGCCCAGTTAATTTGTTTTTCTTATTGAAAATATTGAAATTTTGTCCAATCTCCAAAATGTTTTTTTAATGATTGTTTGGAGGGTGAAACAAAAGTCTAGTTTTAAATCTCATATGCAGTACAGTTGAACCCGTCTTAAGAGACCACTGTCATGAAAGACCACCCGTCTTTTGAGACCACAATTTGATGAAAATCGTTTAGTTAACTGCTTCTGTAAATAAAACCTCTTTTGAGAGACCACCTGTCTTGAGAGACCACATTTCAGTGGCAGAAATGGTGGTCTCTCTAAACAAGTTCTACTGTACTATCACTTCTTATGTTTTGTGCTTAGCGATGAAAATTCACTGTTTCCATTCAAAACAGTTTCTCTAGATGATGTTTTACGCCACCCTTAACAGTTTATCAGTTATACGGTGGCAGCCATTTTTTAAACTGTGGAGGTGGAAACCCGGTTACAATGTACCCAGGAAGAGACCACTGGCCTTCCGCATGTATACTGATAAACTTTCTCTCCACACAAAATCAACTTGGAGCTTGAAACTGCACTGACTAATGGTGACAGACCTCAAGGTATAAATTGTAAAGCTCTGTTTTAAAGAAATCTCCGGTTATAACTTGGATCAGGAATTGCTCTAATCATTGAGCCCCGATATCGGTTAATTCATATGAACTAGAAGCTTGGCAGCATTATATATACCCTCTCTCTACATGTATTTACGAAGTAACCAAACTTTAATGAAATAATCAAACAGCTTGCTAAAATTGCATCCCTCACCTATAAAACTGTAAATCTTAAAAGATATCCTTTCGTAAATTGCAGCGTTTATGGTCAAAATTGTATTTTTCTGCTTAACATATTTTTTGTAAATTACTTGATTACCGATACATCATCTCAAAACCATGTAATACAGGTAAGATTGTCATTGCAAGTTGATAAAACAAAAGATGCCCCTGTTAGGGTGCCATGTGACCTCAATATCCTTTAAGAGGATGCCCCCAATGTTCTTTCAGGTGATGCCCTCAATTTATTTTTATCGGTGCCTTCAATGTTATTTGAGGGGGTGCACTAAATGTCCTTTTAGGAGATATCCTTAATGACCTTTTAGGGGATGTTCTCAATGACCTTTATGGGGCACCCCCCTCCCCCCATTTTTAAAACAATGCAACAAATGATTTGTTTTAGCAAAACTCATATCTATGACAGAAAAAAATCCAAAACAAAATTTGATGAAATTCTGTGAAATATAACCCTATAAACATCATAGAGAAATAAATAAAAACAGTTGATCAGTAAGATGTAAGGAACTGCATATGATTTATGTTGATTTCAATCATTATACATAGATTTCAATCATTATACAGACTGAGGTAAAAGAACTCTCAGATGTTTGTATATGAAATTGATTCTTCCCCACTACATTTTCATGAATTATCTCTTAAACAGATGTTGACAAAACAACATGATCAGTATCATTTGCATCAGTATCATCTATTTATCAAGTTGATCTGACTCCAGAATGACCTTGAGCATAAAAATTTCCACAGCCAGATAATTATAAATAAACAACCTAATTTTGAATACCGATTGTTTGCAGTGGATATATTTTTATGGATGATTTAGATATATAAAAGCATTTGCTCACAGGTGACCTAAACAAGAAAACATCGAAACAAAACTGAATCACATTACTGTTTTACATACATGCACAATTTTTCAGAAAATGACAAGAATTTTAAATAATTTATTTTTTTTATCAGCAATCTAACTGCTGCTTATTTGTTCTACGGAATTATATTGCAAAATCTGGGTCATATTTCAGTATGATCCCATCAGAAACAAATTTGAAAAGCTTGGATATAATCACAGTCACCATGGCAATAAAAAATCTGGATATATGATTTGATTCATAAATAAAGTACAAATTATTATTGAATCTGGAACGTATTTGTAAGAATAGAGTGTAGTGTAAAATCTAGCTATAAATTTAAGTGTGTGGCTGGGATATATATCTAATGTAACTTTAGACGTATTTATGCATAAAACAGTCTCTACTCTTCGCAATTCTTTCAACCACAAAAATTTCAGAAAAATCCGACTGACAAATCAGACTGACGTAAAGATGGTCCTAATCATACAATACACAATATTCGTCATTATGGTCAGAATCTTTGATTGCCTTCTGAAATCTCTTAAAATAGATTTAACACGACTGTAAATTTGTACATAAAACATTCACATGTCATGCTGCAATATAACAAAACACTGAAATATTAAATCTGAAACTTTGGGATGATTTTAAATTGAAGATAATGTAATTAAATTAATACACATCAAAATTATGTATCGCCATCATCAAACACATACCATTGTTTGTACTCGGGTCTTAAAAAGTGGTAGAGGGTTTAAAAAAAGGGAGGTTCCTGTTTATCCCTCAAAAGGGAGATTTCTGGTTTTACTCAAAAAGGGGGAAATCTCTATGTCTAACAAAAAGGAGGTTTCCCATTTGACTCATAAAAGTTAGCTTTCTGCTTTGAGTCACAAAAGTGAGACTTCCTGTTTGACTCACAAAAGTGAGATTTCCTATTTGACTCACAAAAGTGAGGTTTCCTATTTAACTCACAAAAGGGTAATTTACTGTTTGATTCACAAAAGGGTAGTTTACTGTTTGATTCACAAAAGGGTGGTTTACTGTTTGATTCACAAAAGGGTGGTTTACTGTTTGATTCACAAAAGGGTGGTTTCCTGTTGGATTCACAAAAGTGAGGTTTCCTATTTGACTCACAAAAGGGTAGTTTACTGTTTGATTCACAAAAGGGTGGTTTGCTATTTGATTCACAAAAGGGTAGTTTGCTGTTTGATTTACAAAAGGGTGGTTCCCCATGCAAATACTGATCAGATCCAAACTCTTATTACACTTTTAAACAGAACTTTTCAGTCGCCACAAGTTTGTTGCAAAAAATTCTTGTTAAAAATCAGATTAAGAAAAAGATTGATTTTCAATATAAAAATATTACAGTACGATATTTCTGCCAAAATATTAAATTGAAATATTTTAAATATAAGTTCCCATGGTAACAGACATGCCATAATTAATGTTTTATGATCAAACACTGCATGCACCAGAAAATATTTCAAAAATCATTCAGCTGTATACCTAATTAAAATGAAGATCATCAAACTCATTAAAATAAATCTTATCTTGTTTACATGTACTTCCAATGTATGATCACAATTTTATATTTCTTTATTACACAACAATGACCTAACCAATGTTATCAAAGTATATTATATCTGTTTGAATATTATTTTGAATTGCAATATTTTTAGTTCAAACAAACATTTAAAATACATGTAAACCATTCTAGATCAATCACAAATAGCTACCACCTGTTTAAAGAGCACCTTAGATGTTTAGTGAGGTTCTATAATGACACTGCATCAGTACATTCCAACAAGTATATATACAAAATATATATATATATATATATATATATATATAGCATGGATGTAATTTTATTTATCTGTGTATGTATATATACTTACAACAACACTGAATGCTGGTGGTCTGATTATGCAAATTTTTGTTACAATGATTGTGAAAATAGAAAAAAAAAGTCATAGAAATTTGTACAATTACCGTACACTGAATTATAACTACAGTAAAACCTGTATATAGGGGCCACCCAAGGGACCAGAAAATATTGACCTTTATGTGCAGGTGACCCTTATATACAGGTTCAATTTAGTTAAAGTATGCAGTCAAGGGACTTGAAAAAAAACTGGCCTTTATATACAGGTAATCCTTATATAGAGGTGGCCGCTATAGCAGGTTTTACTGTACTCACTTCTATGACAACCCCAGCTACGGCCTGCAATTTGTCTTGAGTAAACAAACATTAACAGTATTTATTGTCCATTTAATGGAACTTCCAACTTCCAACAACAGTCAAATTTCAATAAAAACGTGCATTTTAGTTAAAAAATCCCTGGATACTAGGGCAAAAAAAACAAATATTCCATTACGGTATTATCGGTGACATTTTTGGGATACTTGCCGAAAAATTTAAGGTGAAACATTTTTTGCATTCAATTGTTGTTGTGTTGTTGTTTCACGGTCCCACTCAAGAATCTTTCACTCATATGGAGGCATCACCAAATGTCTGTGAAAGGCTTCAAATTTTGGCCTATGCTCCGCACTTACGGCCATTGAGTAGTGAGGGGTCTTTAACGTGCCGACACCTACATGTACTATGACACGGGACCTCAGGTTTTACTGTCTCATCCGAAGGACAGGAAACCGACCTGCCGCCTGCTGGACTCAAACTCACGACCTCACAATCAAGAGTCAACCGCACTACTGACCGAGCCAGGGCAGCTCTTTTTTGCATTCAATGAATTTGTTTTTAATGTTATTGATAAATGGTACAAAAATTATGTGTTTATATTTTAACTCATCAACCCCTGAAAAACAATGGACTCTTCTGTAAATCAATGACTTAGACCAGTCCAAATGTGTCTCTAGGGATGAATCAGTTAACGCAGACTATGATAAACATTATATTACTGGTATCTGCCACCTATCAATCCTTTTCTTAGTCACAATGAGCAGAAACGTACCGTCTGTGATATGCTTCTTTATAAAAGCCAATTGAACACAGAATCAGAATCTCTACGGGACGAACATAATCCAAATCAATTGGTTAACAATATAACAGAGTTTGATGGCACTTTTGTGCTATATGATTCAGAAATATTTATGCACTATTAAAACTACATTCAATACCATTGTGGATCTAGATCTTTTCAAACCCTGGATCCACCTCATCCCACTTTGTATCCACATCTCATTTACATCCAAATAAAAAAAATTACCTATACTAGTAATCTAACAAATGAGGTACCTCATGGGTCCACAATCAGGAAACAACTGTAGTAGGCAGGGAAATAATATGTGACCTGGCTGGGAATTGAAACCAGGAGACCTTCTGAACCCTAGCTGAGCATTCTTACGAACTGAGTTATCAGGGTCAACACTCATGGTTCCAGAACACAATCTTCGAAAATTTAAAGGTGTTTTTTTTTTCATAGAATTTCATCAAATTTAATTTTCCAATATTTTTTTATCATTAAAAGTTTCCATTAAATAAAAAAAAATCATTGATTCAATTGTTTCATAACAATTAATGAACAGGTAAGATGCACAAGGACAAAAAGAAAAAAAGCTATGCCATCTTCGCCGCTTTATGAGTTCCTTACACAGCAAAACCTGTCTTTGGAAACCACCCCATCTGCCACTGAAACATGGTCACTCAAGATAGCTGGTCTCTCAATACAGATTTACTTTAATGTAATATTTAACCAAGTGGTTTTCAAAGTGTGGTCTCTGGAGACAAGTGGTCTTTCAAGACGGTGGTCAACTGTCTTTCAAAGCAGGTTCGTCCATATAAACTACCGGTATATAAAACTTGTAAAATATCAAATTACCAGATTTCAATTATTTATATTATTTCAAGTAAACATAAATACATGTATATTCAACTTATCTATTACTAGCCAATGTCATAAGCTTAACAATTAAGGGGAAATATTTTTTGACACTGTACACATGGAAACCTGTGACCTTTAATTCATTCACCCCTTAAGACACATTTGGACTGGTCTGTGTCATGGATTTTCAATCGAGGTCCATTATTTTCAGGGGTAGGTGGGTTAAGTAAAAATTTTCAATCTTCAATGAGATGGACATTTGCTACATGTATGTAAGCTAGTAATTTTTTTTAAAGTAAAATGCACAAATAAAAACATCTAACTTTGGAATGACTAATATTCAAGAAACTTGATGAGAAAATTATCCGTTTGACTTATATCTAAGATTCCTCTGAGATTCCTGGATCTCAGCTCTTACATATCATAAAATAAATCCTCCATTTAGTTTGAGGTTTCATTACTAAATAAATAAATATTTAAATACACTTTACCTCTAATTGCTCTTAATTCATCCAGTAATATAAGTACAGGTATATTCCGTATAAATAACATATTAATTCCATTGCAACTGTTGCCATAGTTACGATTACATATAATTACCACATAAAACACTAATGCCAATAAATCTTGTCTTTTAGTGGCATGCAATTTCTCCAGAGTTATTGGAAAGTCATCCCCAATTAGAAAGAGACATGTACGATTGTAATTAAAAAAGTACGCTAATGAACACAGGTGGATACCTACCAGAAGCAATTATATGTTATACACATGTATGTGTTTGTGACTGTTAGGACCGCTCAATTTGTGTAAGTTGGAAAATGTTCTGTATCAGGTTTAGGAAGTTTAAAATGTTGGGCTAATTACATGGACAGGAATTTGACACATCTTTAGTTCTTCAGGTACCTGAGGCACATCAAACTTAAGTCAATAATTTGATTAATAAAACTAGCTCTAAGTTACGTGTAAGCCATGGGTGTACATGTATAACATGGGTACCTTAAGGGGAATTGGTCTACCTTTACAAAACCTGACATAAATCTCTAAAGAATCCATCACAGTCATGAGTGTTAACAAGGAAATACCAGTAAAAATTACAAAACAATTGTAAAAACAACATATCCTTTATACCCGAAAACCTTGTTGAGATCAAGTTGACAGAGTAACTCATTTAATTGTTTAAGACCTATATCTACACAGAGTTAACTGATATTTCAACTGAACCAGAAAACCTTAATTTGAGATATATATTTTGTTTTCTTTATTTTGAACTTTCAAATTCAGAATTTTTGCATATTTTTGACAATTTTAGGAAAATACATGCAATTTTTGCATTGGCAATTGGTCCTGTAACTGGACACAAAATAACCTTAAGGAAAATCCCTGATACAGAACACAGCAAAATTAAGTAGACCTACTCAAACATCCTTATTACATAGAGTGACAAAAATACAGAACTGTGCAAAAATCAAGCTACTAGTATATGCTAGAATCCCTGACTAAGTCATCTTTTATCTTGAATTTATGTTATGTTTATCAAATGAGCTATCTTTCACAAATTCACAAACTCATGCAAAGACAGATTCCACTATAGCTTGTATGCTTATGTATCCATTGTCATCTTTCTGCTTAGTTCCTTGGGCCCAGGGGCATTTCAAATTCTGATCTTTTATTGATTAATACTATAGTCTTGGCCATTTCTTTATCCCTATTATGTAACACACAAGCTGGGTTCATGGCCTGCAGTTGATGTTAAAATCAATTATCATGCTACTACACTAGTCATATGAAAAACTGGAAACCCAATCACAAAGATTGCCTCATTGCATTTCCCATAAGTATATTCATTTTTACAAAACTCTAATCCTATATAGCGAATAAGAATATATATGGGTTTATTTGTATTGCCCTCACAATGTGTAATCATAATGATTTCTATTACAGATGATAATTTAACTGACAGCTCCCAAGGTAGTATCTTGCATCTTGGTTAGTGAGAATTGAACATCTAAAGAATCTTTGTATGCTGAATTCTTTCTGAATGAGATTTCTGAAAGAGATCTTTCATCCTAATACACAAGTCAGATTTGTTTGAAAGAGATTATCTTCCTGTTTCCAAAACTGAAAAAATATTTTGAATTGGACCACACATTTGCAAGAAATCAAACTTAAATATTTAAAGGGGGACAACAAACATTGCATGTATGTATGTATGTTATATTTATACACGTATGTGTGCGTGTGTGTGGGGGGGGGGGGGGGGGGGAGGAGGATTTACATTCAACTTCACTTATAATGAAGTGGAAGGGATATATAGTCAAACCTTTAAAATTAGCAGGATTTCTTTATTTGGATTTACACAGAATTATGTATGAAATGTACACGGAATAGATATATTCTTGTTGTAAGTGCAGTTGGCTATATATATATATATATATATATAATGAGAGACGTCACACATGAGAGTGTTAATCGATCATTACTTTAGGTGTTCATTATATAAGCACTGTCATATTTCTGAAATGTCATGCGATCATAAAAAAACATGATTGCGTCAAAACTGTAATAAAAAAATACACCTGAATGACCTTTGACCACATTTCATACCTATCTTTTCAGGTAAGCCTTTAGGTAATACGTAATGAAAGTGAAACTATAATATACACTGGATCAATTACAAACCTCCATTGAATCCCTTCCCAAATTAATGCAAGTCATAACCAAAAAATCACTAATTAGTCCACCTGAACCATAGACTCCCTAATGAAATCTTTAAACACCATCCTTCTTAATGAGCTTTCCCTGAACCCCATCTTCACTTAATGAGCTCTCCCTGAAACCAATCTTCCCTAATCCCTAATGAGCTTTCCCTGAACCCCATCTTCACTTAATGGGCTCTCCCTGAAACTAATCTTCCCTAATCCCTAATGAACTCTCCCTGAACCCCATCTTCACTTAATGAGCTCTCCCTGAAACTAATTTTCCAAATCCCTAATGAGCTCTCCCTGAAACTAATCTTCCCTAATCCCTAATGAGCTCTCCCTGAACCCCATCTTCACTTAATGAGCTCTCCCTAAAACTAATCTTCCCTAATAAGCTCTCCCTGAACCCCATTTTCAATAATGAGCTCTCCCTGAACTCTGACGAATCATAATGACATCCTCCTATAAAACCTCATTTTTTTTCTAACAATAAACTCACTTGAACCTCATCTCTGTTATATCTACAACATGACAATAGCATGCATACAATGATGAAAGCAATAGATATCTCTTAAGGATTAAAGCTTTAGCATACACATGTACATTTCTCCAAATCTGTCATAGCCAGCAATAGCTTAAAAGATAGCTAAGTTAGCTAGCTACATATAGCTAGATAGATAGATAGATAGATAGATAGATTGGTTGATTGATTGATAGACAGATACTGGTAGATAGTTGATTCCCTCATGCATACTTGGCTAAAACATTTAAAACTGAAAGAAATTATCCACAGTGACTTTATATTTAACTCCTCAACCCCCCCCCCTGAAAAACAATGGACTCTTCTGTAAATCAATGACTTAGACCAGTCAAAATGTGTCTTGAAGGGTGAATGGGTTAAATACACTTCTGTCATATAATTTTAAATACTCGTCATAGACTCACTCTAGTCTACACATTAAAATCATACGACAGTTTAAAAATGAAATACAGTGAAACCTGTATATAGGGGCCACCCAAGGGACCAGACAATACTGACCTTTATGTGCAGGTGACCCTTATACACAGGTTCAATTTTTGTTAAAGTATGCAGTCAAGGGACTTTTCAAAACTGGCCTTTATAGACAGGTGATCCTTATATAGAGGTGATCGCTATAGCAGGTTTTACTGTAGATGCCAAAAGTAACTCAATACAAAGTATGTTAGCCTAAAAACCTGAGCCCTAACTATTTTTGGGATAATTTTTCAAATATGAGATCTATTCCCATTTGAGACTGGGAGGATCCCTTTACCCATTACATGTATATATGCAAGCATGCCCCTTAATCTGGGCTCAGCTAAAGCTGAAACAAATTGTTTGCCTTTGTTTTATTTTAGCTTTAGTGTAGCCTACTCAGACAACAATGAAATCATATGATTCTTGTCAATTTTTTTCGTCAAAATCAATTAATCTGCCGACATATCAAAAAAATTTCATTTCAAACCTTAATGCTTACCAATTTTTGTCCTCGATGACGATCGTCTCATTACCATTCCAATAAAATCCATTTTAAGTTTGCATGCGGACGTTTTAAGTTCCGAGAGATATTTGTATGAAGCTTACGCATTGATTATTCCAGTAGTTATGATCCCTGTATCAACTTCTATTTTCTCCATGCTATATGTATTATTTTCTGGTTAGCACTTCCGAAGTGTTAATTGTACTGCTAAAATCATATGTTTTGTATCACATGTTCTATTCAATTAACAAAGATCTATATATGTATATCTCAAAATGTCAGTTTCACCATTCATTTCAATCTTATTCCCACATCTTTTTCAAATGTATAATTTGTTGCATTCCTCATAATTAATTTCCGACTTAAATATTCCCTCAACGTAAAATCCAACACATGTCAAACTGAAAGTTAACTAAACAATTACCAGCTAGCAACAACATCCTCAGATTGCAGAATTCCCACCACTGGACATAGGCCAATGGGAATTGACACAACTTTCTATTCAATTTACTTGTAAGATAATCTTTTAGTCAAGTGTTGGCCATTATTGACTTCTTGATCAATAAGAATCTGGACGTGGACACTGCAAAATCCGGCTTGATATAGCCTCTACACAACACGGTGCTGGTACCTCAAGCCCAATATAATGACAACATTATAGCCGTGTCTATCATTAATTAGAATTCAATATCATCGGGTTTATTCCTAACGATGTTACTAATATTTCTCTAAGTATATATTAATTGTTGATTTCTGTGTCACTGATATTGGTTCGGAATTTTAAATGAATTTTTACACAAAGAACAGGTGAAACACAGCGGCTTAGTTCTACTATTTGTATAGCATATTGCACTTTTGAAATTTAAATGCCAACAAAAATTAAACATTAACAGCTGTAAATATCTGCCAAAGGGAACATACATACAATCTGTACATTAATTTTAATCCAGAGAGAAAACGGCAGGCTTTCCAGCATAGGTCCGACTACCTTGTTATTAGTTTAACCAATCTACCCTGAAAAATAATGGACTCTACTGAAAATCAATGACACAGACCAGTCCAAATGTGTCTTTAGGTGTGTACGCGTTAAATAATTTCACCGCTCTGCACATTATTAGTTCTAAGGACACCTATGAGTAAAAACCTTGTTAAATTGTCCTACCGTGTTAAGCTGTGAACCGCAAATAATTTGTGCATTTGTTCCGATACAAAATATTATTGGCATTGATAATCAATTTCAAATCAAAAATAGTGTACATGTATGCATACTGATTAAATTAAAACCTTTATTATCCAAATCCTACTTTAATTTACAACAGTGGGACCTGACTATTGAGACCATTTAACTGACTGATCAACTCAATGTGGTCCAATTTAGTGAGGTCACTACACTGTACATGTTATCTCCTATCTCATTCACCCCTAAAGACACATTTGGACTGATCTAAGTCATTCACTTACATAAGAGTTCATTGTTTTTCAGGGGTTACATGAGTTAAGCGATGGTCTGGGATTGTTTATCATTTATAAAGAAATTTTTAAGAGGCTGAAATTTTTACGAACTTAATTATGAGGTGGTCTCCTCAGTAGGGTGGTTCCACTCTATATTACTATGATTTAACGGGTGACTGATAATGATGTAAAACCCCCACTTTGGACCAAAAGAGGCATATACAACTCTCTATTAAAAAGGACTCTAGTGTAAATTCCTTAATTTGGTATGACGCGGTGCTGGTGATAAAATCCATGACACCCCCCACCCCACCCACCCCCCGCTTGGCAGTCAAATACTCCAACATTAGATCACGGCAAGCAGTAACAACCTAATAGCAAAATGTAACTCAATACCTTTTCCCCAGAATTCATAAAATTTTGCTTATTTACATTTTTTTACCATGAAATGATAAAAAATTATCATGTTCTGTATTGTTTTAAGAAATTATATCCCCAATTAAGGTACGCAGACACCAATAATAGTTATACGATCTAAAACGCTTTCAGAGTGCCTTATACAGTAGAACATGTCTTGAGAGACCACTGTCGTAGAAGACCACCTGTCTATTGAGACCACTGTCGTAGAAGACCACCTGTCTATTGAGACCACTGTCGTAGAAGACCACTGTCGTAGAAGACCACTGTCGTAGAAGACCACCTGTCTATTGAGACCACTGTCGTAGAAGACCACTGTCATAGAAGACCACCTGTCTATTGAGACCACTGTCGTAGAAGACCACTGTCGTAGAAGACCACTGTCGTAGAAGACCACTGTCATAGAAGACCACCTGTCTATTGAGACCACTGTCGTAGAAGACCACTGTCGTAGAAGACCACTGTCGTAGAAGACCACTGTCATAGAAGACCACCTGTCTATTGAGACCACTGTCGTAGAAGACCACTGTCGTAGAAGACCACCTGTCTATTGAGACCACTGTCGTAGAAGACCACTGTCGTAGAAGACCACCTGTCTATTGAGACCACTTTCTGAAAACCGCTTGGTTCAATAATCCTTTAAATAAAACCTGCTTTGAGAGACCACCTGTCTTTTAAGACCACTTTTCAGTGGCAGTAGGGGTGGTCTTTAGAGACAGGTTCCACTGTACATGTGTACACATACCAGTACATGTATAAGGCAGATTTCACGAGCTGTGCTAGTGTGACATCATGAAACATGGACGGAAATAATAACATTAATTAAATTAATAACATGAACTAATTATTTAATGTTTTATGCATGATGAACATGATATTTTGTGTAATATTACATCAAACTGATAAATATTCAAATAGAATTATCTATGTTATATTTCCCCATGTTTTACTGTTTATGTAACAATTGAGCCCAGAAGAGGATGGAATAAACTCCCTTCAATTCTGATGTCCTTTTTTCAGATGTTGTTGAAAAATACATGTTATATAAAACAGATTGATTTTGTATCCAAAATTGATTTAAAAAGGGAACCTTGAATGTTTTTTATTTCTTTTATTTTACATATATATATATTTTTATTAATGAGGTCGCAATGGCCATTTCCTATCCTGTTAATCATACGTAACATGCGCAGTTAGCATGCTCTATAATTTGTTATGTATAGGGGGTTCGGGATATTATTGTGACTTAAGCAATATGAGTTTGCAATTCTGAAAAATGCTGGAGTCAATTTAAACTCAAGCACGTTTGAAAACAGTTGACCTGGCGTGTTTTTTTTTTTCATTTCTAAAGTTACATAACTTTTTCCATCTTTGAAACCTGTAACACTTGCAATGGAAATTAACTGCAGTGTTTTTTACTTTATCTGTGCACATTTATCCAGAATGCAATATGCTCTTTGCAAATGGGGAATGCTAAAGATGCTGATTTCACAGCTGAAGAAACATTGATCGTAGGCATTAATTTTGAACTCATTTTGAACTCATTCACCCCTAAAGACACATTTGGACTCTTCTAAGTCATTGATTTACAGAAGAGTCCATTGTTTTTCAGGGGTTAATAAGTTAATGAAATTTTCAATAAAAAAATAGTAACACTAGCAAAAGTGTAACATTAGCAATAGACTTCCTCTTTATTTCATATGACCTTTGTGTGACCTTTAAGCATGAACAATGAGCCGGCCTGGCTCAGTTGGTAGTGTGCTCGATTCTTGATCGTGAGGTCATGAGTTCGAGTCCAGCTGGCGGCAGGTTGGTTTCCTGTCCTTCGGATGAGACAGTAAAAAACGTGGTCCCGTGTCACAGTAGGTGTCGGCACATTAAAGAACCCTCACTGTTCAATGGCCGTAAGTGCCGAACATAGGCCAAAATTTGAAGCCCTTCATCAGCATTTGGTGACGTCTCCATATGAGTGAAATATTCTTGAGTGGGACATTAAACAACAATAAACAAACAAACAAACTTAAGCATGGACAACCTTATTTCAGGCGGATATATTCCATCCATGTAACACTCAGCACTTGTGAAATCTGCCATAAACGAAATATGAGATACATCAAAACTCATACAGGAAATTGTCATTCATATAAATAATTTAAATTATTAGTTTTTTTGCATTCAAAGTTTACATGTTAAACAGAAATCTTCCCCTTATCATCAGCAAAGAGCCATTAAAAAGTCCAACTTGTAGAAACAGCACTCATCATACATCATTTCCAGCCAGATGCTAATTACAAACATGAACTAACCAAATTAGTTCTTACAGATGACCCTTAACTGTACAAATTAGGCAAATTACTGATAAGACTCACTTCTTTTATTTATGTTCTGACCTGAAGAATGAGCTTTTAGAGATACAAGTCCAGAGGTCAACTGATATAACTAGATTCTCTATCTACATTGTACACACAGAACACAAAACAATTTTACGTCTTTTTTCTATCTCCTGATTGTTATAGATAAGCAGATGTTCTGCTTAATTAATTTCTCTTTAAATTCCATGTACCTAAAACTGAGCTATTTACAACAAGCTGAAAACTGTCAGTAAGGGCAAAATATCGGCATACACTTACAATTAAACCTGCTTTAGCGACCACTTGTGTATAAAGACCACCTGGTCATAAAGACCGTTTTTTGCTGTTCCCCAATAGTACCATTTGTGTACAAATCAACCTGTATATAAAGACCACCTCCCTATAAAGATCGGTTTTCTTGTGTCCCTAAGGGAGTCTTTATATACAAATTTCACTGTATTTTTTAATTAAGCTTAAGGTTTATTTAGTTTCTTAAAGTCACAAATTTGTCAGCACCATGAAAATAGCAAGTTATTTTCCCCTGTACAGTACAGTGGAAGCTGTCTTGCAAGACCACTCTAATGACTGACAAACTGCCTAATAAGACCACATTCTGAAAACCACTCAAATAAATTATCTTCTACATATAACCTCTTTTGAGAGACTACATAAAAATGCCAGTTGTGGTGACCTCTCCACCTATCCACCAGGTGTCTCTGTGTATATCTGAAGTAGTAAAAGCTTACTGCTTCTAGGGGACAGCACAAAACTACATGTAGATGTGTGTAACTGAAGTACAGGCTTATTGCTTCTAGGGGGACAGCACAAAACTACATGTAGATGTGTGTAACTGAAGTACAGGCTTATTGCTTCTAGGGGGACAGCACAAAACTACATGTAGATGTGTGTAACTGAAGTACAGGCTTATTGCTTCTAGGGGGACAGCACAAAACTACATGTAGATGTGTGTAACTGAAGTACAGGCTTATTGCTTCTAGGGGGACAGCACAAAACTACATGTAGATGTGTGTAACTGAAGTACAGGCTTATTGCTTCTAGGGGGACAGCACAAAACTACATGTAGATGTGTGTAACTGAAGTACAGGCTTATTGCTTCTAGGGGAAGCACAAAACCATCTGTGTACATTTGAAGTAGAAGCTCACTGCTTCAAGGGGACAGCACAAAACCATCTGTGTACATTTGAAGTAGAAACTTATTTGCTTCTACGGGACAGCACAAAACCATCTGTGTACATTTGAAGTAGAAACTTATTTGCTTCTACGGGACAGCACAAAACCATCTGTGTACATTTGAAGTAGAAACTTATTTGCTGCTAGGGGACAGCACAAAACCATCTGTGTACATTTGAAGTAGAAGCTTACTGCTTCAAGGGGACAGCACAAAACCATCTGTGTACATTTGAAGTAGACGCTTATTGCTTCGAGGGGACAGCACAAAACTATCTGTGTACATTTGAAGTAGAAACTTATTTGCTTCTACGGGACAGCACAAAACCATCTGTGTACATCTGAAGTAAAAGCTTACTGCTTCAAGGGGACAGCACAAAACCATCTGTGTACATTTGAAGTAGAAGCTTACTGCTTCAAGGGGACAGCACAAAACCATCTGTGTACATTTGAAGTAGACGCTTATTGCTTCGAGGGGACAGCACAAAACTATCTGTGCATACTTAAAGTTGAGGCTTATTTTTTCTGACTGCAACAGCTAAAATGAAATCAATGGAAACTCATTTTCGATACAAGGCTAATCAAATGTTTGTTACCAGTTGATAAATCTGGTTTCTGTAGTTATTCATACACATGTTCTCCCAACACAGCATATAATGACTATCTGCTGTAAACAAAGTTGCTATATTGATTACATTGGTACAGTGTTATATTGATTAACTTGAAAGCCAAATAAAAACAAATTGTAAAATTAAATAATGCTGCTACAGTATATTGATTATAATCTCGAGAGCGGAACGACAAATTGTAAAATTAGATAACATGACAATCGAGCTGCTGCATGATGAACGTTTTTATGCTTACTGAAATCTGTAACATTTATATTGAAATATTAAGTTATGATGTCTTATTATAGGAAACGTTGCTGATGAAAGCTGATATGGTCTCTCAGATAAAGTAATGTAACCTAATATTGTGGGAAATGATACAATTAAAATTCATTCTGCAGGCAAATGAGGTCAAAACTACCAAATATCTCCTACAGGTTAGAGTCATTGCACTGAATGACCTTGAAGGTATAATATGTGGGTCAACTTAGTGACTTTTATCTGTAATGAATGACCTTGAAAATATATTTGAATTTGGAGATTACTGTGAAACCTGTACATATGGGCCATCCAAGGGAACAGAAAATATTGACCTTTATGTGCAGGTGACCCCTATAAAACTGGCCTTTATAAACAGGTAATCCTTATATAGAGGTGGCCGCTATAGCAGGTTTTACTGTGTGTCTTCACTTAACATAGGAAAGAACCATTTTGCAATTCTGAAAAATCTTCCATGTAAGACATGAACACAAAATTACTTTGATTTGATTGACCATTGACCTTGTGCTATATCCTATGACCTTGTGCTAAAACCAATGACCTTGCAGCAATATGAAATATCATTTCTTACTATGACTTGATTTTGAAACGTGGTTTACACAACACAACAGTTTTTCAGTTATATGATGGCGACCAGTGTTTAATGGTTGAGGAGAGAACCCAGTTACATGGACAATGTTACCTTGAAATAGACCACCGACATTCCGCAAGTACATGTAAACTGGCAAACTTACTCACCAAAATCAACTTCTTTTAGGTTCCAGCAGGGCTTGAACCTGCTCTGACAAGAAGTGAGAGACTTCATGATCAAAGCGCGATGTTCTAAGCACTCGGCCACGGAGGCCCTTATAAGTTTGAAAGCTTTCAACAAAAATTATAAGTTTAATACAACAGTTTTTTTTAAACCAGTCCTGGGTTTCATTCCATAAAATGACGTTATTGAAACTAAGTTCTACTATAACATCTAAACAGCTAAAAGTCATACTTAAATCATATTTAAAACTTTGATGTAGCTTAGTACAGGGGCAGCTTTAATCAAGGGTAGACAACTTTTTTTTAAAAAAATCATAAAGCAAGTACCTTCTGTTTGATCAACATTAAAGCTTTAGGCAACTGGTTATTAAAGACAGAATTATCTAAATATATACGTATTTTAATGATGCACGGGAAGGAAGTTGTAAATGAGTTGTAGATATCTCATCTATCTAATCTAGTTAATCTTCCCAAAAAAACATGATAGTCTTCCGGCATCAGTTTATCTTGCATATGGCAGTCCATCTTTTTGCAGTACGTAGATTAATTTGTATTAAACGGCTTTTTAACTCATCGTAAAAATGTTTACATATATAATACATAATCTTACAGCTGAAAGGTATCTGATGTTTTAATGCGAGGGTCTGAAGACGTTTTTTTTTGTTTTTTTTTTACATATACACACAGCTGTTGCTGATACAGGAAAATACGCAGATGCTGGCCTTCAAAATCAAAATAAAACATTTGACCTTGAACAGAAGTGACACACATTTAAGTACAGCAAGGTCAATGTCAGTCCCATAAATAGAAATCAACTCTATTTGTTACCACTCTACTACCCAAATTGATTTATCATTAACCCTTTCAACCCTACAGACCAGAATAGACTGATCTAAGACAATAGAAAAAAACATACCATTTAGATAATTAAGAATAAAAGAAGTGAAAGAGAAACAGGGTACGTGTATTGTAAACCAAAAACTCAGATTCTTGTGATTCTCGTTATCTGGACACTTGTAAACAATATACATGTACAGTCAAATTTGTCTATAAAGGCCACTCAAGGGAACAGGCAAAAGTAGCCGTTACAGACAGGTGTCCTTTATAAATAGGTTTATTCACTATTAAAAACTTAACAAACGATTATATTTGAACGGCATTAATAGGCAGTTGGCCCTTTATACAGGTGACTTTTAACTCATCAACCCCTGAAAAACAATGGACTCTTCTGTAAATCAATAGGTCAGTCTAAATGTGCCCTTTATACAGAGGTGGCCTTAAATGCAAGTTTAACTGTACTTGTGAACCTCTATCTTTGGTATATATCTACAAAATAAAATGGTACCTCCCTGTTTGATCTAAAACAAAAACAATACTGTCCTTTTCCAATAAAAAGTTGCATTAAAGGTAAAATTTTCACTTTGCTCTGATTCTGTGCATGATATTAGCTATAATATTTTCGTGCAGAAAGGTAGCCTGTCACACCTATTTCATTTTCAATTTAGACTCATCCTGTTCAACAGAGAGTCAAGTACGCATACAGTTTGCTTCCCCTTTTGTAATATTTATATTGACAACACTCTTGTTGATTTCTTGTTTCAGTTCATCTACAAGGGGAAAAGTTTAGATACATGTAAATGTTCTTTCTGACAAGTGATGTCACCTTCCTGTATATACAGTGAAACCTGTATATAGGGGCCACCCAAGGGACCAGAAAATATTGACCTTAATGTGCAGGTGACCCTTACACACAGGTTCAATTTAGTTGAAGTATGCAGTCAAGGGACTTGAAAATAACTGACCTTTATAAACAGGTCATCCTTATACAGAGGTGGCCGCTATAGCAGGTTTAACTGTATATACCTAATACGGCATGATATCCAAATTCATGATCATACACCCAATAAAATACATAAACCGAAGTGATGTCGTCCTCATTTTTCTCTAAAGTTGCATACCATTATGACCAACCATTAAAGAATCCGAACAACTCGAAAAAGGTCTATCCAGCACTAAATTTATACAGCTCTTTGGCTGAGTCAAATCGTCAGTGAATCACTATCGATAGTCTTGGTTGCCTCTAGAGCTTTCAGTAAACTCCGAGAGCTCGCTCACGAAATAAATATATGATACAGATATTCTACCCAAGATACAATCATTCAACAAGAATTTCAGAGGCTGTATAAAGTCATCTACTCACCTACAGGTTTGGAGACTTTTGAACTGTTCCCGGAACATACCGATCCCCCGATGTCACCCGTCATTCCTCCGATTCCACTATCCGGATAACTTTCTTGTCCATAACTATCCCTAACACATTTATTTCGTAGTTTTAATTCCTCTTCTATTGATAACTTTGTTGGTTTTGACTTAGAATTTACACGAACGCTAGAAGCACTCTGATTTTTTGAATTTTTTTGTTCACTTTTAGACACTATAGCACTACTTGACTGTCGCACCTCTTTCGATGGTTTATTTACGCGATCATGAGTATTCAAACTTTTAGCACGAGACAAGCCTCTCTTTGAATTTCTATGATAAAATTCCTCGTGAAAACCTTGATCATTCTCCATATTGGATTCCTCTGGCGACACAGGAAGAGACTGTAACATACGTTTTAGCACATCACTGTCGAAGTCGACATTATAATCAGGGTTAACAGGGGTCAGTGGGGTCAAAGGTTCTGGGGGTGAGGGCCACTCGGGAGACTCTGATGAAGAGGACTTTTTAGACTCCCTTGAACAACAAGGTTTTACTGGCTGTGGGGCTAATACTGTTGTTGCCGTGTCAACATACGAAACACTCGGATTATTGAAAATTTCATTTTGACTTGCTTCTCCAATAAACGCAGTTTCCATGCGCACGTTTTCTTTGCTGTGTTTTAGATTACCATTTCTTTCAAAGCATATGTCAGAATTTTCACCAAATGTCACAGAATGTGAATGATTGGGATTGCGTCTGATATTAGGATCAGTAACATTATTCTCATCCTGATGATAAAACTGAATTGCTGATGCCGGCCTTGCATCACCCCGTAGATTGTCTACTACAAATGACACGTGGGAGGTGGATAAAGGTGGCATGGATCTACGATAATTTCTCGTATCATTGGGATTCTGGTTACTGGATTTCCGAATTGAAACATTATTACCTGCAATACAAATTAAAGCATATCCTTAATTAAATATCGTATAAATACAGAACCAATCAAAATTAAGTGTCCCCATGACAGAAACAAAACTGAATATGGTAAAATTTTAATGATATATAACATTTCTTATTGATAAATGGGCAGAAATTCAGTAAATGAAGGCATTTGATAGAAAAACTATCTTAAGTTAATGATTTTTGCATATCACTTAATTTTTGTGCTGTTCTGTAGTTTTGTCATTCAATGTAAAAAGCTTTCAAGTAAGTGCATATTTTAGTTTGGTTCTGTATGTTACATGTCCACCACCATCCCAGATCCAGGGGTCATGAAGTTCACACTTTGTGCCCTATTTACAAAATTCCTGGTCCAGGAGTCATGTGATTCACATTTTGTGCCCTAGTGCCCTATCTACAAAATCCCTTTCCCAGGAGTCATGAGATTCACATTTTGTGCCCTATCTACAAAATTACTGGTCCAGAGGTCATGAGATTCACATTTTGTGCCCTATCTACAAAACCCCTAGCCCAGGGGTCATGAGATTCACATTTTGTGCCCTCCCTATCTACACAATTCCTGGTCCAGGGGTCATGAAGGTAACATTTTGTGTTCACACTTATTTTACCATACAAATATTAAACATCCTCTTTTTTATAAGAACATTAAGGATTTAATTTTTTTTCACTTCTTGACAAAATTCAAACCATGATGAAATTTAATGTTAATAATATTGTTTTAATTTTAGAAAAACAAACTTTTTACCCCATGAAATTATCTGATTCTGATGACTATTAAAACTGTTAGATTTTATTTGCTCAAATGAGACATAAAAAAGAAGTTTTGCCGCTTCAAAAAATCAAAATTCACCCAATACAAAGCTTTAGATATAAAATCGTAACATGCTGAGGTACTGGAAGGGTTTACCTGTTACATTATCATACACAGAGGTACTAGAAGGGGGTTTCAAAATTCCAATAGGCTTAAAAGTTTCAAGATCTTGCTCCGCTTCACTAACTGTTCGAGGTATCGTAGCCGATTTCTCCTTTTTCTGATGGTGACTAAGTTCTACCTGACCATCTTCAAGTTCGTATTCACCGGGATTTGCAAGCTCATAAGGTGTAGATATGGCACGTCGAGACAATAAATTCTGATGATGGACAGGTGAGCTCGGAGATGATATAGATATGTCTTTTCCTTTCAACCTCTGTCGAGAAAAAAAAAAAACCAAAATCACTAGATAACAAAATCTGGATTTTTCTGAATACTGATAAAAATGGTTCTATCAGGGTCCAACATATTACATACTTGGAAATTTTCGCCCTTGTACAACAGAAAACATATTCACCCTGTCTTAAATCTGCCTTGGACATATTCGCCCTGTCTTAAATCTGCCTTGGACATATTCGCCCTGTCTTAAATCTGCCTTGGACATACTTGGAAATTTTTGCCCTTCTACATCAGAAAACATATTCGCCCTGTCTTAAATTTGCAAAAATCACAATAGTCTCATGAATGGCATGTATATCCATGCTTTAATTACTTAGCTTGAAAATTTTGCATTCATTTTAAATTCACCCCCTTATCTAAGGGCAAAAATAAATGGCTAAAATAGCAAAAATTAAACAGGAGCGAAAATTTCAAGTTATCCAGTCGTATAAATTAATGTAACCTAAACCCAATCATGTGTAACATCAGAAAATAAAACATATCCTGTAATACTGTACGCAAAATACTCACAAACTCAGAAACGCAACAATAAAACATTCAATATTCACAAATGTTTGGCCCCTTGGCCTTTATCAAGTGTAAGACGACAATATCTATAGGAGTTACCTAGTATCAAGTCTGCATAATAAACAGTTTCATTGCAAATGTTTATCTATGTTTTTAATAACATATGTTACTTATGTTAATTTGTTCATTTTTACACTCTGTACTAATAGGTTCGTTTCACAAACGGTCCAGATTTATTCTAAACATGCAAAAATCAGAAAAAAGTGACAGTAATGACAAGGAAATATTCATTAGTTTTACAACTTACCTTTGGAGGACTTAGACGTAAAGAATTTGCAGAATTTGCTTTTCTGGAGAATTTCTGTACAGGGTTCTGTTAACAAATAAAAAATAATTACTCCATTTTTCATACTCTGTACAGATCTCTCTCTTTCTCTCTCTCTCTCTCTGTCTATATATATGCTACATGTAAATATAAATATATCCGTCTGCGGAGTAGGTGGGGCCTCCGTGGCTGAGTGGTTAGAGCATTACATGAAGTCCCTCACTTAAAATTCTTGTCAGCCCAGGTTTCAGCCCACCTGGAACCTGAGCTGCATGATTTTAATTGTGAGAAAGTTTGCCACTTTATTTGCAATAAGCCGGTGGTGTCTACCCTGATTTGATCATTATAACTAGACTATCTCCTCCACCACTAAAAACTGGCCACCACCATATAACTGAAAAATTGCTGAGTCTGCTAAAAAACATCAATAAAATAAACAAACCGAGGAGTAAGTCTCTATTCAAAATATCTACATTTCAAAATAATATTACAAGAGTTATCTCTCTTGTTATGACAAACCTATCTGTACCTAGAACTGTAATAAACAACAATGTATATGTGATATCAAAGTAAACAAAAATATTATATATACCTATCAACTTATATAATATCATCTAGCTGTTATCAAAGTAAAAGTAAATACTAGTATTGTATTTATAACACTCTGATCACTCCTTTAATTCATCTAAAACCCAAGAATGTTTATAGTGACAGGAAATTTTCGAGTTAGCCTGGATCACCGTTATAATCCTGCTTTTATTATCACAAGTCATGTGATTCTAGAAAAATGTTCCTCAACGTTATTTCCGGTTTTGGTAATATATAGATAGCTCCATTAGTGCAATCTGTAAAAGCGCCCTGCTACTGTTTGGAAGGTCGTGATTTCGATTCCCAGTCTGTCCGCACATTTCAGTAATTTGGTGTTCAAGTAAATAACCCACTCTGGTATGTTTTAAGAGTCTCTTGGAATTCTTTACACAAAATAAAGTTAATGCACTCAAACAAAAGGATATTTCCATACACGTTGCAGGTAAATATGAAAACCGGTGTCATACGATATTTTGACCCCCGAAATAAAATGACCCCTCTGAAAATTTTTATTTTACAGGGGGGTCAATATATCGCAGCTATATGACCCTCTATGGATATTTTCTAAAAAGTTCTATATGCATGTTTCGACATTAAGAATATATGAATACAAGGTGGGGGTTCAAAATATCGCGACCTCAATAAAATGCCCCCCCCTATGAAAATTTTTCATTAAATGTTTTTTGATATGTACTGTACTTTTCTTAGTATGCGAGTTTTTCCTTCTAATCTGTAACTTTATTTTGCAGCACACCCTACCTATAAACTTAAGTTTGTATTGTACACTTAATCTGTAATCTTTTGTTATACACTGTACCTCTATTATCACTTTCAAAATATATTAACCTGATTTTGTAATACACTGTACCTTTATCCTAACATGATAGGATATTATCAACAATGCCAGATACAGTAAAACCTGCTATAGTGGTCACCTCTATATAAGGATTACCTGTCTATAAAGGCAAATTTTTATAAGTCCCTTGACTACATACTTCAACTAAATTGAACCTGTGTATAAGGGTCACCTGCACATAAAGGTCAATATTTTCTGGTCCCTTGGATGGCCCCTATATACAGGTTTCACTGTACTTTGAAATGGAAGAGGTCTATAAAAGAACACTTGTGTAAAACCAAGCTTTGTTACGATCCCATATGTACTCTCATTATCTGCTTCACACACACACAAAACAATGATATACATGTATATATCTATTTCTTTTACAAGGTAATTACATACAAAACTGAATAATAAAAAGGTGTGGTGGAATGTCTACCTGAACTACTTCCATATGTAAATGTTTCCATTCATTACTTTTTAGAGGCCTTTATAAACTCATATGCAAGGGTAATTTGAAATGTACATATATATATATATATATATATATATACATGTATATTTCCGGAGAAATGAGAATGTGATATTTATGTAGTACGTGGTATTAACACTTCCAAACCATGTCAATAAATCTTAGATATGATCTCTTCTGAAATGTCTGATTAATGTAAATAATTTCGTTCTACATATTCTGTGCTATTTATTTACATCGACAACAGTTCTGTAAGTGACAATCATAAAGTCATTGACCAGAACAATAATTGCTGTTGTGATTATTCTCTCCACTGTCCATATCTCGGACACCAGACATCTTGGTACATGACAGTCGTAAAGTCACTGACCATAAACGATAATTGCTATGTTAAAATAAAATATCATTCACAAAATGGACCATACAAGAAATTAAATATTGGGGTGTTTAGAACATTACGAGTACTCTCGGAATATTAAAGTTGATCTAAGAACATTAACTAAATTACCCCTAAGACAAATTTGGAATGGCCTAAGTCATTGATTTATAGAAGAGTCCATTGTTAATTGGGGGGGGGGGGGTTTGAAGGATTAAATATGTTTTCAGAACATCATAGATGCTCTCAGAACAACACTGCTACTCTCAGAATATTTAAGGTGCTCTAAGAACATCAAAGGTGCTTTGAGAATATCAAAGGTGCTCTAAAGAAATTAAAGATGCTCACTCTCAAAGCTGTAATAACATCAAATGTGCTCAACATCAAAGGTGATTTGAGAATATTAAAGGTGCTCTAAGAAAATTAAAGATGCTCACTCTCAGTGCTCTTTTAACATCAAATGTGTTCTCAGAACATCAAAGATGCTTTGAAAATATCAAATGTACTCTAAGAAAATTAAAGATGCTCGCTCTCAATGCTCTCAGAACATCAAATTTGTTCTCGGAACATCAAAGGTAATTTGAGAATAACAAAGATGCTTTGAGAATATCAAAGGTGTTCTCAGATTTATGAAAGGTGTTCGCAAAACATTAAAGGTGTTCTTAAAACACTAATGGTGCTATCTGAACAACATAAATCGAACCCTTAGAATATCACTGGTGCTCTTAATAGAATATGGGTAGTACGATAAAATTTTTCATTTTTCTGTAAACTTAAGTTGTTTGGTCATTTCCTAACGAGTTGAATAATTTACTGCAGCAAAATTTAGATAATCTAAATACAGTCAGCTCCACTTATAACAAGACCCAATATAACAAAATGCATGTTATATCCAGGACATCTCTCTTCCTTGTGCATGTCTTACATCAATCTTTACACATTTTTTGTGTAAATCCAAATAACAAAATCCGGCCGTAACAAGGTTGAAATACACCTCCCGTACACTTCGTAATAAGTGGAGTTAACTGTATAAGTAAATTTCCTGTAATTCAGTATTTTCTGCTGAGCGTTTTAGACGTCATAACTATAGCTTACAGAAATAAACAAATAATCTATATAAACAGGTCTACTGTTTACTTACTATGCAGCAATCTCGGAAACGTTTAGCATCGGAAGCGGTTGTGAAGTTTAGTCCCCACTCACACTGATCCAAAGCATCTCTCCAGTGTACAAAGCACTCTGTGGCGGGACATATTATTGTACCTGAAATACAAACAACAGATGTAAATATCAACAATGTCTCAAATAAAAAAAAAATACCTGAGCTTCAGAGGTGTAGCTGTAAGAATGTGTACCTTTTACATAAATAACACCTGTATCCGATATTGAATGTTTGTTTCATGTCATATCTGTAATGTTACTGGGTAAAAAAACAGTTGTATCAAGTTTGACAACTGTGTACCTGTAATAAAAACATCACCTGTATCAGATGTCAATTTTTTGTACCCTGTTATATTTGTAACATAATCAACCCATCACCTGTATCAAATTTTATAATTGGGAACCTGTAGTACCTGGAATAAAAATAACACCTGAATCAGGTGTTAAAATAATAATGTAAAGTCAGTACACATGTAATGTAATAGACATCAATACCAGGTGTCGAAATCTGTATCACAAAATAAACAGCATCAGGGCAAGGTAACATAACACCTGTATTGTGTTAATTGTTGTACCTGTGTCATGACACCTGGTAACAGAACACCTGTATCATGTTTAATTGGTGTACCTATGCCATGACACCTGGTAACAGAACACCTGTACCATGTTAAATTGGTGTACCTGTATCATGACACCTGGTTACAGAACACCTATATCATATTTTATCATTGTACCTGTATCATGATACCTGTATCAAGTGTTGAATTTGTTAATCATATTATCATATTACTATGATGCAAATAACACCAAAATTCAAATTTAAATATAGATGTAACTTTAAATGCTAATCATTTTTTCTTCTTGGAGTTTTTCTCTGTCTATTACACTTTTTGAGACGGTATACCAAAACATGGAAGCCCTGGCTACTAACATAATGTAACGGTGATTATTTTGATCACATTCATTAATATGTAATGACGGTCAACAGATCCTCACTCGGACTATGGTTGGAAGACAAATTTGCAATATTTCGGCATACAAAATCATTTGAAGAAAAAAAAATACATTCACCACATTCACGGTGCCACACGATTATCCTGTGCCACCACGATGTTACATACTGTTTACTAGGGGAGACTTCAAGACTATCCATTGTATGACATCTATAAATAAACCACATCCTCCGGACACCAGGAAATGCTTTTTACGAAGTTACAATCACATAAAGAAGTACAGAAGGATTATTTTCTGAAGGTTTATCAACGGTGTACTCCTCATTGTAGTAGTTTGGTAAACTGAGAGGTCAATTTTAGTGTAATACAAAAGCGTCCTGCTGAGCTAGCAATATGGGTACATGTATTTAGATGTATTTATTTTCAGTACTTAAAGTATTGCAAAGTTGCCGAGCTGACACTCTGGGTAAAAAAAGAGAGATATCTATAACAAACTTATACAAGGTCTACCGAGCTAACGTAACTGTATAGGAACATAAAAGTATTAACGTATCAGATGTAAACAAGGTAACAATTACTTTACAACTATACTAGCTGTTTGAAATAATAAAACATCCTTTGTTACGCAGAAACATGAAGCGAAAACAAACAAGATATTTCTTCTTTGAAGAATTTTTTTTTAAAAATCAGCATAACAGATTTCATCTGACCTTGATAGTAGACAAAAGACTTTGAAATGACCTTGAGATGACTTTCATGATCGTTTTAAACATACGGGAGGTCATATGACAGGTCTTATGATATTTCACTGACTGATGCTAAAAGATTTTTTTTCAAAAGTTGTGACGAGTATGTCATTGTTCTGTTGAAGCCTTTCAGAAAATATAGTCATTCTTTCCGAATTAATTTACTGAATTTACAAGTACATGGAGAATTCAATGTACATGTACCTAGTGAACTACATAATTTATTGGTATTATTCGTACATCTATTTTTGTTTTTAAACATGGGTCAGTCGGGCCTAATTGGTCACCTGTGTCCATCTCCAGTCCTTTCTACATGTTTTTTATCCATTGGTCAATTGGGTCTAATTGGTCACCCTTGTCCATCTCCTATCCATATTTTTAAACACGGGTCAAACTGACCTAAATGGTAAACTCTGTCCATCTCCAGTCTTATCTACATGTTTTTTAAACAATGGTCAATTGGGCCTAATTGGTCACCCTTGATCATCTCCTATCTACATTTCTAAACATGGGTCAATGTGACCTAATTGGTCAACCATGTCCATCTCCTATTTATATGTTTTTAGAGATGGGTCAATTAGGCCTAATTGGTCACCTGTGTTCATCTCCTATTTACAAGTTTTTAAACATTGGTCAATCAAGCCTAATTGGTCATTATGTCCATCTTCTATCTACCTTTTTTATACATGGTTCAATCTGACCTAATTGGTCAACTGTGCCAATCTCCTGTCTATGTTTTTATACACGGGTTAACCACAGCCAGGTCTAACTGGTCACATATGTCCATTTCCTATCTATGTTTTTATACATGGGTCAACAAGGCCTAATTGGTCAACATGTCCATTTCTTATCTATGTTTGTTAACCTAATTGGTCATCCATCTCCTATCTATATGTTTTTAAACATGGGTCAATCAGGCCTAATTGGTCACTTGTGTCCAACTATCTAAATGTTTTAAACACAAACCCCCGACTCACATATACAAAACTCACAATTTTTGTCAATCTTACTTTACTTCTGATGTCACTTGAAGGCACATAAAAATTCAACTGATAAAATTTACAGAAAATTGTGAAAATTAAAAAATTAAAAAAGGATATTTTTAAACATATCTACATGACTACTGTTGGCAGAATTAACTGACAAAATTGACAGAGAATTGGCAATTGCAGATATAACATTTACTTCTCTGATGGTCTCGCTTCCAAAGGATTTGCATATAAAAAGTTACTGTATTGGTGTTTGAAATTGATTTTAACTGATATTTACACTATTTGTATTGTTGTTATTGACAGGCCAATCCAATATTACATTTTATTAATCAACTTTTTTCTATATAACTGGCAATAACAAACATCTAAAAATCATTTGATACATCCAAAACCAACACTTTAAGTAAAGCAACATGGATATTATTATTAAGTTTGTCGGAATAATCTGAATTTCAAACACCGAGGTGTCAAATTAAAACGTGCCAATTTCTTTACTCACATTTCATACAACTTTAGTGTCCTTTAAAGTGCATTAGTTGTCGATTTTTTTCTTTTTTTTTGTTTTACTACGTAGACTGATAAACAATAACAAAAAAAAGAGAGGTGCACAGCCATAAAAAAAATCCTATATATTTTGTGAAAATTGCTTTAGCAACCCAAATTTGGCACTTTTTCAATTGCAACTGATTATCTCAAACTTACTATTTGCATATGAATACCACACTGGACCTGATCTTATTTTCACAAAATACATGTACATAGGAATATAAGATTCTGTATGCCTGTGTATAGCATTTATTTGTTATTGTACAGGAAGTGCAATTAGTTAAAGTAGAAAAAATTGAAATCATTTTATTATTAATATTTTTTTTATTTTTTTTTTTGGTAAACACAGCTAATGCCCCTTAAAGTCCAATGTTGATGAGAAAATAAAATTTTAGGGCTTGAATTTAACATCTTTTCCCAAGTGGCCTACAGTGCCAGTAGCATAGCCTCATCAAACTTCTACTGGCCCCGCAAAAAACAAAAGTTTTTAGGATATATGTTGATTAAGTTTATTTGTTTGTTTGTTTATTGTTGTTTAACATCCCACTCAAGAATCTTTCACTCATATGGAGACGTCACCAAATGCCGTTGATGGCTTCAAATTTTGGCCTATGCTCGGCACTTACGGCCATTGAGCAATGAGGGTTCTTTAACGTGCTGACACCTACTGTGACACGGGACCTCGGTTTTTACTGTCTCATCTGAAGGACAGGAAACCAACTTGCCATGGACTGGACTCAAACTCACGACCTCACGATCAAGAGTCAAGCACGCTACCGACTGAGCCAGGCCGGCTCATGTTGATTAAGAATAATCGACAACAAATGTTAGGACAAGATAGGATATTTTCAGTTTCTACTAAAGATGAAACAGATTATTTTGTAGTATTTACATAGTGTAATAATCTATATTGAAAAGAGCACTTACATCTTATCTTTATTTATTTTACTGGACTATGGGGTTAGTACAGATGAGAAATCTCCTGGCCCATCCTATTATTTACTGACCACAGACCAGCAGACCAGTGTTAATAGGGCTTACGTCCATCAGTAATTGAATATCTGTTTTTTTTCTGCTATCCGAGATACAGTCTACCATGATGCAGTACATATTGGACTCCAATGTTAATCTATCGAGCTACTTTGTTTTTATTTACACGTTGTCCCTATCATCTCACGAGACTTGTGGTATTTTTGTTTCTTCGCATCAAAAGAATGATCAAAGGGCGGTAACTCTGATACGGTGGTAATAAGAAGTATTTTGAGCCCTGAATTTGACCTTACTATCTGACCTTTTTCTGTCAATTTTGGGAAAATGCCAATGACAACACAATTGGAAATTTCCACGTGAATTTGTGCCAATTAGGAGAAATTGTTTGCACAGCTGGAAATCTAAATGTAATGGAATCTTTTTTTAAAATGCATTTCCCCTTATATTAATTCATTTTTCATTACAATTGTGGCCTCAACACCAAATTGGGAATTTTTTTCATCAAATAGGGAAAAAACGTGTATTTTGCAATGAGAATATGGCCAAATTTCACCTCAGACCATAGTCCCTGTGAGAATGAGTATCCAGTCAGTATAAGACCTCAAACCATGGCCCTGGCGTAAAGTTGTCTCCATCCAGCCGTATACATCCTCAAAATACGGACCTGGTGTGTTGTGGTCTCCAGTGAGTCAGGATACTATCTTAAATCATAGTCCTGGTGAGACATAGTATCAAGCCAGTATACCAGGCCACAAAATAACAGTAATTGTTGTAACTCATTTACAGGTTACGCTAAAGAGAATGACTAACCTGGAGGTCATGAGAGCAATAATGAAGACTTCAAAATGAAATTCAAACGTGATTTGTATTCATAGTAAATTACAGGTAACCTGAACGATCGCTCATGTGTTATTTTGTGGTCTGTATACCATCTCAAACCATAGTCCTGGTGAGAGTTAGTATGCAGCCAGTATACATCTCAATCCATAGTCCTGGTGAGAATTAGTATCCAGCCAGTATACATCTCAATCCATAGTCCTGGTGAGAATAAGTGTGCAGCAGGTATACCACCTCAAACCATAGCCCTGGTGAGAATTAGTATGCAGCTGTTATACCATCTCAAACCATAGTCCTGGTGAGAATTAGTATCCAGCCAGTATACATCTCAATCCATAGTCCTGGTGAGAATTAGTATGCAGCTGATATACCATCTTAAACCATAGTCCTAGTGAGAATAAGATTGCAGCTGGTATACCATCTCAAACCATAGTCCTGGTGAGAATTAGTATGCAGCTGGAATATCATCTCAAATCATAGTCCTGGTGAGAATTAGTATGCAGTTGGTATACCTACTCAAACCATAGTCCTGGTGAGAATTAGTATGCAGCTGGTATACCTACTCAAACCATAGTCCTGGTGAGAATAAGTGTGCAGCTGGTATACCACCTCAAACCATAGTCCTAGTAAGAACTGGTCTCCAGCAAGTATACCACCTTGGCAAATGAATAGGTAGTGTAAACTGAGAGATTAGAATACAGGATCAGATGTTTACTAACACTGTCTAAAATAATTTCATCTCTTTTTCCGCATATTAAAATTAGAAAGAGAAGAACATGACGAAGGGGAAAGGATTTTTACATGATTATCTTCCCGTGATCCATATAAACAATACAAAGAAAGCCTCTGTCAAATTTTAAAGTAGACTTACCTTCCTGTCTCTCCATGTTATCCCTTTGTATTATACTTTTAAAAATCTCATGAAATCTAATGTATACATGTGAAATAACACTCACTTGTATTAAATTAAAACTAGCTATATAGGACAGATGTATTAAATAGACATAATTATGAGTTACACTCTCATTACATAAAACTCAAATTTAAGTTTATAATATACCTGGATCATCTTACGTCCTAAATCGGTGTGACTGTATCGTTGACAGGTATTTATCGAGGCTATAATACATGCTCTTATATCAACAAAAAAAGCAACAATCAAAAACATGAATAAAAATGCAAATGTTCACTGTTACACTTCACGCTGGTCTTAAAAAAAAAAGGGGGTCAAATCTAGCAATGAATCTCCATCTGCGGAAGTTTAAATCATTGACTCACTTACCTGACAACTTGCGAAAAAAATTTCAACAATGGAATGATGAGAGAGTTTAAATGGGTAAAAAATTGTCAGATAATAATATATACATGTACCTATGATTTCAGGTGAACCGCGATATTTCACCTTTTCGCAACCTGCATTCCATCAGGACAATGAAATGAACGTAACATATGACAATGTCGTAAATTTATGACATGAAAACTTGAGAGTTTCCTACTGTCGCACTTCTTACTTTCCGAACTGTTGTTTGTGTGGTGAAGTTTTGTGACATAATTTGTACACAAAAAATACCATACACTCCTAACACACCTGGAGGCTGATTACTGCAGTGATCAAGAGCACAGGTGAAAATTTATCGCTTACTTAATAAGAAACTACAGGTGCTGATTGGGAAACTGACATGTATAAATTTAAATTTAAAAAACACTTAAATGTTTGTATGATTTATTCAAGGGACTGAATATTTCTGCTTTTGTGTTAAAATTGATGAAATCAGCAAAGGAAACAGCAAGTTATATATGATGTTATTAAATATATATTTGTAGTGTATGGGTGTATTTGTGTGTATGTTTGGGCATCTGTGTGTGTATGTGTGTATGAGCATATATTTTTGTGTGTGTATATGTTTGTGTACATGACTATTTGTGCAAGTGTGAGTGTGTTGTGCATGTGTGTGTGTGCAGCATGTTTGTGTATGTGCTGAGTGTGTGCAGATCGTGTGTGTGTGTATATGTGTGCATGTATCTTTGTGTGTGCATATGTATGTATCTATGTGTGTGTGTGTGTGTGTGTGTGTGTGTCTGTGTGTGTGTGTGTGTCAAATCTAAATGTTGATGCCACTTGGTCGAAGGCACATTCCTTTGTTACAGACCCAAGTGATTACGTTTAAGGCTCTTCAATATATCATACCTGTAGTACACCTGAACTTATGTTTGTGTATGATCTCACAAACTCGTCACTTTCACTTCTTACGCTGGCTGATTGGCAGAGGAACTCTCACTAATCATTATCAAACAAGAATAACAATCAAAGTCTCTTACTTACGTCGTTACATCCCCCAATTATTTCACACTGATCTCTTTCATCCCTCAGTATCTTAATGGTATACTTTTTTCTATTGTATCAGACTAGTCTATTATGGTTTGTAGGGTTGACAGGATCAACATTTTCTTTTCATCTCCAAAATTATTGTCCTCTTGTTCTTTGAGAGTATACATATGTAGGAAATTTCTGCTTGATCTAAGATATTTTTTTTTAAACATAGAACGAAAGTCATTTGAGTAAATTTTTCAAACACATAGCATAAAAATGATTGTTAAAAAGTTTCAAACACTTGTAGATGGTAACAGGCAAGGAAATATTGCACAGCCAAACTGGAATTCAAACCCAGGCCTCTCGCAATCAATGCAGTTGCTCTACCCACTGACCTAACTATTAAGACATAAACAGTCCCTGTCACATAAAAATAGAAACTGCATGAAATAAACAAACACAAAATAATAATGATATGAAGTCACAGTCAGTATAGTCAAAGTTCAACCTTGCATTAAAGGCCACCTCTGTATAAAGGACATCTGCCTACACAGGACATTCAAACCTACCATTTTATAATGAATAAACCTCTTTATAAAGGCCACCTCTGTATAAAGGACATCTGCCTACACAGGACATTCAAACCTATCATTTTATAATGTGTAAACCTCTTTATAAAGGCCACCTCTGTATAAAGGACATCTGCCTACACAGGACATTCAAACCTACCATTGTATAATGAATAAACCTCTTTATAAAGGCCACCTCTGTATAAAGGACATCTGCCTACACAGGACATTCAAACCTACCATTTTATAATGAATAAACCTCTTTATAAAGGCCACCTCTGTATAAAGGACATCTGCCTACACAGGACATTCAAACCTACCATTGTATAATGAATAAACCTCTTTATAAAGGCCACCTCTGTATAAAGGACATCTGCCTACACAGGACATTCAAACCTACCATTTTATAATGAATAAACCTCTTTATAAAGGCCACCTCTGTATAAAGGACATCTGCCTACACAGGACATTCAAACCTACCATTTTATAACCAATAAACCTCTTTATAAAGGCCACCTGTGTATAATAGCTACTTGTTGCCTGTTCCCTTGAGTGGCCTTTATAATAAAGACAGGTTTGATTGTATAAAAGATGTTCTATAACTGAATTTCTTAAAATTCATTATTTATAATTGATCCTAACATTAAATGTCAAAAGGTCACAGCAACCATTCTGAGCTGCCATAATTTAGATCAATCAAGATCAAAACTAAGGGAGATAACCACTGTCGTCACAATCAACAGCATCTGAAGAAAAAAAAGTTTGATTGTCACAAAACTTGAATAATTTTACTCCCATTGGAAATCAAGGAGCAATGATTGATTTAGGAATCAATGATTTAAATACCAAAGTAACAGCAGCTGGAAAGATAATGTAATTTCATTGAAATCATCATTTCCAGATGACACTCCTTTGGAAAGGACCTCGGTTATTTCTGATATCAGATAATAAGCAGTTTGACACCTTATATACCGTTGTTCAAATCAATATGTCTGTATCATACATCACTACAGCATATCTTATATAGCAGATGTGTTTACTGTCAATCACTTGTAGACACACACACCCTCCCACCCCACCCCCGATTTTATTATTGTTTCTATGTTCACTTTTAAAGACATATTTCCAAATACAGTGAAACTTGTATATAACGACACTTACCCCTTAGGGACACAACAACACAAATCTTTCTAGGGGGGGTGATCTTTATATAGAGGTTGATTAGTACACAAATGGTACTATTGGGGACAGCAAAAACAGTCTTCAGGACCAGGTGGTCTTTATACACAGGTGGTCGCTAAAGCAGGTCCATTGTTTTTCAGGGGTTGATGAGTTAAATATTGAAAGAGAGACATACAATGTACATGTCTCATGTATGACAGCATGATTTCCATGTTAAGAGCAGTATGTATTTGACACTATTTTCAGAAAAAAATGTCTTTAAATAAAGACTGAATGTCGTAGAAGAACTTCGATAACTACACATTGACAAATTAGTTTATAAACACTTCCTATCATACAAATGCTCCCTAGATACCTGAATTCACAGACAGCTCCCTTTACGAATTTGAATCAAAGTAAATCTCTGGCAATAATGAAAGTGATTTACAGTAGCCGACTCGTTTATTACATGTAGCCAATCCATTTATGATGACTCTGATAAAGAGCCACATCAAAAGCGGGTGGTCCTGGGTTTGATTCCAAATATGAGTCATGCCGATACTTCTCCCAAACTGGTAGTGACCGTTTCTTTGCCATGTTCTTGGCACCTGGAGCAAGTGTCACAAGTCTTTCCTTTTTTGACTTATAATATAAAAACCTTAGATACCAAAGCATAATCAATAGAATGTCCAGGACATAGATACAAATCCGGTAAAAATGGACAAACACGGACCTCTGGAAACCAAGAGATGGGATCAGGTGCCATGGAGGAGTAAGCATACCCTGTCGACCGGTCGCATCCGCCGTGAGTCCACAGTCAAGTCCAATGAAACACGTGAGGAGTGTATCCTCGTCACAATTTGTACAGACGTCTCAACAACCGCCAACGAAAAGGTAACTCAACATTTCACTTAGTGAAACAGAGTAGTCGCAAACAAGACTATTATACCGACCGTAAAACTTGCGGAACGTTGACATTAAACGCGGTTTTCGATATCCCTGTGTGTCAATAATTTGTCAGTGAGTAGTTTACCTCTGTATATGAAATCTTCATATGTTGTGCACGCCCTGGCATATCGGATCATTTGTGAAATATAAACTCCATATGCGGGTGACTGAGGGATATTACTAATTAAATGTGGAAAATTTACGATGGGAAAGCTGAAATCGTCGCGTTTATTGTATAGCTTCGTTGCTAATTTCCCGTCTGTGTTTATATTAAGTAAAATGTCTAAGTATGAAGCGTGTGTGCTTGATTGATGTAGTACTGTTATGGTCAGTATGGTTTATCCCAGTAACATATTCAACGATCCAACTGTGTGTCCCAGCAACTTCGGAAAGTGGTTTTTTGTTAATATTTCGTGAAAATATCGTTGTATGGGAACAGTACCCATACAGTCATTACATATGACCAGAGTGATAAACTCTTACCACCACCGATTACGTTTCAACGTAGTGTAAATCTTAAATAATCGCAAATTGCTAAATTCTATTCATCATCTTTCTTCCAAATGAAACCAGATTTTTCTAGTGCATATGTCAACTGAGGAGTCAATTCAAATGCAGGGGTGTTTCACCAGTATTTTCAACCCAGTGTCTGTGGTGACTTACAAGTAATGAGATGTATACACCCCGATAAACTAAAAAAACAAAAAAAAATAGAAAGTTTCAATGAAAATCAACAATAATGATAGCCACTGCCATTACTGCTAATTGAGGTCAGAAAATCATAAAGGGTTTAACTAGAATATCCAGTGTTGGGGGGTCTCCTTCATTGTTGAATGCAAAACTGAGTACAACTATGAACCTTCTTTAGATAAAATAGCAATTTTATTGATGATTAGTTAGTTTCTTTGATGTAAACTTAAAAAAAAAAGTTTCCAGGTTTGCTGGGACACACAGTAATACACTGACAGTTGTCTATAGCACCGTTCAAAATTTGTCACATTTTACTTACAGGTATTGGTGTTCGCATATTAATAAAACAAAATTTTTGTTTGGAAATAAAAATGATATTTGAATAATGAAAACATAAGATATAAAAAAGCAAATACAATACTTATCATGTTTTTCAATAATATTAAAGTTGCGATGAACTGTTGTTAAAAACTTACATTAGTAAGCAGACATGACCTACATGTGTGTATTATAATATTGCGGTGCACATTTTTGAATGGTACAGAACATAAATTAAACATTTATATTTCATCTTTAAATATTATAAATGAAAAATCTACATTGAGTACATACTTGCAGTTTCACAGAATTTAACCCATTCACCCCTTATGACACCATTGGACTAGCCCAAATCATTGACTTACACATGCTACAGAAGAGTCCATTGTTTTTCAGGGGGTGATGAGTAAATAATTATCCATACATATTTAACGAAAATCCTGGACGGTCCTGGGCCAGTTACATATATACAATACAGTAAAACCTGCTATAGCGGCCACCTCTATATAAGGATCACCTGTCTATAAAGGCCAGTTTTTAAAAGTCCCTTGATTGCATACTTCAACTAAATTAAACCTGTGTATAAGGGTCACCTGCACATAAGGGCCGATATTTTCTGGTCCCTTGGGTGACCCCTATATACAGGTTTTACTGTATATAGATCTTGTCAATAATAAAAAAAAAATTGTTGGTGACATCTTGTACATATTGATACCGTCATATACAACAATAACATTTGGAAAGTTTACATGCGACTTTATTATGTTTTCACACCTACGGCCATCATTAAGAAGAGTTTGTTTGATGTTTCTCCTTAGTTTCAAGATATGAGTCACTAGTTACATTTTTTTTTTTAATTTACTTCTTTATTTATTGTATTAATTATACAAATTCTTTTCTTTTTAAATGAAAAAAAGGAGAAAAATGCAAAATTGCAGAAAAATGCATGGGACTATTCTGGTGGCATGGTTAGAGCACCATGTACTAACAGATATAATTGTAGTTTTAGCCTAAATGATAACATTTTACAGGGCAGTTTATAATTATATTTGTCTATGATTAACAAGCATTCTGAGAGTATCGATAAATCAATTCACGTCCCCTACCTGTGAAACCATCATTAATGAAATGTGACCAAATACAAAACCATTAACAGACGGACTGGCTGACACAGAGAGATGCAAACAAAACGTATAGCCCTCGACACCCCCCCCCACCCCCCACCCCCCAATCAATTCATGTCCCCTACCTGTGAAACCATCATTAATGAAATGTGACCAAATACAAAACCTTAAACGGACGGACTGGCTGACACAGAGAGATGCAAACAAAATGTATAGCCCTAGACACACACCCCCCCATCAATTTCATTTAAGGAAAAATCAAGGGTAAGACTTCCTTTTGCATCCTCCACTCAAATATTTTGCAAAACAAAACAAATACTTTAACATCCAATAATTAATTTCTGAATATATTTCACTGATGTCATTCAAGGAAATTTCAAAGACATTTATACTTTTTAATGTCTTTAGCATGTTTATAATGTTTTGGGTAATATATGAGTAAGGGGTACAAAAGAAAGTCTTTCCAAATCAAGTTTTTTGTAATTGGTGCCATATGAAAATTATGGAGGGTTCCATATCTTAAAGCTCAAATTTAAAGGTTTCAAGATTTAAAGACTCATAATTCATCTTTAAAACACACAACTTAAACAATAAACATATCATAATGTATTGTCTTAAAGATATCTTAACCCATCAACTCACCCAGATCAATAAACAGTAGGGTCCACTGTCATAATTCAGGAGTGAACAAGTTCATATTGCATGTAAAATCATCATAAAATTTTGATTCTAAATCATACACCCCTGAATTCTGATAGTGGACTTAACCATTCTTTGAAATGGCAGAGTCCAATTGTGGCTATAGGGGTAATAATAAAATATATCCTTGACAATGTTCTCCAATATCTGATCCTTTTATCGTGAACAATTTTTCAAATTAATTTCCTTTTAACATTTTACATCTACTATTGATCATATTATTGAAAACAAGGACAATCTATATAAAGCAAAAAACGCAATGACCTCTCAGATAAACTCTTTTGCCATATCAAATGTTCTTCGTAATTCGGTCAGGAGGATCTCGATCCTTTACCCGTTCGATCTATCGGCAACCTCGGCTTTTGACACAATTAGGTGTGTTAAAATCAGCCTATTTTTGTGTTTTTATTTACTTTTAAAATACAGGACGTTATTTTTATTGGAAAGTACATGTATTATGTAAAATGTGTGCTTTTCAACCCTATTTTAAAAACATGAAAAAAATCGAATCAATATATGAATAAAAATATCAGGTCACTAAAAGATTTTTTTCCAGTCTTTAATGTTACCCTGAAATGAATGCTGACATTACCAAAATCTAGACAATATAACTGGGAAAATTATGCGTAGCTCATGTTTTACAATTGTGCCGCCATGTCCAGTGGAGTTGGGCGGTTCATATTTGTCAAGTATGATAAAGCCGAGTATGCGATAGGACTAGTTACAAATGGGATGAGATCACCCGGTATACCCGGCACATGAACAATTTCAGAAACAAGTGTTTTGAAACGACGGAAAAGACCAACTTTGCCTGATTTAGGAATGAAATGATGATGTATGAGAAAAAACGCAAAGGATAATAAGAATAGAATATATATTAACTTCAAACAGCACGTCGTTATTGGACAATCGGTAATCTTCGTAGGAATTATCGAAAGTTAATGTGTAATGGCCAGAATGATATCAAACGAATATTTTGTGTTACGTTTGGGGAAATTACATGCATGCATTTGTTATTCTAACCACCAGATGCTCTTTGAGATATATACAAGATAAAATATTGCATAAGATGAGCATGTAAATTTTTTCATCTACAACAGCTCATATCACTTCAAGACAGAGAAGGGAAAAGTCCAGGCCTGTCATGCTTCATATGGATCAGTTGATTTTAGTCTAGCTAGCCCAACTCTGCACTAAAATGTTAAAATTCTATCCCAGAATATGTCTTACCTGGCTGTGTTATTCTCACATCAAAAATTTTCTCCACATGTCGATTATAAGCGGTTACATGGAAAACTGAACTTGGATTGTCCTCAATACAAGACACATTTATAGGAACCACATCTTCCGAAACTCGTTCCCATCTCATGTACTCGCCATCGCCATGTACACGGAAAACTTCAGCCCACAACCTGCAAAATGGGACGTTAATTAGTAACAAGCGATTAATAAAAAAAAATCAGATCATTTTGTTTACATAGTGTTCCAGAAATATCGTACATCAATATTTGATTGATCTCGTACCCAAAGCCAGGTGGTTTTATAGTCGATTTAATGTCTTCTTTTTTTTTCGGTTATTATTACATTAATGTTAAATGCCATGTTCATTACAGACAATTGCTACTGATCATATGATTTAAGCAAATCTGAAAAACGACACCGAGTCTTTGCTTCCCTCTCAGATCGTATTTTCATCCTCAATAAAACAAATTTATGTGACAAAATCAAACAGCGGGCTTTCAATAATACATTATTGACATTTAAATTTTAAATACATGTACCTGGGTGTCAGATGTCAAATTTAGGTGTATTCTTTTTGCAGTTTACCTGTGTATTTGTATCTACTTAAAAGGAAGATGAATGAAATTGATATCTGAGTCAAGTCGCTTTGTTTAGGTAGACTACAAATAATTAAACAAACAGATAACATTTCTTGTCAAAATATCTATTTTAAATTTGTCGGCCATTGACAAACATTTTGAACATTAAATTATGCTCGTAAGGATGATAATATTTTAGAAAAGATTTGTTTCTATCGATATATATTTGAATTTTTGAATACAGTCCAACCTGCCCCAGTCACTCACTGCTTATAACGACTACCTAACTTATGCCACCTATATGAAACCCTTCCAAAGCATTTTCCTGTATAAATGACCTGATTTAAACAACTAACTGCCTTACAAATGCCTAACAATTGTTATTTCTACATATTCTACTCCCAAAACCTTTGACATGACCTTTATTAGGTAACTTTGTTTGTCGGGATATAAATAGAATCATAGATCATACAACTGCTAATAAATTAAGATACCATTGTCTGTTAAGCAAACAGAAATGTGAAATATTGGTTTAAAAAGTTTTCTCAGTGTAATTTATTGTACAGTGAAACTAGTAAATAAAGACCCCATTAGGGACACAAGAAAACCAGTCTTTATAGAGAGGTGGTCTTTATATAGAGGTTGATTTGTACACAATGGTACTATTGGGGTGAGCAAGGTGGTCTTTTATACACAGGTGGTCGCTGAAGAGGTTTTACTGTATATAAAAAAATTCTGATGACTGACAAACTGGGCAACCTTTATTAAGAGACCACCTGTCATATGTGACCTGTTTTGCATCTTCTCTTGAATGGTCACTTAAAACAGGTTAGATCATACATCATTTAACACACCAACCCCTGAAAAACAATGGACTCTTCTGTAAATCAATGACTTAGACCAGTCTAAGTGTTTTTAGGGGTGAATGAGTTCAACATAGAGTAACTTCAGAGATAACAAATCTCTATCTCTCTCTCTCTCTCTCTCTCTCTCTCATCTTACCTTACACTAACATATCTAAAATCCCACCTCCCAACTGACCTGAGCTCAAATTACTTTCTAAACCACCGAATTGAAATAGATTAAAAGAAAAACAGGGTCATTTTGCCAAAAAACACTAAATACAGTAAAACATTTTTTTTATAAAGACCTCCTTAGGGAGGGACATAACAAAACCAATCTTTATAAGGAGGTGGTCTTTATATAGAGGTTGATTTGTAAAATTGATCTATTAGAGACAGCAAAAAATAGTCTTTGTGACAAGGGGGTCTTTATACAAAGGTGGTCGCTAAAGCAGATTTTACTGTATGTGACTACCATAATCCAGGATCTGAAACACAGCATTTGATTTGTATGTCATTCAAGTTTATATTGTAGTTGATGTACATGTGTGAGCAGAACATTAGAAGCAGATTAGCCTGAAATCAACCAATCTCCTTAAGCCATTGCTGACCCCCAGGCTGGGTCATATGCCCATGTGCTCTACTTGCTAAGAAGGTCATTATCAATACAAATTGTAATTCAACTTGCATTCTACTTCAAATATTTTCTCTATCTGGATCTTATTTATACCTCTCTCTCTCTTTCTCTCTCTCTCTCTCCCTCCCTCTCTCTCTCTCTCTCTCTGCTACTATTTCTTTTCTGTCAATAACCAGTAAATTTGTTGAAAACACAAAATATCGCTTGTGGTGGTCTAGTGTTACAGAGTTCATCTCACAAACGGAAGGTCCTAGGGAATCCATTCCCGGTACCGGGTCAAACCAAAGACTAAAAATGGTAGTGACTATTCCATCGCCAAGAGCTCGGCACAGGAAGTGAAAGTCACAAGTCTTTCAGAAGGGACTTTAAATGGATGCCCTTTGCCAGATTGCATGTGGACATGTACATGTATTATAACCCTCAATGCACTGGCATCAATCAGCCAATAGCACAGGTCAAAATTTGTGGCAATTCACCTAAAACTGGTGACATCTTGATATAAATGAAAAATTCTTGGCGATATTTAAAGCATCAAAACAAACAAACAAACAAAACACAGGCATCCATAAATGGGCCCTAAATGGAGTTCTTTCACCAAAATTTGTGCAATTTTTATTAATTTTAAATTTCTTCTATCTTTAAATGCTTTCACTGGAAAATATGATTTCAAACACATCATCATTTTCTAGATCTATACATATAATATGACTGCTATCAATGATACATTAAATACATAGAATGCGTCAGGCTGAAGAATATACGACATTGCATAAAATATTCTCAAAATATAACAAGAAGAAATGATGACTCTAATTTTAAAACAAAAACATTGCTTACCAGAAATGTAAAACTATAAAATCCCACAATTGTCTTCAACCGGATAGCAATTAAATGTTAAAATTTTTTAAAAAAGCGAATAAATCAATATTACAAAAGTAGAATATGACAAAAATTGAACTAAAAATAATGTAAGCTGTATGCAATGTTTAATAATCAATACGAGATATTTTCTGGAATATGCACAAAAATTACGGATAGGTATATACACTGTAAGTGTTTGCAGGATGTTTATTGATCTGTGGCCACAGATGGAGAGGACCGACATCGTTCAAATGTAAACTGATAGAAAATTTGACATAAATGCTTTACGAATTGATTGAGTTGTGTTATGATTTACTTCTGTATTGTGTCGGTAATGGGGAGAACCATGCACGGTTAAACTCCGTTAATGTTTTGAGACCTCTATATTTGAAGATTTATCCTCTGAATCAAATTATAAATCACAACCATTAAGTGTTCCATGTGACAGAAAATTGATTTGTTTCCCCCTTAACTTAAACAAAATTTCCATAGAATTGTTTGTCTTAAACCGACACATCGACTGCAAGCAAACAAAGGGAGACAACTTCTGACTTTGCTAATGGGTTGAAAGACATCAGATCAATTTATTTGTTTAACTGGTGCTTTTCAATGATTTTTTCAGTTATAGCCAAGATATAGACATAGAGATATGGAGGAAACTTGATCTGAAGTATATATACCAGGGGTCGAAATTAACTTTTCAAACCTGGCAGCCAGTCGGGCAAGTAGGATTTAATTTCTACTGGCCCAACCAAAATTTCACTGGCCCACATATAAAAAGACATAAGATAAATAAAAATGACAATTTTTAATGGTAACAACTTCTTCAGAGTATATTCAAGTAATAATAACAAAGAAAAAAGTCAGTGACAATCTGGATAACAAAGAAAAACTCAGTGACAATCTGAATCTAATTCAGTCCACACATCCATAAATTCCTCCTCCTCCCCCACCTTTCGGGTTCCATACGGTTGAGTATTTGGCCTCCTTGATCTGATCCCCTCAAAATTTGACAAGCCAACCGGGCCGCCGCTTGTACGGATTTTACTGGCCCGACCACAAAAACACTGGCCTCGGGCTTACGGACCACTGCTAATTTCGACCCCTGTATACTGACAGTTAACCATGCCTAAGTACTTCATATGACTTTTGCAACATTCTACACTATACCTGGAAATTATCGCCCCGGGGCCCTGGTTATATTAACACTTTAAAGTGTTTAACAACAGAAACATATTCACCCTACCAAAATCTTATTTTGCCCTCTCATCTAAGGGCAAAAACGGCGAAAATTAAACAGCGAAAAATGTTCATGTATACAGTAGCACACCGATGGTAAAAACACAGAGATTCACAGAGACTCATTTCTAGAGTGGACTGGTAAACTTTCATGGAACTTGACAGCTTTAAAAATGTTCGTATAAAGCCCCCAAACAATAAGCCCAGGGCCCTTTTGATATGTAACAGGGACAAGGCATATGTTTGACCAGGTAGCTAAGTGGATAGGTCAGCCACAAGGATTGCGGGAGGTCTGGGTTTGAATCCCAGTCTGTCCGTACACTCTTTTTTTACCTGTTACAGATATAACTACACCTACCTGGTTTCTTGTAATCTCGTCCAGGTAACAATTACTTGGTCATGTTTCTGTATTCATAACTTCTTTCATATGACAAGACTGGACTTTTAAATTTCTTAATATGGAACTTAAAATATTTGGAAATGTGTATGTAAATTATTTTATGTATTTACATACAAACAAGATTTAAAATATATAATGGATTTAATTTGAAAAAATATTTAGAAATGTAATTAAATCCCTCAATTCAAAACCTTACAATAAATATTTTGATTGTATGAATAAAAATTAAATGTACGTACTAACATACAAGAAAGCTTACACAAATTCAGATGTGAATAATGGGCATATAATGCCTTCTGTTTAAGCTTTAATGGAGTTATCTCCCTTTTCCAAATTTCTGGTGGTTGTTGGTTTACATGAACATGTACACTGTATCAGCCAAAATAAGTAAAGAAATAAGACATACAAATTTCAATTTCTTTTCATGCTTTTCTTTTGAATCTTTTTTTTTTCTTTTTTTTCTGAATTTTGAATAGTGTTTTACACCACACTCAACAATTTTACAGTTATACGGTGGTGGCAGTTTTTATTGATGGCGGAGAGAACCCGGTAAAGGACCACCAGCCTTCTGTGAGTAAACTGGCAAACTTTCTCACAAAAATCAGCTTAGGTTCCAGCAGGTTTGTTATGCTTTTCTTTAGCTTTAATGGGTTATCTCCCTTTTCATATTATCCAAGTTTGTTGGTTACTGAGAATATAGATACAGTATATAGCACAGCATGACCACAAAGAAATGACATACATTATACAAACTTTCAGTACTTTGTGACCCCCAGCTGTTTCACAATTCATGCTGTTTTCTAACATTTAATGAGTTATCTCCCATTTCATATTACCTGTGTTTGATGGTTTATGTTTTTTTGTTTGTTTTATTGTTGTTTAACGTCCCACTCAAGAATCTTTCACTCATATGGAGACATCACCATATGCCGGTGAAGGGCTTCAAATTTTGGCCTATGCTCGGTACTTACAGCCATTGAGCAAAGAGTGTTCTTTAACATGCTGACACCTACTGTGACATGAGACCTCGGTTTTTACTGTCTCATCTGAAGGACAAGAAACCAACCTGCCGCCCGCTGGACTCGAACTCATGACCTCACGATCAAGGGTCAAGCGCGTTACTGACTGAGCCAGGCCGGCTCTGGTTTATGTTAATGCATACAAAAAACCATAAAGATCTAGTACTCTGTGACCCCAACTGTTTCACTTTTCTAACATTTAATGAGTTATCTCCCTTTTCATATTACCTGCGTTTGTTGGTTTATGAGAATATGAATACAACATATACCACAACAAGAAGATAAAGAAATGAATTGCATTATAATAATTCAGTACTTTGTGAGACCCCATTTCATTTTCTGCTTTGTTTTCTAGATTTTAATGGAGTTGTCTCCCTTTTTCTGATTTCCTCTCATAGATGGTCTACATAAATATGCATAATGTACGAACAAAAGCAAGTTGATAAAGAAATGAGTGACATTCTACAGATTCCAGTACTCTGTGATCCCTTAGTTACTGTTTATGCCTTTCATCAAACAGATTTTCAGATTTATAATAGCATCCTGCGGTTCTGTTGATGTGGAAGACACTGTGGGTAAGATATATTTCCTCCACAAAGATCACTCACTGTCTGTGATTCATACATTTGCTGACCAAGGCTTATGATTTATTTATTTCTTATCTATTTACCCATGCATCATAGTCTAGCAGGAATTTTTATGCTAATGTATAGTATTTTCACTGTTTGTTAAGATATTTTGTTTTTCTATAATTGAGAATCAAACTATAATACAGTCTTTATAATGCCTTTCATTTCATTTCCCACCTTGCTTTATGCTACAATTTTTGAAAGAACACTTTTTTCAAATTTTCCCTATAATTTCATTTTAAGTTTCACTAAACCTATCGCCAAACCCCTTTATAAATGCCAAATTTGGGTTGAACAAATGGGGACAGTATAACAATGATTTTTTGTATATCATTATGAAATTATGGGAGATAACTTTTATGCTTAATGAGGTACATATATATCCTTTTATCTACATGTATAATTGTGAGCCTTCATGAGATATGCCCCTTTAAAATTATGTATAATTGTGATCTTCCATGAGACGGTAAACTCGTCAACCCCTGAAAAATAATGGACTCTTCTGTAAATCAAGGCCAGTGCACATTCCAAATGTGTGTTTAGGGGTAAAACAAGTTAATGTAGCACATAATTTTAAATCGTTATCTTTACTTGCATTATTATTATATGACTTCACCACCATGTATTTTTTCACTTACACATATTAGATATTATCTAATGTTATCGCTATTTTACATCTCAACAAGAACTGTTCATGTATATGGAGATGTCATCTGTTAAAGAGTGACACAAATTTTAACCTGTAATAAGGGCTTGTGCAAATATAGTGAGATCTTTTTGATGCATAACACTTATTGTGACACTACCACAGCTTTAAGTCCCCTATATAAGATGTGTAGCTTTGACATTCCACACTTATTATCACAGCTTTAAGTCTCCTATATAGGATGTGTAGCTTTGACATTCCACACTTATTATCACACCTTTAAGTCTCTTATATAAAATGTGTAGTTAAGACATGCCACACTTATTAGCTCAGCTTTAAGTCTCCTATATAAGATGTGTAGCTTTGACATTCCACACTTATTAGCTCAGCTTTAAGTCTCCTATATAAGATGTGTAGTTTTGACATTCCACACTTATCATCACAGCTTTAAGTCTCCTATATAAGATGTGTAGTTTTAACATTCCACACTTATTACCTCAGCTTTAAGTCTCCTATATAAGATGTGTAGCTTTGACATTCCACACTTATTATCACAGCTTTAAGTCTCCTATATAAGATGTGTAGTTAAGACATACCACACTTATTATCACAGCTTTAAGTCTCCTATATAAGATGTGTAGCTTTGACATTCCACACTTATTATCACAGCTTTAAGTCTCCTATATAAGATGTGTAGCTTTGACATTCCACACTTATTAGCTCAGCTTTAAGTCTCCTATATAAGATGTGTAGCTTTGACATCCCACACTTATTAGCTCAGCTTTAAGTCTCCTATATAAGATGTGTAGCTTTGACATCCCACTCTTATTATCACAGCTTTAAGTCTCCTATATAAGATGTGTTGTTTTGACATCCCACTCTTATTATCACAGCTTTAAATCTCCTATATAAGATGTGTAGTTTGAACATGCCACACTTTATTTTCTTACTTTTTATTCTCCTATATAAGATGTGTAGCTATGACATCTTATGGCAAATGCATGGTAAAGGAACGATCACTTTTTAAAAAAAAAAAAAAAAAAAAAGTTCAAGGTATAAATCAGGTTAGAAATTAAACCTGAAGTCTTGAAAAATAAAAAAATACAGTAAGTAGACACCAAGGTAAATCAAAGTACTAAAAGTACTGGTAAGACTCTGTAGGAGTTGATCGTAATTGTTAAAGTGGCATAAGCCATGTTTACCAACAACAACAAAAAAATAAAAAAAAAAAAATAAAATCTCAATATTTTCTCCTTTTACTTCTTGTACTTGATGTACAATAACAAATACGAGCTGTACACAGACATGAAAAAGAAATCTTATATTCCTATATATATATATATATATATATTGTGAAAATAAGGTCAAGTGCATTGTGGTATGCATATATAAATAATAAGGTTGAATTAATCAATCACAAGCAAATAATTGCCACACTAGGTTTCTCAAGCAATTTTTACAAAATACATGTATATAGAAATTTAAGAATTTTTATGCCTGAGTATATCCCTTTTTGTTTTTTTATACAATCTAAGTAGTACTAAGGAAAGACAATTTTTGAAAAAAAAAAAACTTCTAATGTCCCTTTAACTATCAACCCCTGAAGTCACATTTGGACCTGTCCATTTCAAAGAATGGTTAAGTCCACTGTCAGAATTAAGGGATGTATGATTTAGAATAAAAATTTCATAATAATTTTACATGTAGTGTGAACTTGTTCACTCCTGAACTATGACAGTAGACCATGCTTTTCACTGATTTGGGTGAGTCTAAATGTGACCACAGGGTGTGATGAGTTAAATATGACTTTCCAATGCCATAGAAAGATTGATCTAGGTTGGCATCTGATAGAAGACAAACAATGAAAGAATTACAAACAAGGATTACAAAAGGCCACAGTGTTAAGCCGTACCGGGATGAGCGGCAAAAACACCAACAAAAAATCGGATCAAATGTCAGTATTATGTCCACCTATCTATATCTTTATAAACAATAGTATTTCGACGTAGATATAAGTATATATAGTCGTGAATGACAGAAATCCATTAAATAGTTCTTCTTTAATACTTCAATGACTGACATGTATACTGGCCATTAAATGTCGTCCATCCACACCAGAGACCGGTCTATCTTTATGTAACACATATAAGTGATAATACATCTGGCAGTAATAAAAACATGGAGAAAATTATGACCTTGTCAAGTTTAACAATTAACAAATGGTCATCATTTCCTTTCACACACAAACATGTATGCTAATACATTGAAGGACATTACACTGTAATGTCCATATTATGTGAGAGTGTCGTATTATGTGAGAGTGTCGCATTATGTAAGTCTGTCGTTAATCAGTCCATCCCAAATCGGACATGAATGTAGAATACATAAAAACTCATTAATTATCATTTGCCTGGTAAATAATCCTCAATACGTAATAGAAACAACATCTTTAAGGTTTTTTATTTAATAAAAATTTTTGAAAAAATTTATTTATCATTATTTCGTTCAAAAATTATTTGTCATTTACTGGAAAACTATCAATCATTGTATTGTTTTAAAAATTGCATTCCCGATTAAGATGTAAAAAAGCTACTGTAAACCTGGACATTTCCACTCTGGTTTAATTTACATCATTTTCGTCCTATCATAAGAGAGCGAATTTGATATTAAAACAAAAATTTCCAGCTAAATAAATGTAGCACTAAAATATATGCCATCTGTGAAACTTTGGTGATTTTGGGCGAATTTTAGACAGGGTGAATATGTTTTCTGTCGCATAAAAAAAGGCGAAAATAATAAGGTGCGAAATTATCCAGGTAAACAGCATACTATCTAAGATAGTTTTAATGTTCCTTTGATTTTGATTTGATTTGATTTTTTTGTTTTACGCCATACTCAACAATCTTTCAGTCATATGATGGCGTCCAGTTTTTATTGGTGGAGGAGAAACCCCGGTTACCCGGGTAAAGACCACCGACCTTCCGCAAGAAAACTGGCAAACTTTCCCATTTGATTCGAAATGACCCTAACGGGATTCAAACCAGAGGTGAGAGGCCTTGTGATTTAAAGCGCAATGCTCTAACCACTCGGCCACGGAGGCCCCCTTTAATGTTCCTGATAAAAAGAATATGGAATTAATGCAGAAAAAAGTCAAATAACTGGATTTTTAATTATCTCTTGTTTTAAGCTACCATAATTAAGGGCATACTGTCTCTCAAAATTGCATTTTTCACCACTGAAAACTGATAGGTATTGATATAAAAAAAAGAGTGAAACAACGTTTCTGTGTCAAAAAAATATTAATATTGTAAATAATTGGCATTTTATGAGGTTATCGCGACAGTGGAATCTATTTAATTATGCAGACTCCGAAGACCCATCTGATAAGCTAACGACGGAGAGTAATTTTAGACAATGACCTAGATTCTTTCATGTGTAATGAGGTACGTTGGTACTACTGTAATAATACTGATGGAAATAATATTCCAGCATTCAAACTAGTCACAAATATATCATGTTTTCGTTCCAGTTAGATATTATAGGGGATCTATTCTTGCGATATCTTTTAGCAATCGCTTTCTCACGTTACTGGATTTGTTACTTTCCGACATCTTTGATTTTGTTCATCAGGTTGAGCATGCACCAAAAATCTCACAGATTGAGATCAAACTTATTTATGAAAAAATATACTTTGAATATTTTATTATAATTTGCGATTTTACCGCATTTAGAACTAAACCAAAATGTTGATACACTAAGTGTCAATAAGCCTTTAAGTTTCGATCAGGAATAACCAAAAATCTATTTTTTAAGTGAAAAGTCTTGTTTAAGCATAAAATCTCGGTCAGATTAATTAGAGTACTCTAGAGTATGTTAGAGTACTGTACAGATTTTCAGTGTATTATCGAGTTGTAAGACTGTATTTAGTTAATAAACTGGTAATACATAGCACAAACATTCACATCCAATGTACTATTTTCGATAAAATATTATTGAAGTGTAACAATGTACCAGAAAAGATTCCCAATAGATTTGGTTTATGGATTTGATAAAAACAGAAAACTAAATAAATAAATAAATAAAGGATCCTGTCGTAGAACCATGTCCATGTCGTAGGATCCGGAAACATCCATACAAAAGGATGGTTGCAATTTTTAAGTCCCTTTAAAATTAATTATCTAATTTTAGATCATAAATCGTTCTAAAATCAGTAAAACGGATTTGAAATAGTATAAAAATAAATTAAAATGTTAAATTGTTTACTTAATGATGTATATATTTCCTAAAACTTGTAGAATACTCTAGTGTACTCTAATTAGTCCGACCCATAAAATCTTGATCCCGCACAACACAATTCATGGAAGTGTTTGTTTGTTTGTTTGTTTGTTTGAATACCGGTAGTGTTTTTTACGCCATGCTCAACAATTTTTCAGTTATATGGTGGCGGCCATTTTTTAATGGTAAATGAGTGAACATCGTTACAATGTTGTATCTGGGAAGAGACCACTGGCCTTCCAGAAAAAATAAACCGGCAAACTTTCTGACAAAATAAATGCAAGTTCCATTGGACCTTGTACCCATGCTGACAATATATCTGATACCAGTATAGTAAAACTTGCTTTAGCTACCACCTGTGTATGAAAACCACCTGGTCACAAAGACGGTCTTTATATACAAGTTTTACACTGTACTTCTGTAAAACAGGAAGTTAATTTTCCTTTGCAGGGCATTTTCCTAACTACTTAATTCTGGGCTTAGGGTCCGAAAAAAATATGGAAAATAAACTTTTTAACTAAAACATAAAAACTTTTTTGAAAATACTTTATTCTTTAATTTGAAACTCCAAATTGGGAATTTTTGTATTTTTGGGAGAAGTACATGCAATTTTTGCCTTTGGAATGGGTCCTGTAACCAGATAAAAATAAAAACGGCCTAAGAAAATCCTGACTTTGCCAAGAACTTGAGATAAGAGAGAGGTCATGGGTCATTCGGATGAGACTTAAATATTCCACCCTGCTCCCCCCCCCTCCTTCACCTGGAACCATAGGTGTGGCACATATAAAAGAAAAACCTCGGTCCAATGGCATAAGTTCATAGCTAAGATTAAACTATTCATCTAAAGTTGAGGTCGTCACCATATGAGTGAAAATTGGCAAGATGTAAAAAAAAAAAAAAAAAAAAAAAAATTGCCAAAAACACTCTGAAGCATAATAAATCAATTTTGGGAGATACCAACTCCCCAGGGGGATCATGCGTGTGACTGATGTACTAGGGTCAGTCCAGATGAAAATTCCTGGCATTTTTATTTTTTACTGTGATAAATGTTTTATAGAAGTTTAAAGGTTTTACATACAATTTGAACATGTCTTCCAGCTAAGTTGTAGTTTCTTGTAAATATTTTTTTTTTCAAAGTAAATTTTTATTTATTCATCCTAATTGTTTGCCAAAAATTTCATTCAAAGATAAAAATATTATCATTTTTATAAGTTTCAGTCCACATACTGATTACAATTTATAAAAATTTTGGTTACAAGTATTCATGTTATAATTACAGTATTTTTTTATTTTATGATATAAACTATGTATTTATTTATTTATTTATTTATTTATTTATTTATTCATTTATCATATAGACACTCAGTATATCAGATATAATTATTTTCTACTTCATTCAAAACCTTAGGTATGTATCATAAAATAAAATGAAATATTTCAGATTATAATGTAATGCTTTTCTCCCTCATTTTAAATTTACATATTAATTTATCTCACTACCTAATGAAAAAATGTAGATGTGTCACAAAGCCTCAAAGTCCATTCTAAAAAAATTACAAGTATAGAATGTATGTAACTTATCAGAGATAAAGATCAACTATTTTTTCATTCCTTCTAGCAAGTGTTAAAATGTAAACAATCGGACAAGACAATTATGAACACGCAAAAACAGTACAAACTTACAACTTCTGTTGCTTTTTCCTTCCAGGTGATTTCATTGCAGTAAATATATCCTCACGATTAACTCTAAAATATATCTCTCCATGTTTCTATGTAGTTCATAACCACAACAAAATCACAGAATATCATGATCAGAACTTGCTTATCCTGACATTGGCATAGATAATAAAAAACAAATCACTTTCACACAAGCTATCAGTTTGACCTTTGACCCTGTCAAGATGTAATAGAGTCTTTAGAGCCAACCAAAAAAAGCTTTAGGGGAAAACTCGTCTCTTTCATCTAACATAGAAACATTTCTTGATAAGAGATTTACATATATACGTTTATTTCCACATACATTTCTATGTTAAATAGTTGTTCGGACAATAACAATTAAACATTAAGTTCACAGAGTGAAGCTTACAAACGTTTTTGTTTAGATTTCAATAATTAATTTGCTAGAATTTAAATGTCTTAAATTCTGAACATCTCTCTTAAGTAGGATTTAATTGTGAAAGGCTGGAAACAAATGTAAATATTTTTTTCATGTTTTCTTAAAGTGATTCAAGAATTTGTTTAAATGTTTTATCTATGTGACATTTTGCTTACAACCTGTTTTTCGGGTCATTAGCAGATTCATTTGATTACATTGAAGATTTAAATGCTGATTTGGGTAAGATTATTCGTTAGATAATGCTTGTTAAAGGAAGAAAAGAATACTTAATGTTCTTTGAAAAATGTGAGCCTGACACACTTAGGAGATTACATCTGGGCATCCATACATGTACTACACTTTCAGTTGATATGTTTATTTAATGGCTCACTCAGGAAATTATTCCAATATTAAAATATTTCATAAAATGATCTAGATAATGTTTATAAAGTTTTCCTTCTTACCTTTATATCATCATCATCATCATCATCATCATCATCATCATCATCATCAATGTACAGTGAAACTTGTATATATTGACCCCTTTAGGGACACAAGAAAACCAGTCTTTATAGGGAGGTGGTCTTTATATAGAGGTTGGTTTGTACACATATGGTACTATTGGGGACAGCAAAAAATAGCTTTTGTGACCAGGTGGTCTTTATACAAAGGTGGTCAGCTAAAGCAGGTTTTACTTACTTTCAATAAAATCATCATCATTGATGTCATCATCATCATCATCATCATCATCATCATTTTACTTTTTATTGAATTTTCGCAGAAATCTGACCATTTCCACCTTTTACATGGAGAGTATAACTATATTTTGGAGTCCTTTGAAGCCTTATTAATCACTTTTCATCTATATGAACAAGTCACTTCAGTAAAATCTATATAACTTGGTGGGGTGGAATCTTGTGAACCCTATCTTGACCTGGACAAATTTAAATTTTAGGCAATTAAGCATACACATTAAAATTACACTGACTAGAGTAATCGTTCCTACTTGACAACATACGTAAGAGAGTATCCCGTGAGGAATAAAACGTTTTCTCATGCAACATGTCATAAGCGAAAAGTGAGTAGAATCATCCATATGATAATCAAACAAGAGGCCCATGGGCCACATCGCTCACCTGAGCACTTTCTTTCACAGAGAAAAGCAGAAATTTGGGATTTACAATGTTTCATTACTGAAAGGTATGGACACAAATGTCACCGAAATCTTTGACAAGCAAAAAAAAAAAAAAGGAAAAAAAAGGGGGTATTCGGCACAGCCCCAGGGGCCACCATTTGAACAAACTTAAATCTACACTCTTTCAGGATGCTTTCACATAAGTTTTGTCATTTTTGGCTCAGTGGTTCTTGAGAAGAAGATTTTTAAAGGCACCCACTCAATTTTTAATGTTTCTCAATTATCTCCCCATTGAATCCCCTTTCACCCAAAAATGTTTTGTGCCAAGTTTGGTTGAAACTGGCCCAGTGGTTCTGGAGAAGAAGTCAAAAATGTGAAAAGTTTACAGAGAGACAAATGGACTGACGACGGACAACAGGCGATCAGAAAAGCTCACTTGAGCTTTTAGCTCAGGTGAGCTAAAAAAGGTAACGACTGCTCCACCAAGTTATATAAATCAGAGTATAGCTTTACATAGATTTAACCTTGAGTTCTTATGCTAAAAAATGTCTTAATTTCACAGAAATAGAAATTCAAATTTCTCAAAGATGTGTACTATAATTATATGTACATCTAGACTGAATGGCTGATGCATTAGCTGTTCAAACTTAATCTTACAAGAGTACTTCTATTAATGTTGTTATGCTACATTACCTAATATTTAAACTTCTGCAGGTCAAAAAAGGGTTTGTGAGATTCCATCCTTATGGGTTATATGAAATTGACAACATGTAATATATTTCACATGAATCATTTCCACAATATGGAATATGTATCACAGAGCCAGACACTTAAAGACTTAAGCTATTTTTAAATTGAGATCAGCAGTTTTATTTCTATTTCAAAAAATGAAATTTACTGAGAGTGCATTCCATTTTAATTATCAGCCTTTCACTTCACAGAATTACCGGTATGTTGCGTCGCGTTTTATCATACGTGATGGACGATTTCCGTATTGATAAATTGTCCTGACTTTCACAGATCAAGAACTCCATTACATTTTGTTCTTTCTACACCCTCAGTTATCCTTTTAAAAGTTTCTTTTCATATTTAAAAACAGCTGACGAGCAATTTCCTAACAGGAGTCCTGTCAGCAAGGACTTCTCTTTTAATATTATTTTTTAACATGCAGCCGAATTGAACATCAAAGATGTGTATTTTTGGTTCCAGCAATCTATCTTCTTTCATTTCCACTATAAATTAATACATCATTGTCCAAAAAAATGTTGCTAATATTTATGGTATTCCAGTGAATTATTTAAATTCATCTTCAGATATTCATCTTATCTTTGCAATTTACTAAGAATTCAAAACATGAGTGCACAAAGTTCATATATAATTCATCTTGGTAAACATATGTTGAGCAAATGTCTGAGTTTGTATATATACATGTACTCTGATGAATGCAATATCAACTCATCTACCCCTGAAAAACAATGGACTCTTCTGTAAATCAATGACTTGCACCAGTCCAAATGTGTCTTCAGGGGCGAATGAGTTAAGCAGTTGTTAAGAGGTTCCTGATGCATAAGACACTCAAGAAAAAAATATAACATGCAGAAAAATTACATATTAAATGTTCCATATTGAATACATTTTAGCAAAAGATGTTTACAGTTTTTTTTTCCTGTTTCATGAATATTTGCAAATTACACAAATTCATTTTTGCATTTGCGAGATTCATATGTCTTTGTTTAGAGATACAGGATGCATAAAATATACAAACCTGAGTACCACTTGTTGCGGGCATCAGTGAGTAAATTTCCTCTCCGTCACGGTTTTAACAAATTATTACAGAAGTGGCAGAAAGCGTGATTTTGGTCACATGAGACAGCTAGTTTTGTTCTCAATTTTACTTCCATCTAAGAACTTTTCATAATCATTAACCTTGCCAACCCTATAGACCACAATAGACTGGTCTGAGACAATAGTAAAGAGCGTACCATTTAGATATAGTGGAACCTGTCTTGAGAGACCACTGTCATGAAAGATGACCTGCCCTTTGAGACCGCATTTTGAAAACCAACTAGTTAAAACAACTCTGTAAATAATAACCTCTTTTGAGACACCACCTGTCTTGAGATACCACATCTCAGTGGCAGAAAGGGTGGTCTCTCGAGACAGGTTCCACTGTATTTAAGGGATTTATTTCTTCAAGTCCTGCCAAAAAATCTTTCCTTTATATGGAGACATAACTATTTTTAGGCGAATTGCCACAAATTTTGACCTGTGCTGTGGACTGATGCCAGTGTAGTGAGGTTAGACTTTCGTGTGCCACGCTTACCAAGTCACATGACCTCTGTGACTTTCACCTCACATGCTGAGCTCTTGGAAAAGAAGTCACATCAACATTTTTTTTTTTGAAGTCTTGAATATGATCCAGTAATGTGAGTTGAACTCGGCCGAGATCTTCCAATTGCAATGTTTACTACTGGATCGCTATGAGCAGTTTGTTTCATTCATGAACAGTTTTCATCTCGTATGTCCATTTTATATATGTTTGAACTGTGTTTTTTTGTATAATCAATAAAGATTTTTTTGCAAAGTGTAGCAAAAATATTGATTTGTTTAAAGATGTTTTTTATGTAACTCTGAGCAATGTCAGACGATGAACGATGTCACACCATGGGACTAGTTTTTGACAGAAGAGAAGAAAGCATAATATACTGAGGACGAAAGATCAGCCTTCCGCAAGTACACTGACAAACTCCTTCACATAAACAGCCTAGAGGTTCCATCAGGGCATGAACCCTGGGCCCTTAATGGTGTGATATTTCATGCTTGAACATGTGATGCTCTAAGACCCCCCCCCCCACACACACACACACACACACACAAACACACATATACATGAGTAAGTCACTGTCAAACTTATTAATAAGATCAACAACAAACCTTTAATTCCTATTTTTCCTCCAATATTTAATCTCTATTTTCCAGTACTATATTTCCTGTTTATATTTTTGGAACCATTAACTCCTCACCGATAATTAGTTCTTACTGATAGGTTAGTTTACAGAAAAAGATAGAGTAATTTAGAAACTGTATCATTCAGTTGATTCTTAACCAGCTAATCTTCTTTAATCATCTAATTTCTCTGAACTCTCTACAGACTTTTCTCATTAATTCAAACTCAACCAAGGGACCTCTTATGCTGCCAAGTAAACAATTGAGAACAACACTTGATCTCTAGTTAGAAAAGTTCATGTCCAGTTTGTCTGTTGTCAGTATTGCTAAATTAATTGAGAACCACATTTTTTTAGTCCATTGACCTCTGACCTCTAGAAAGGGTGGTTCATGTCCAGTTTTTCTGTAAAATTAAGTAAAAAATTGATTGTGTAGCTAAGTTAATAAAGAACCACATTGGTGCATTGACCTCTGACCTCTAAAAACAGTTCATGTCTAGCTTGTCAATAAGATTACCGTAAGTCAAAAATTTCTTGGTGTAGCTAAATTAACAGACAACCACATTTTTGCATTGCAATGACCATTGACCGCTAGAAAGAATGGTTCATGTGAAGTTTGCCTGGAAAATTAAGTCAAGACGGTTTGTCTGTGTACGGGTCTACCAAAATATAGTGACACATCCAGTTAAGCCTAAAACCCGGGGCCTCCGTGGCTGAGTGGTTAGAGCATCGCCCTCTGAACCATGAAGACTCTCACTTCTGGTCTGTGGAGGTTAGAGCCCCGCTGGAACCTTAGCTGATTTTTGTGAGAAAGTCTGCCAGTTTACTTCCCAGATACTTTGTAACCGGTTCTCTCCTCCAACACAAAAAAAACTGGCTACCACTAAATGACTGAAAAATTGTTGAGTGTGGAATTAGACAAGATTCAAAATTCCCTGTTATGGTTTGGTTTAGACTCTCTCCCCTGTTATGGTTTGGTTTAGACCCTCTCCCCTGTTATGGTTTGGTTTAGACTCTCTCCCCTGTCATGGTTTGGTTTAGACTCTCTCCCCTGTTATGGTTTGGTTTAGACTCTCTCCCCTGTCATGGTTTGGTTTAGACTCTCCCCTGTCATGGTTTGGTTTAGACTCTCTCCCCTGTTATGATTTGGTTTAGACTCTCTCCCCTGTTATGGTTTGGTTTAGACTCTCTCCCCTGATATGGTTTAATTTAGACTCTCACTCCTGTTATGGGTTAATTTAGACTCTGATCCCTGATATGTTTTAATTTAGACTCTGATCCCTGATATGGTTTAATTTAGACTCTGACTCCTGATATGGGTTAATTTAGACTCTGATTCCTGATATGTTTTAATTTAGACTCTGATTCCTGATATGTTTTAATTTAGACTCTGATTCCTGATATGGGTTAATTTAGACTCTGACTCCTGATATGGGTTAATTTAGACTCTGATACCTGATATGTTTTAATTTAGACTCTGATCCCTGATATGGTTTAATTTAGACTTTCACTCCTGTTATGGGTTAATTTAGACTCTGACTCCTGATATGGGTTAATTTAGACTCTGATTCCTGATATGTTTTAATTTAGACTCTGATTCCTGATATGGGTTAATTTAGACTCTGATCCCTGATATGGTTTAATTTAGACTCTGATCCCTGATATGGTTTAATTTAGACTTTCACTCCTGTTATGGGTTAATTTAGACTCTCACTCCTGTCATGGTTTAGTTAAGAATCACCCCTGTTATGGGTTAATTTAGACTGTCACCCCTGTTATGGCTTAATTTAGACTTGTGTTCTAACCCACATTATGGTTCAATTAAGACTTGTGTTCTCACCCCTGTTATGGTTTAATTTAGACTCGTTCTGTTTGTAAATATGTACCGACTTATCTTGGTGGAACTATATTTACATTCTTGCTGAACATATATAGATAACTGATTGGCCTCTATCTCACACCATCTTTTTCAAATGCTGTTGGCTACATTTCATCCATTCATCATTATAAATAGTCTAACTAGACATAACAAACTGCTACACATCAAAGTCATTGATTTATTCACATTTTGTATATCAATAAAGATAACAACTCTAACAACCATCATAAAAAATAACTAATATATCAGAATTTATTACAATTTGGAATTTCACTGGCTTTTAGATATATTCAGAACTGTGTATGGACTAGCCCCCCCACTCCCCTCTCCCTGAAACAGAAGGAAAATTATATGAGCCAGCAGCTTGAAAAAGGGTCCTTAGAAAAGTTTGGGGGAAATTGTTACTTTTATGTTTTCAGAAATTTGAACTCATGTGGATTTAAAAAAAAAACAACATAATTTGAGAATGAACACAGGAAAAAGCAACTCTTTTTGTTTCCGGCACAAAAAAATACAAAATTAAAAATACATAATGTCACAGGGAATTTCTTGTTTCCTCTCATTTCATTGGTTATGTCATGAGGACCCTTTTTCTCAGCTGTTGGCTCATATAGGCTCTAGGCTACATGTAGCACTCATTTAAAATCTATAATACTGCATTTCACTCAATAAAAGAAGTGAAAAAATTGAACAAATGGGGGAGGGGGGGGGGGGAGCTTATCATGACCAGTTCAACCCAACTTCCAACCAAGTTCAGCTTGACCAACCAAATTTGACCCTTGCATACAAGTAGGATATTTTATAGATAAAAGCTGCAATATATGGAAAAGGATCAAGCTGGTAACAGAGGTACTTGAGTTTGAAAATAACATGCGCAGTAAAAGTAAAACCTGTTTTGGTGACCACCTGGACACAAAGACCGGGGAGGGGGGTGGGTGGGGTGCTGAGGGGTCAAAATAAGGCCCCATTCTAATGCAAAAATAATAATAAAAAAATTCCCAAATTGCAAATGAAATTATTTTCCAACTGACGTGAAATGACAACACATTTGAAGAGTTTCTTGTATTTTCAAACAGTTTCAATAAAATTCCTGATTCAAAATGCCAAGACCCACTCCCAGAAGAGTATGGAATATCCTAGATATATTCTAAACATTATCAGGAAATTCTTTAATGAAGTAATAAAGGTTGACTCTATCAACATCTACTGTAAAAGATGTCTGATGTTGTATCCACTTTCATGTTTTGCTTTACAGAATCAAATTTTGGAGATTACAAGTCTTGTTATCAGCAACTGATTATACATATCTGAAATTAACATCTATTTCCTCTGACCTTGTATATAAAAGGTCATACCTTTGACCCCCACAGATAATACTTTACTCTCCTGACTTTCAGTTCAGATGTTTAAAAAATCATTTAAAACAGAATTCTCAAAACTGTTTACATAGATAAAAATAACATATCAATGATTCAATTTAGATAGAAGTCAAATTCAGGATATTGGAAATTAAGTACCCTTTTATTATCCACTTTAGGTTTGTTTACTTTGTGGTGTTTTTTTTTTTTTTTTTTTTTTTTTTTGCCACACTAAACAATATTTTGACCAAAATTTAGCAGTGGAGGAGTAAACTGGTTACAATGACCCGAGGAAAGACCATCAACCTTCTGCTAGCAATCTTTCCCGTCTAATTAGCTTCTCTTTCAGCAAGGTTTGAATCAATTTTTACCGACAGGATGGGGGCTCTAACAAATCCCTTACTGCAATAACAGGGCTCAACGATCACATGTGTCCAATAGTTAGTCTTCCATGAGCAGTTAGTATTTTGTTAGAGTTATTCCCCTTTATTGTCACACTATTGTTGGTCAACTTGAGTTTTCTTTGACCAAGGACATATAGAACCCCAAGTAACTCACTGTTGAAGAGCTGGACACCAACTTTAGATGAAGTGCTACAAACTGTGGCCTGAGCTATGTAATGACACCAATGCAGTGAGGTTTGCTGAAGTGCCATGCCTCTCATGACACATGACCTTGGTTTCAAGTCTCATTCAAAAGTCAGTGTACCACAGTCACAGACATTTTAAAAGTCTTTGGTATGACCTGGTACCCGAAATCCAACCCAGGACCTTCTGTTTGCGAGTGGAGCGCTTTAACACTCAACCGCCACAAGCGGTCTACTGCTGAAGATACAAGCCGCCTAACTCAATGCACTCACTTACCTGAGAAGGTGAGAATCTTTTCGCATATGCCATGGGTGATCTTCTTGTCTGTATGGTTTCTTTAGCAAAGGTGCACATAATTTGTTCCCCATCTCTCATGTTTTGGTACAATATAAAAATTTATCTGAAAGAGTGAAAAACATTTTTATATTCTTCATGACATAGCAATAATTTTTTTTGTATTATTTTTTTCATTTGGGTGAGGGGGGAGTTAACCTGGCTGTTTCTTTCTTTAATTGATGTTTCAAATTCCACAAATAATTTTTCACTTGTATGGAGATGTCATCAGCTTTAAGCGAAGTGCTACAAATTTTTATATGTGCTATGGACTAACGACCATGCAGTGAGGGTTCTTATAAGTGACATACCCTCCGTGACACGGGACCTCAGTTTTAAGTCTCATCTGAAAGACCTAAGAACTGGCTCTGTCAAAATCAGCTGCAGGACTCAAAAATGAAATATTGGGATATATATATATAGAAATATGTAGAAATTGTAGGAAATGAGCAAATCCGATGATAAAAATTGACAATACGTAACATTTCATTGAGATAGAGCAAATAGTTTAAACACACTATTTTCCAATAAAATTTTCACCAATACTTTTCCAGAAAATTCGGAAATGGAATCTGACTGCCAATTTTTCACTAATTTTGGCTTTCAATATTTAATTATCGATAATTGACCTGAGTGTCATAATCGTGAATGCGTATGACGAAGAGGGTAACATACGTCAATATATTGGTTAAGGCTTTACTTGTCTGGGAGAGAAAAACACACAATGAAAATTACTCAAAACCATAAAATATCTATACAATTCATTACGAGAGTTAATTAAAAAATCACATGTTGAATTCTCATACAATTCTCTTCTTATCATTTTTTTTTTAATAATACCAGAATTAAAGTGCACTCAAACCACCAGAGGAATACATGACCTCCTTAGAGACACAAGAAAACAGGTCTTTATAGAAAGGTGGTCTTTATAAAGAGGTTGATTTGTACACAAATGGTACTCTTGGGGAAGCATACAATGGTCTTTTTGACCAGGTGATCTATGTACACAGGTTTTACTGTAGTTGTTATCATACACACCTATCACTTAATGTTGGATCTGTATCAAACTTTCTGCACAACACCATAATATATATTTTCTACCCAAAGATAAAAAACAGAGGAGGGCATGGGGTAGTGGAGGGATGGGGTAGTGGAGGGATGGGGTAGTGGAGGGACGGGGTTGGGGGGGGGAGGGTCATTCGCCATTGAACAGAATATAGCAAATATTCAAATATGAAATCTGTCCTACATCTAGTACCAGGAAGAAAAATGTAGAAAAAGACAATTGGTCGAAAATTCATCAAATAGTCGTCAAAAATATTCAAAAACTAATTTTGAGTATTCCTTTCAGCTCTAACCGTGATCCTGTCACATCGCTTATCTGTTTATCTCTGCAACTTGTAAACAAGAATACAAATCCCAGATAAATTTTGTAAATTGTGATACAGTCATCAAGTTATGATACAATTCAGTTGTGTATTATATGCAGTTTTACATAATAGCCAATCAGAATTAATGTTACTTAATCAAATGCATCAGACAATCACGTTTCATGTGTGAAACATGACACAAGTTTTATCTCAATGCAGAGAACACATTATTGTTTTCTGACATCTGATTGAAATGTATCCTCACTTAAGATGTCCAATTTCAGCTTGTCTATTTCAAGAACTGTCATGTAAATTTGTGGCATGATGCTAAACTGATTACATTAAAATTATTCAGTTTGTTGTACTGAACATGTACAAAGATGTATTTTTGATAACAATGTACTGTAGCATGGCTTTGTTCCCTTACAACTAAAACTAAGCTGTGACAGATTTGTACAGCATCAGGTTTGTTTATTGTTTATTGTTGTTTAACGTCCCACTCAAGAATATTTCAATCATATGGAGACGTCACCAAATGCCGTTGAAGGGCTTCAAATTTTTGGCCAATGCTCGGCACTTACGGCCATTGAGCAGTGAGGGTTCTTTAACGTGCCGACACCTACTGTGACACGGGACCTCCAGTTTTTACTGTCTCATCCGAAAGACAGGAAACCAACCTGTCGCCTGCGGGACTCACAACCTCACGATCCAGAATCGAGCACGCTACCGACTGAGCCTGGCCGGCTCTACAGCATCAGGTGAAACACTGGTAAAACTGTCTGGACAAAAAGAAAAACCTATATAGTGTTATAACAGATTTGAGATTGCGGTGGGTGAAACCGATCTGCAGAGGATTATAATTTACTCCTCCGTGGAACCTGACCCCACCGCTAGTTTTTCCTACTTACTACGGTAAATCAATTTTATTGCATGAGAAATTTTCAATTTTCTGTGTCTGTGGCTGAGTGGTTAAAGCATTGGACTTTAACCCATGCAGTCTCTGACCTCTAGTCAGCATGGTTTCAAGCACCACTGGCTCCACCATTAAAAAGCTTGGCACCACTATAATACTGAAAATTTGTTGAGTATGGCATAAAACAATATTTTAAAAAAAAACAAAAAAATCTATTATTGTTTGTGAAATCAAATATCTAGTGAATATTTGTACGATACAGTCCAAACTCATTATGTCAAGATCGGTAACCTTGATTTACTCGGTTAGCTCGAGATCAAGCACTGGTCCCGGCAATTTTCCATCTATATCTTACTAAAAAAGGACCTGAAAACTCAAGATCGGAAAAATAATTAAAAAAATGAAACGCTTATGCAGATATTAAAACATGGTCCCTATGCTTAATTTCAATGTGAAAGTGACCAGTTATCTTCAGGTTATTTTTTTTTACGTCTTCATTAAATTATCATGTGGTGATATGACTACTGCTGAGAAAAATGCCTTCTGTATCATTTTTTGAGTACAAAGAATGAATAAAAATATCTTCACAAAAATTCTGGTTTACATATGATATACATGTAGGCTTCCTGGCAAAGACCGAGATGCTCGTGAGAGGAATCAGAATTTTATTTCGTGACAGACCTTTAAACTCAAGGTCCTGTTTACCTCGATATTTTTACTTGCTCCCGATGACTGAGATAACGAGGTTCGACTGTAGTTTGTATAATTTATAAACCTATGTTCCATTAAAAAAAACAATACCGTAAACTGGCAGATGGACAGATATCGACCATTCATGAACAAGAATTAGTATTGCGATCTGACTAAATGGCTGTAAATTGAGATTTTACTGCACAAGTTTTATATATCAGTAGTTTATTCATTCTCATTCACCCTTTAAAACACATATGGACTGGTCTAAGTCATTGATTTACAGGAGAGTCCATTGTTTTTCAAGGGGTTGATTAGTTAAGGATCTGACAAAACGTCATTTTTTTTATTGCCAATCAATAATGGTTCAAATATCGGCAACATCTCTTGCACGTAAGAATATCTTTAGTGCAACTAGTGTGTAGGCTACAGTCTGGTTATCAGTTTCAAACATGTGAGCCAGCACGATTAGTTTTTACACGCTAATTTTGCGTGAAATTAAAAGTACAATTCCAGAAAGCTGAAATTTATTCCTACACTCGGAGTGACTGGATATCGATAATTTGTATTAAAAGAAAAGGGAACATATGGACGGTTAGTGATGGTTTGATGTAAATGAAAATATTAAAACTGTTTTGTGCAAATTGTTTACAATTTGCTTGATGTGCTCATTATTAAGCCATTGCAATGACAGTGTAGTGACGTAATGTTTTACTGTCAGAAAGTATTAAATCGATAAAATTTAATTATTTTTAAAGGACAGAAAAATATAAAAGAATAAAATTTTATAGAATATGGTAATAAAAAAAGTAAAAGAGTTCCTATAAGATGGTTCAGAAATGAAACAGTATACCAGGTGAAAGAAAAGGCTAGAAATCTAATTTTCACTAAACCACACAGAAAAATAAACCAAAATCAATTCAGAACACTTTGTACCACTGTTACCATAGTGAAAACAAAAAACAGGAAGTACATGTAATTACTATTAGTCACTGGTCTGTGTTCTGCATTTCAGTCAGAAAAATAAATGTTAAATGCGCGTACTTGTATATTAAGAACAAACAAAAATGTACATGCACTACTGAATAAAATTAATGAACTGAAGCTGGGCGCAGTGCCACTAAATTGAGAAAATGCTCATTTTGTTTTATGGTTTTGGGTTGAAAACACACGATATTTATCATGCAACTTGACAGTTTTTCGTTTGTTTGATTGCACTATACAATTATAGATAATGACAAAAAAATATTTCTCATCTACATGTTAATACAATTAAAAATATCTTAAAACATGTATATTGGTTAATAACCACTTAAATGTATTAGGTCTGTAATCTCCATATCTTCCATACCAAAATTTTGATTACATTTATCAGCTAAGTTGTACAGTAATACCTGATTTAGCAACCACCTGTGTATAAAGACCATTTTTTGTTTTACTGTCTCCCAATATACTATCCCAATCAAGCTCTATATAAACACCACCTCCCTATAAAGACTGGTTTTGTTGTGTCCCTGAGGGAGTCTTTATTATACAAGTTTCCCTGTAATAATATTAGAAAGATACATTGGAAATGTACATCTATTCAAGAATTATATATTTAAGCCTATGGTGGTTTTGCATGTTTTTCTCTGCCATTTTGAGCCGGCCTGGCTCAGTCGGTAGCACGCTCGACTATGGATCGTGAGGTCGTGAGTTCGAGTCCCGCCGGCGGCCGGTTGGTTTCCTGTCTTTCGGATGAGACAGTAAAAACTGGAGGTCCCATGTCATAGTAGGTGTCGGCACGTTAAGAACCCTCACTGCTCAATGGCCATAAGTGCCGAGCATAGGCCAAAATTTGAAGCCCTTCACCAACATTTGGTGACGTCTCCATATGAGTGAAATATTCTTGAGTGGGACGTTAAACAACAACAAACAAACAAACAAAAAACATCTGCCATTTTAGATGCAAAAGGCCGGTGGTCTCTTTCTGGGTACATTGTAACCGGGTTCTCCCCTCCACCATTAAAACTGGTCACGTTCATGCGTAACTGCCCACAATACACAATACACCCTTTGTATGCATTTGTATAGTGATTGCAGAATCATTGCTGAGTCCCCTCTATCAGTTTAAAGGTTTATAATTTTATTATATCAAAAATTATTTCCACAATTTTAGACTATGATCTAAATCTGTACCAGCTTTCAGCTAGATACATTCAATGATGTAATAGCAGATTCTATCATAGCATTTACATACTATGAAAAAAAAAGAAATTTTAAGTGTCAAGGGCCATAACTGTTCAAGAAAAAGTCCCATAACTCTGCAACTGTAAAAGGTAAAACTTTAACTACGGGTGCCTTGTCTTACTGGATATAAACATTGTGTAAAAATTTTGTAAGGATTCGTTAAAACAAACTTAATTTATTGCCAGACATGTCAAATCTTAAATCAATAATCTCCCATAACTCTCTAATGGCAAAAGTCAAAATTGTAAAAATCGAAAGTTTTCATGACGCCAAACATAATGTATAAATTTTGTACGGATTCCTTAAAGCAAACTTTAATTACTCAAGTACTACTGGAAACGTGATTATTTTCCGCAATTATGCAATTTTCTTATGCAAACCATATGCATATGTTTTTTCTTTTTTTTTCGTGATGTCACAACTTACTGTGGGCAGTCCTGTTTCAAACATACGACAACTGTAACGGGGGAAAAGGGGGTTAGTTTACACGGAAAACTCTTTATCGCGTATATAGTGTACTGCAAGACTATACCGTAGAACAACAGTTTACCATTATACTTCTCAACACAGACCAGGGTAAAAATTGTTGACTGTGGGCAAAATCAACACTTAAACAAACAAACAAAACAATAAATAATTATCCCTAAATCTACAAATTATCAACTTTGTGCTGATAAGAATGGAATACATGTTCATTTTCACAAATTTTATATTGTAGCCATCAAGTATGTTTACAGGGCAATTTACCCTAATTTACTTACAAACTGACAATGACACTGTCTGCTACAGTGACGGTCATATAATATAAATTAAAATCAAATGACTATGTTCAAGTACATGTATAAAGACAAAACTACAGTGAAACTTTGCCTTAAGACCACCTCACTTAGGTAACCACCTCACATTTATGATCATAAATATTTAGTCTCTTGGAAATTTTCTTAATAAATATCTATGTTCAGACCTTCACTTAAGAGACCACCTCATTAATCAAACCACTATGAGTCAGTCAGTTAGGTGGTCTTTATGGTGAGGTCCTACTGTACAAAACTTCACTAAAGAGACCACCACACTAATCAGACCACTTTGAGTCTGTCAGTTAGGTGGTTTTTATGATGAGGTTCTACTGTACAGAACTTCACTAAAGAGACCACCTCACTAATCACACCACTTTCAGTCTGTCAGTTAGGTGGTCTTTATGGTGAGGTTCTACTGTACAGAACCTTACTTAAGAGTCTAGTGAGGTTCTACTGTACAGAACTTCACTTTACAGACCACCTCACTAATCAGACCATTTTGAGTCTGTCAGTTAGGTGGTCTTTATGGTGAGGTTCTACTGTACAGAACTTCACTAAAGAGACCACCTCACTAATCACACCACTTTCAGTCTGTCAGTTAGGTGGTCTTTATGGTGAGGTTCTACTGTATAGAACTTCACTTTACAGACCACCTCACTAATCAGACCATTTTGAGTCAGTCAGTTAGGTGGTCTTTATAGTGAGGTTCTACTGTACAGAACCTTACTTAAGAGTCTAGTGAGGTTCTACTGTACAGAACTTTACTTTACAGACCACCTCACTAATCAGACCATTTTGAGTCAGTCAGTTAGGTGGTCTTGATAATGAGGTAGTGGAAACTATCTTGAGATACCACCCCATCTGCCACTAAAATGTGGTCTCTCAAGACAAGTGGTCTCTCAAAAGAGGTTTTATTTATAGATATGTTTAACTGACTTGATTGCAAAATGTATGGTCTCAAAAGACAGGTGGTCTTTCATGACAGTGGTCTCTCAAGACAGTTTCTACTGTACTGTATAGTGTTTACAGTAATAGAATCAAGTAAAAACACTTCTACAACTTAAACCTGAACTGTACTGTATAGTGTATACAGTAATAGAATCAAGTAAAAACACTTCTACAACTTAAACCTGAACTGTACTGTATAGTGTATACAGTAATAGAATCAAGTAAATACACTTCTACAACTTAAACCTGAACTGTACTGTATAGTGTATACAGTAATAGAATCAAGTAAATACACTTCTACAACTTAAACCTGAACTGAAAACTCAGGCTGACACTGTCTTTTGTCACATCCTGTACATGGGCTATATATTACTTTCAAATGCCATGCCAACATGGGCAGTATTTCAGGAAAGAAGTTGTATGTCTTAAGAATGGTAATAGGGAATATTTCAGGAATGAAAGTGTACATGTATATCTTTAAAATGGTTATATATCACCATAAATAGGTCATCTATCGCCAAAAACGGTCATATATCAGAAGAAAGAGAGTTGTACAACCATATCTTACAAAAACTTAACTGATTTTAGTACTTTTTCGTGAAACACTGCCTTGTTGTGGAATGATGTTATCAAAGTTATACAGATCAAGATCGTACACATGTTACGATTGCCGATTGCCGTAAAAAACAGCAGTTTCCTAGCCTATTGTCTCCTGTTACTATACAACATGTGTATTTTAGCATATGAAGACATGCATGCCTACACAATGCCAATGAAACATTGAAGTGGAAATCTTAGGAATATTTTAAGACTTATCAAAATATATATCTTTATCTTCGTAATTCTGTTGAGCTGGAGATATGTACGATATGTAACTGAAATATGTATGATACATGTCTGCATGAAATTAACAACCTGGCTTCACAATATTTGCCTCATAAATGGTTTGATCAACTCATTATTTGGGTCACATGCAAAACAAAAATTCTTGCAATTATCTAGTGGTAGAACATTCCTGACTCACATGCACAAGGTCCCAAATTCAATTTCTCCCTAAGATTTCTTAAAAAGATCCGGACTTTCCCTTTGCCAAGTGCTCACCTTAAAACAAGTGGAGGTCATGGGTCTTTTGGAGCGGATATTAAACACAGGTCTCATGTCACACCAGGCCTGGCACGCTAAAAGAACCCTCACTTAAGTGAAAAGTACTCGGAGGGACATAAAATAACAAGAAAATAATAAAACACACCAGGGAATTCTTTAAAACAGTAAGTGACTACTTAAATGTATACTTTCCTTGAGTGCTGGACATAAAAGTAATTTTTTTTTCATATTGTGGAGACAGGCCCAGTACTACAATATATGGTAGGCACTGTGCATAAAAAATCATTTACTATATTGGCATTGGCGATGAATTCTTTGTATGGATGTAAAACAACGATAGAACAAAATAAAGTTTGCAGATATCATTTGTATACAATGTATAATTTACTGTACATGCGTGCTACACACATTTTAATTTATTCAGTGGAACCTGTCTAGAGATATCACCCATTCTGTCACAGAAATGTGGTACACTCAAGACGACAGGTGGTCTCTATAAAAAGAGCTTTTATTTACATAAATATTTAACTGAGTGGATTTCAAAATGTGGTCTCAAAAAACAAGTGGTCTTTCATGACAGTGGTCTATCAAGATATGTTTTACTTCAACTCATCAACCCCTGAAAAATAATGGACTCTTCTGTAAATCAAAGACTTAGACCAGTCCAAATGAGTCTTTAGGGGTGAACAAGATAAATATATGTACATGTGCAATGCCATAAGTCAATGAACAAAGAGAAGTTCCCCATTACTTTCGATGCAAAATCATCTTTCTGGAAATTATTATCCTAGGAATGTTTTTTGACCTTTTTTTTTTTTTAACAATTTCATTCTTTTGGAGCTTAATACATATAATACCTTCAAATAAATCACATATTATTCTGTGAATTTGAGATTAAAAGATACAACATATTTTCTTTACAACAAGTATTTCCTTGGAGCTTGGAGTAATTAATTTACTGAGAACAAAGAAGGATATGATGTTGCAAAATTTAATCTCAAGCAGGAATGAATGTTTGTAACTTCCTAATTAACAAGGCCAGGTTCAAATAAAAATCTTAAGAGGTTAAAATGTAGGTAGTTTAGATATAACTGTTAAAAAATTAAGATAACAAGCTTAAAAATGAAGTCAGTGAAAACTATTTGAAAAGATTGTTTTATATAGAAAGTAATGGGAAAAAGACATTTTGATCATGAACCTATGGTATGGCGCGCAGTAGTTTATCTACACATTACATAAATGAACAGTACCATACATAGTAATTGATTACCACATTTCATTTAAGGTATCATGATACTAGGTCATCTGCCCGAAGTCACCAAATTTACTCAATACTCAAGCTAAACTTATATTTTGTCATTTTGACTACACAGTCGCTCATAAAACTACGAATCTGAGTGAATAGGAAACATATTATAATTTTACATTAGTCACATATAAATTTTTGCATCACACTTACGATGTTCCTGTAAAAAATGAATAAATACTTTGAGTATGGTGCTCAAACTTGGAGTACATACTTAAATTATTTTTTTTTTCAATTTTTGGAAGTTTTCTTCAAATGAGCAATTATCTTTCACCATTATTCACAATTGCATGTCGTCAAGATACCAACATGTTTACTTACAGAATAAATTTTGCTTGTTTTTGCCTTAAAATCATGTAAAGTTAGTTGAGGTTGAGTATTGGGTAAATTTGGTGACCTCTGACCCTGTAGTCCTCAGTATTTGAACCCAGGACCTTTTATTGTGTTATTCCAGGGATCTGGATCATCAAGTCATTTTAGAATTAAGACAAATCTTATCTTTTCAATTATAGTAAAAACTCAATATGTCGAGATCGGTAATCTCAACTTACACAGTTAACTCGAGATCAAGCGCAGGTCCCCGAAATTTTCCATCTATTATCTTACTAAAAAAAAAGGACTAGATAACTCGAGATTGGATAAGTTGAAAAACTGCTAATGTCAATGTTAAAACATGGTCCTGATGCTTAATTTCAATGTGAAAATGACCAGTTATCTAGAGGTTATTTTTTGTTAACACTTTCATTAGATTATTATGTGATGATATGACTAGTGCTAAAAAAAAGATGCCTTCTGTATCGTTTTTTTCTTTTTTTTTTAGTACATACAATCAATAAAAATCTTCACAAAAATTCTGGTTCACATACAATATACATGTAGGGCTTCAAGTATTCTGGCAATTACCGAAATACTCATGAGAAGAATCAGGATTCTATTTCAGTGACAGACCTTTTAACTCGAGGACCCGTTTATCTTAGGTTTTTTTCTATTGGTCCCGATGACTTCAAGATAATGAGGTACGACTGTATATGCTTATTTTCAGATTCAGGATACAGCTTAAAAGAAAATACTGAAATGTCAAATATATTGGAGAAAGTGACACATAGAGAATATAATACCACAGATTTTAAATTCTGAGTTTAATTCTGAGTTTAAAATCGACCCTCTATCACTGAGTGAGATTAAAGTTCCTCATTTTACTTGCAGAAAGTCGGTGGTCTCTTTCTGGGACTACATTATTGTAACCACATATTCTCTCTTCCACCATTCAAAACTAGCCGCCACAATATAACTGAAAAAATTGTCGAGTGTATGTGGCGTACTTAAAACACCATTCCGACAAAAAAATAAATAATTGTATGACTGAGCCACAGCTGAACAAAAGTAAGACATTTTTAAATCACTTGTCAGATTTTGTCGGATTTTTCTTAAAAAAAAAAACAAAAACATTATGGTAAATATTATAAAACATACTTTGTTTAAACAATCTTGTTTTAAAACATTTAAAGAAAATTACTACATGTACATGCACAGCAATCAATGTCTAAAACAGAAGTGTGTAGGTTTGTAAAATTCCTTTCTCTCACTCTCGTCTAAGAGACTGACATGAATTATGTGTGGTGATATAAGATTCAGTGGCTTACATCATTGCGATGCAGATAAATTCATCTGTGTAACAATTCACTACCTCCTACCTGTCAGATAGCACGATAATCCAACATGATCAATTTCAATCTACTGGCTATACAGCTTAAGCATCCTCATCAACAGCAGCAGCAACGAATATTTTCCAATCAAAACACCACTTGCATCTTAAAGTACTTATCTGTACGAAGTCACACAAACACACCAAAGTTTAAAATAATCTATACAAGCTATGTATATATATATATATATATATCAATATATCTATATCTACAAGTTTCTTTTTTTTTTTGGTAGCTCTGAGATTTTTGTTTCCAGTAAATCACAGAATTATCCAATGTAAACAGATCACTTCATATCTCACAACCACCTGACCAACAGATATCCACCACTGGAGTGAAATAAACAGCAGAAGATTTTCATAAGATATACTGCAGGCTCCATGAAACATGCACATATCTAAAAATCTGTATAACTAAACACAAGCCAACAGTTACATGTATCAGCGAAAACTCAAGAAGCCTGCTAGGAACTGGTGCTATGAAACTGTAAATAACATTTCAAGATATGTGTCGCACCTACGGCAAACTCTAGTAGAATATTATATTCTCTTAGTGGTGCGAAAACAACCAGGAAATAATAGAGTTGAGAATTGTAAAAATAATTACCGCTTTAGGTGTCCCGTTCTGATGTAACCAAGTAATCAGTTTCCAAATTTAATTCATATGACGAGTCTGAATTCTAACTGCTGACTGGTAATGGATGCCCAGCACTTTATTACTCTGGCATATTTCTTTTATTTAGTAACGCTTCAGATATATATACTTTTCTAACATGAGACATCCGGAACCCTACAGAAAGAATGAAAACATGTTCTACCAATTGTTTAAATAAACATCACTCGCAATCTTGTTACGATCGTTTTAGCAGGTGTATGGAATACATTATAATCTTGCTTTATGATTTATTTGACGAAGAATTCATATTTGTATATGAACTTCCCAATAACTGAATATTGATTCTCAGGGAAACCGTAACGGACAAATTAAACAGATAATTTTTATAGATGGTGTTGTAATTAAGACATGATGGGTTTCCTGATTCTGATATTAATCGGCCAAAGTTTCAGTTTTCAAAGAATAAATATAAATAAAAATCCATATAAATCCATTTTCGAAGTTGTCATGATTTAAAGGGGTGCAAAAATCATCAACGATATATGTTACAGAGATAGATGTAGATATAAAGTCAATACCATATCCTAATAGATATGTATACAGTAGAAGCTATCTGACTGACTCAGAGCAGTCTGATTAGTAAGGTGTTAAAGTGGAACTTTGCAATTAAGACCACCTGTCTGACTGACTCAGAGTGGTCTGATTAGTGAGGTGTTACAGTGGAACCTTGCAAGTAAACCACCTGTCTGACTGACTCAAAGTGGTCTGATTAGTGAGGTGTTACAGTGGAACTTTGCAATTAAGACCACCTGTCTGACTGACTCAGAATGGTCTGATTAGCGAGGTGTTACAGTGGAACCTTGCAATGAAGATCACCTGTCTGACTGACTCAGAGTGGTCTGATTAGTGAGGTGTTACAGTGGAACCTTGTGATTAAGACCACCTGTCTGACTGACTCAGAATGGTCTGATTAGAGAGGTGTTACAGTGGAACCTTGCAATGAAGATCACCTATCTGACTGACTTGGAGTGGTCTGATTAGCGAGGTGTTACGATGGAACCTTGCGATTAAGATCACCTGCCTGACTGACTCAAAGTGGTCTGAGTAGTGAGGTGTTACAGTGGAACCTCCCTATGAAGACCACCTAACTGATAGACTCAAAGTGGTCTGATCAGTAAGGTGTTAAAGTGGAACCTCGCTATAAAGACCACCTAACTGACTGACTTAAAGTGGTCTGATTAGTGAGGTGGTCTCTTAAGTGAGGTTCTGTACTTACTAAAAATTTATCAAGGGACCGAAATGTGAGGTGGTCTCCTAAGTTATGTGGTCTTTACGTGAGGTTCTACTGTATTGTTTTAGTTAATGATACCATTTGGAATTATAAGATGATTCACATAATTCTGTATGTCCAAAAATTTTGTTTTTGTTCAAAAAAAGTTTTTTATAGTGACAATGGGCAGCAGGAAAGTGGACAGTCATAAATAACTCCATTTTTGTGCGTCATTAATTCTTCCAGTCAAAGTGGTTAAACTAAAACTTTTTTTTTCTCGTTTCATTTCAGTTGATTTTCCTATTTTTGGAGATGTGGGACCTATATTTAGGTCATAAGAGCCAAAGGCTCGAGGTGTCCTTTTGCTATCGTCTTTTGTCTGTCGTCATGTGTCATCTGTCGTGCAACATCATTATCTGTTGTGCATTGTTAACTTTTATTTTACAATGCAATTAAAAAAAAAATTAAGCTTCAAATAACCTAAACATTTTGTGAACAAGATGTCTCAGATACACTTTGAAGTTCTTTCTTATAACAATATATAGTTCAAGAACAATAACTCTCTCAAGAGTCTTTTTTACATCTTGCTTTCCTGGACATTCTGACTACAGTAAAACCTGCTTTAGCGACCACCTGTGTATAAAGACCACCTGGTGATAAATACTTTTTTGCTGACCCCAATAGTACCATTTGTGTACAAATCAACCTCTATATAAAGACCACCTCCCTACAAAGACTGGTTTTGTTGTGTCCCTAAGGGATCTTTATATACAAGTTTCACTGTATAATTTTTTCAATGCACTGTAGCAAGGGCCATAACTCATATATGAAGACAAAAAATTTGATTTAAAAGTGTCTTATCAATAAATATTTTCTGTCTGATCATTTTTTACACACAAAATTTTCCAAAATAACAGACAATATTATACCAGTGGCATTCATCCACCTCCCTACTTTGTCAACAAAGTCTTTGGAGAACATGCAACATGAAAATTTTGGTTATCCTTACCCAAGAGTTCCTACATACTTTATAATAATAATTTTCTCTCTCTCTCTCTCTCTCTCTCTCTCTCTCACACACAATTTCTGTCTTTTTTTCTCTCTCACATTTCCTCTCTATTTTCCTCTCTTAATCCCCTTTCTTTTAGTTTCTTTCTTTCTCTATTTTCATCTATCTGAACTAGAAGGTCCTTAGATCTACACTGAGAAAGTCATAATGACTATTTCTTATATTTCTTAGTAAACCCACAACATATGGAGGGAAATTAAGTTACAGTACCTTTGAGATAGACTGAAAACCAAAGTTGAGATAGACTGAAAACCAAAGTTGAGATAGACTGAAAACCAAAGTTAAGATAGACTGAAAACCAAAGTTGAGATAGACTGAAAACCAAAGTTAAGATAGACTGAAAACCAAAGTTGAGATAGACTGAAAACCAAAGTTAAGATAGACTGAAAACCAAAGTTGAGATAGACTGAAAACCAAAGTTAAGATAGACTGAAAACCAAAGTTGAGATAGACTGAAAACCAAAGTTGAGATAGACTGAAAACCAAAGTTGAGATAGACTGAAAACCGAAGTTAAGATAGACTGAAAACCAAAGTCCTGTTTCATAATAGATTAATTCCAAAGTGCTGGTCAACTTTTGTGGCATTTTTGCTAAAGTCATTGATGATTATATATAACTGAAAAATTCTTACCGGGACATGAAACAAGATTAATTTTCAAAAACAAAATATATGGTGAACCCTTTCAACTCTATTGGCCATGATAGACTCGTCTGAAACAAAAGGAAAAATCATACAACTCAGATATTAAGAGGTGATTATATCTCAAGGTCAATGTGCCCTTGATATCAGGTATATTTACAGAAGATAACAGGGAAAAATAGAAAGTGATATCTCCCAGGTGAAATGTGACATTTAACTGGAAAAAAAAAGATGAAAGCGATTTCTCTGGTATTATCATCTGATGTAAGTCTGCAGTGCGAAAATGAATACAGAATTGTTTGCGAGTTAATCGTCTGAACACTATAAAAGACTTCAGTGTTTTGACTGGAATGATATAATATCAAGGAACACACTTTACAAAGAGAGAAGATGGTAAAAATACTACATTACAGCACTCTGTTTATTACCGCTGTCAGGAATATGCCAATCCAAGTTTTCATTTTAAATGAAAGATGTGCGGTTGGAGACTGATTCAGAACCTGTTACTATATTTAAAGCAATAAAACCCTGCAGAGCTTGCATGTGAAGTCTCAAAATAGCAGAAACTCACCAATATAAATAAGAACTTGAACAACATCCTAGACTCTTGACCTTTTGTTGATAAAAGTGCAAAATACTATATAGCAAAAGGGGACTGAAAGAGCTAGTCAACAATCATGAAATCTGGACCCAATACCATAAACAAAGAAAATTCTCAGACAAATTTTATTCTCAAAAGTTAAGAATTTAAATTATTCATCTGTGTAAGAAGTATAAACTCGTGGACCATAATAAGGGGCAGTGTAAATCTAGTCCAGGACATATGTCCCAATTCACTTAACTTTGAGGTTTGAACATTATTCTAACCATAATATATGATAAATTATCTAATAATAAACCAATAGGTATATAGTGCTTTAAAAATAAAATAGTCAGCACATTTTGGGCATAAAACAGGGAATAGATATATACTTTTTTAAAAAGATTAAAAACATCTTGTGAAATGCTAAAACATATCCAAAATCAGTAATAATAAATATGATATGTAAAGTGTATATAATAAACTATATTCAAGATACATGTAAATTAGTATAAGTATGTTAGATAAGATAAATGACTCAGGACATACACCGGGACACATGTATCAGACTAGATTTACACTGTCCCTATCGTCAATGTAAACAAACGTCATTTGGCCAATACAAGCCAACAGAAAAAAGAAGTGTTGGTCTCCTAAACCTATATCGCTCAAATAACATGTTGTTTTCGAAAGCCAAAGGATTAAATATGCCCCGAAAATACTCTAGGGGTGACAGATTCCCTGGCAATAGCGTCTATTTATCCTGAGGCGAACATTGGGAAAGTGGCCATTTTCGCTGTTAAGAATAACTTAAGTCAAATACAGACTGTACTTAAGTATTTTATCACTTGAGAAAGAAATTTTATTATGGCCCACAACCATACCCAAGTTGAGAAAATTCTCAAGATTTCAGTAAAATCTTGATGTTGAGTAAAACATCTGTCTGAGAATAGTTTTATGGCCCTGGGCTGTCAGAAAAGTAACAAGGGCTGTACAGGGCCCTGACCCTTAAACTACAATTCCAGGCTCACGATTTTCATGATGTTTTGCTTATTATTGCTATGTGCAAGTTTGGCTTCATATAATTTATGTAATTGTTACTTAACTCACTCACCCCTGAAGACACATTTGGACTGGTCTAAGTCAATGCTTTACACAGGGAATCATTGTTCTTCAGGGGTTGATGGGTTAAAGATTTTGGCCACCATGTCTCCATGCTCCATATAACTGAAAGTAATTGGGTGCCATATATCTAGAACCTCACAAAATTAAATAAATAAAACAAAATTTCTTAGAGATGCTATGTTGTTGTTGTTGTTATTGTCATTATTGTTATTGTTGTTGTTATTGTTGTTGTTATTGTTGTTGTTGTTATTGTTATTATTGTTGTTGTCATTGTTGTTATTGTTAGTGTTGTTTTTATTATTGTTATTGTTGTAGTTATTGTTTTTGTTATTGTTGTTGTTGTTATTGTTATTATTATTGTTGTTATTATTGTTGTTGTTATTGTTGTTGTTATTGTTATTGTTGTTATTGTTGTTGTTATTATTGTTGTTGTTATTGTTGTTGTTGTTGTTATTGTTGTTGTTGTTATTATTGTTGTTATTGTTATTGTTGTTTGCAGGGGTTTTCCTACATCCTAAATTCTTGGTCCAGGGTCCGAAAAATTAGGAAAATATACAACATTTTAAATAAAACAGAAAATTTTAATTAAAGATATTTGCTTGAAAATACTTTATTCTTTATTTTGAAATTCCAAAATGAGATTTTTTGTTTCTATTCTGGGAAACTACAAGTCATTTTTGCATTGGGAATGAGTCCTGTAACCGGACCCAAAAATTGCCTTGGAAAATCCCTGGTTTGGTACAGCATCATGCCAAAAGTGTTAGTCAACTAATGCCATTTTCCCCATAGCTTTCTATGCTAAATCAACTTTTTTAAAAAAAACAAATGGTCTTTATCTCGATGAAAAATGACATATTACTGAAAGTAAGTGACAAGTGAAATTTAGATCAATTGATTCTTTGTTGAAGGTACTGTAACTGGCATAAACAAAATAATTACCACAAAGAAAAGTTGTTACTTCTCAGAAATAAAGTTTCAAACAGGTTGTAAACTAATATCAGATGAAAATGAATACCGATGTCAATTTTTACAAAAATTGATGCAAGCGTTACTTTGTGGCAGGTATTTAAAAACATTGATTTAACATAGAAAGCTACAGGGAAGATGGCGATAGTTGACTCACTTTTGGTACAATGTACCATATTATGCCACAATTAACAATCAATTGCACACCTTACTAATGGAGGACGAAATCTGAGGCCCGTTTTATGAAATATTTTGTACTTTTACCTTATTTTGCAAAGTGTTTGGTGCTTCATTAGTAGCTTGCTTAGGTCTTAGGTACATGATCCTGTTTTGAGATTTAAACCTAGAACCTTCCACTTTTGATGCTTATGCTATAAACAACTCCCTTTAAAACTGAAGCATATAATCAAGTAGGTTGAGAATAAACTTTACTTGACTTGATTAACCAATCAAATTCCAGACCCAGCATCATAAACTTTGAGAATTTTCTCATGTCTGAGAATATTCTCAACTTGGCCTGCTCAGCCAATCAGATTTTATGGTAAGTCAAAGTTGAGCATTTTAGACATATCATTTTCATTACATATCAGTGCCAGGCAAAGAATTTAAGTAAAATTTTTAGACTTGAGCAATATTCACTATTCAAGTTTTTTTTAAAGCAAGTGTCTATGAGCGGTTCAGCAATGTTTGAAGATCGAAATTGTGGCATGCACCATATACATAATTATAAACTCAAATCTCAATAGATTGCCAGGACATTTTATTCACTCATCAACCCCTGAAAAGCAATGGACTATTCTGTAAATTGATTAATTAGACCAGTCCAAATGTGTATTTAGGGGATCAATGGGTTAACATCTCTACATAGATGCCTCAACAGTTCACATTCTGCAGACAATATTTGACATTGCTATGTCTCAATGTAGAAAACTTTCATCAATATTGGCTTTTTTCCTGACAGGAACTAATATAAAATTCTCTACAGACTTAACACCTACGCTCAGTATCTGTTTTTTTTTCCTTTTGCTATGATTTACTTGGAGCCAGATGGCAACAGATAATTAATATTTACACGCTCGACTGATTACGCTAAGAGGTTACAGAAGAGCATTATACTAAAACTATTGAGGTTACAGCATTCTAGAGATGTAATACATGCATGAAGAGATGATAAACTTGTGATGGGATGTTGTTTAAAGGTTTAATGGATTTCATTTTGTAACATAACAGAATTTTTATGAACACTGCGATTCTGTTGTTTTGACAGAATAAAGTAATTAAACCTTCAAAACTTCCCTGCCAATGCAGGAATCAAAACACGTGTGTCAGAGAGGGAAAACATGCTGCCAAAGAATCATCTCATAGAAAGCATTCCTCAAATATATCGAATGTGTTGATAGACGAAATAACTTTATCTTTTAAGCAAAAATGTACAAAGCATTGGTACTTAGGGATGACAGTAGCAACATACACAATTTGATAAACAAAGGACAATGAACAGTGAACAGCAACCCTCTCCCCCCATAAAAAATAAGAAACTGGGGTAGGATCAGGTTTCAGAAAAGAGTAAGCGTTCCTTGACTAACATTCACACATGCTGGGAGTCTGAAGTGAAACCAAAACGGATACCGAGGGGAATAACCCTAGGTCTCAAATGAAGTCTGAAGTGGAACCAAGACAGATACCAAGGGGAATAACTCTAGGTGTCAAATGAAGTCTGAGGAGAAACCAGGACAGATACCAAGGGAAATAACTCTAGGTCTTATATGAAGTCTGAAGTGAAACCAAGACAGATACCAAGGGGAATAACCCTAGGTCTCAAATGAAGTCTGAAGTGGAACCAAGACAGATACCAAGGGGAATAACTCTAGGTGTCAAATGAAGTCTGAGGAGAAACCAGGACAGATACCAAGGGGAATAACTCTAGGTCTTATATGAAGTCTGAAGTGAAACCAAGACAGATACCAAGGGGAATAACCCTAGGTCTCAAATGAAGTCTGAAGTGGAACCAAGACAGATACCAAGGGGAATAACCCTAGGTCTCAAATTAAGTCTGAAGTGGAACCGAAACAGATACCAAGGGGAATAACCCTAGGTGTCAAATAAAACAGAAAGTACTTGTATTTTATCAACAAACTTCCAGAAAATAATTCTACATTCAATATACAGTGGATTCCTCTTAATTGCATAGCCAAAATGTCAGAAAAAATTATGCAAATAACAGGAATATGCAATTAACTGACATAGCGTATTTCAGTAAACAATCATGATTCATAACTGTCTAGTCCTTTCATTAAAAAAAACTGGCTAAAAGGGTCAATACATCAACATTAAAAATTTCCGAAATGTTGACTTTGAATGTGATTCTCCATATCAGTCTGTGACAACAGCTTATCTTTATATATGAAATGGTTGTACATTGAACAGGCTATAGTCAGAGATTCAGAAATGACAATGTATGTTAGCCTGAGTCATTATCTCTTAGCTTCATACACAAAATTTCTTTCTCCAAAATCAAAATTATCTACAAGATCATTTCAACATAAAAATCAAACAAACGGAAAATTAAAAGAAAAAAAGAAATGGTAACACAGAAAATTTGCATGAATAAGGAAATATGGAAGAACATCCAGTTTCAACTTATTACAAAAACAATAAGTGTAAGATAAGTCATTATATATAGTCAAATATTGATATTAATTAACACCAATATAACTCATGATATAATGTGTTAATTGGACATCGATATAACTCATGATATAATGTCATAATTGGACACCTATGTAACTCATTATATAATGTCATAATTAGAATTGAAACTGATTATAAATGTCATAATTAATATCATAAATATCATAATTGGACACCAAGATAACTTATGATATAATGTCATAATTGAACATCGATGTAACTTATTATATAATGTCAGAATTGAACATCAATGTAACTCATTATATAATGTCATAATTAGAAACTGATGTAACTATATAATGTCATAATTGGACACCAAGATAACTCATGATATAATGTCATAATTGAACATCGATATAACTCATGATATAATGTCAGAATTGAACATCAATGTAACTCATTATATAATGTCAGAACTGGATACTGATACAAGAGTTGTCAGAAGACAACAAAGCTTGGTGAAATAGATATTTTACCCACAACTGTCAGATTTTAAGGTAAAAGGACTGGTAAAATTTTGATTCCTTCAGTTCAGAATAAAATTTTTTAAAAGTAGGTCAAGTTCACTAGGTCAAAAGTCAAGGTACCAAATGAAGGCACTGGTCATCAGAAATCTATATGTGAAATATCAAAGCCATATCCCTCATGGTTTAAAAGATATAGCTGAGATTAAAGTTTTTGAAAAGTAGGTCAAAGTTCAAGGTCACTAGGTCAAAAGTCAAGGTACAAAATAAAAGCTCTGGTCATAAGAAATCTATATGAGAAATATCAAAGCCCTATCCCTCATGGTCTAAAAGCTATAGCCAAGATTAAAGTTTTTCAAAAGCAGTTCAAAGTCCAAGGTCAAGGTCACTACGTCCAAAATCAAGGTACCAAATGAAAGCTCTTGTCATAAGAAATCTATATGTGAAATATCAAAGCCCTGTCCCTTGTGGTTAAAAAGTTATAGGCCAGGTTATAGTTTTGTCTACGGACGCCGTCACGGACGATGACAACAACAATGGAGGTATGGCATTAGCTCTCCAGACTTTTATCCCGAAGAGCTCATAACTGATGATATAATGTCATGATTGGACACCGATAAACTCATGATATAATATCATAATTGTACACTGATATAATTCATTATATAATAACATAATTATACACCAATATAACTCATGATATAATGTCATAATTGGACACCGATATAACTCATGATATAATATCATAATTCTACACTGATATAACTCATGATATGATATCATAATTGTACACCAATATAACTCATAATATAATGTCATAATTGAACACCGATATAACTCATTATATAATACCATAATTCTACACCGATATACTCATGATATAATGTCATAATTGAAGATCAATATAAATCATGATATGTCATCATAATTGGACACTGATATAACTCATGATATAATGTCATAACTGTACACCAATATAACTCATGATATAATGTCATAATTGTACACTGATATAACTCATAATATAATGTCATAACTGTACACCAATATAACTCATGATATAATGTCATAATTATACACCGATATAACTCATAATATAATGTCATAATTGAACATCGATGTAACTTATGATATAACATCATAATTGGACACTGATATAACTCATGATATAATGTTATAATTGTACACCAATATACTCATAATATAATGTCATAATTGAAGATCAATATAAATCATGATATAACGTCATAATTGAAGATCAATATAAATCATGATATAACGTCATAATTGGACACTGATATAACTCATTATATAATGTCAAAATTGGACACCAAGATAACTTATAATATAATGTCAAAAAGTTAGCAAGGCAGCACATTAGAGTCAAACTTTTTTACATTGAACTCTGAAAATTTGAAAACTCTGGTGGTTTGGAATGAAATTAATGTCCCCTTCTAATCATCTTTAATTTCTTTGTTTTAGTCGCTCATTTAAATGTAAATTGCTTCAATTGACACATAAGAATATTTTAAATGGTGTTCAAGGTTCGTTGAACGAAATATGTGTTGTTTTAATAACAGATGATTTGAAGTCTTTATCTTGTGGTACAATACCCTTTCAACTCAGGTAAACTACCTCTAAATGTGGCTTTTGTTTTGACACTCCCAAAATACAACATTGATTTCTTGACACAAAATGGGTTTCTGCCAGAATATGTTTCAACACAGTAATTTGGAGGGAAAGGCAGGGATACCTGCAAATAATGGAGTTGTTACGGAAATAAAATGAACATACCGGTACTCTATATCCTGAATGGCAGCCACGATGATGACAATGATACAGAAACATTTTGGTGAAGTGACCATCTTGTTCCAGACATCATACAATTGTATAACGAAAATAGTAAGAAGATATACCGAAATAAACGCTTTGTGGATATAAGTGAAGTTAGGTATTATGGCTGAACTTAAGATAATGACCAAGAGTTGTCAGAAAACAACACTGCTTGCTGATGGCAACATTGTAGCTCAGAAAATAGGACTGGTTTTAAGAAGTAGGTCAAACTGTACTATCTAGGTCATAATATATATATATATATACAGTAAAACCTGTATATAGGGGCCACACAAGGGACCAGAAAATATTGACCTTTAAGTGCAGGTGACCCTTATACACAGGTTCAATTTAGTTGAAGTATGCAGTCAAGGGACTTGAAAAAATTGGCCTTCATAAACAGGTTATCCTTATACAGAGGTGGCCGCTAAAGCGGGTTTTACTGTATATATATATATATATATATATATGTATATACCATTGAGACCACATTGTGAAAACCATTTAGTTAATACATTGAAACTTGTATATAACGACCGCTTTAGGGACACAAGAAAACTGGTCTTTATAGGGAAGTGGTCTTTATGTAGAGATTGATTTGTACACAGATGGTACTATTGGGGGGACAGCAAAAAACAGTCTTTATGACCAAGTGGTCTTTATACTCAGGTGGTCCATAAAGCAGGTTTTACTGTAACACCTCTTTTGAGAGAGACCACCTGTCTTGAGATACCACATTTTAGTGGCAGATAGGGTGGTCCGTCAATACAGGTTCTACTGTATTTATATATGATATTTGTTACCTGACATTAAAGTATTAGGACTAAATTCTTGGCTATAATTAACCCATAAACCCCTAAAGACACATTTGGACTGGCCTAAAACATTCATTTACAGAAGAGTCCATTGTTTTTCAGGGGTTGATGAGTAAAAACCATCCTAGATCTTATTAATAAAAAGTATAATTCCTAAATTTAGAGAAACTGATCAAGTTATTGACGAAAAACCAAAATGATTCAATCAACAAACAAACTGAAAAACAGACAAACAGACAGACAAAGATAATATGCTGCCAGATCTTCAATCTTTGGAGGCATAAAAATCACCATCTTTTGACTTACAAGTCAATGAGAAGAAAGTGTTTATGTGTGATACTTGAGACATGTGTACACCAATGTGTAGATATGTCTGGCACAGTACCGGACTTACATATATTTATATATATAGAGAGAGAGATGCAAGGGTAACATTTAACAAAACACATGGCCTCATTTATAGGTTACAAACCTATGAAAGACATTTACATCTGCAAAAAAACACACTCTAACATAAAATGTATCCACACAAAAATATATCATATCATTTTCATCATGATATAATAGTGTGGCTGTAATTTATTTTATATGAATATCCCTGGTTTAAAAGGTCAGTAGGATTGACATATTTCAAGACCACAAAAGACATATATATATCTATCTATATACATGTTTATATATATATAATATATATATATATATATATATATATATATATATATATATATATCTATATATATACTATATATATAATATATATATGATATATATATATATATATATATATATATATGTATATATATATATATAAGCACAACAACAAAATGATACACTTTATTGCAATTTTTTGTAAATTATATTACAGTCTCTCATTTATTTGTTATCTGAGACAGTGCCTACTGCGGGGTCAACATCATGTAACTTGGTTACAAATTACCACGCTGTCGATCAATAAAACGCTCACACCATAGGCACAGACAGACAGATGAAGGTGGGCAAATTAACTTGGCAATACTTACACGTATCTTACAGACATGTCAGCCAATACAAATAAATCCCGATTTAAAGAATGATAAGTCAATAACAACTTAATTCTCCGTATAATTATAAAAATACAAAATATATGAGATAATAATCGTTAATACCAAAACATGAAATACTGAATTTTGTCGAAACGCAATCATTTTGGCAACTTGATCTTTTCGGCAATAAAGACTATATACCGGTACTTCTTGCAGATATTTTATAAAATTATTCAACAATAATTACAGATTTTGACAAAATTTGTAACGAAAACAAAACAACATCTGCCATGATATTCTAAGACTTTTGACTCAACATGTCCCATCAGCATGCAATAAGAGGAAAACGGGAACCCAGTTAAAGGTAGACCTTGCCTAAAGACCACCTCACTTAGCAGACCACCTCAATTATCAGGCCATTTTGAGTCAGTCAGGTTGGTGGTCTTAATAGTGAGGTTCTAATGTATTATGATTTAAAGATTTTAAAAGTTTACTGCAGACATTGGTATAAGAATATCTCTTTAGCATTCATTCACCTTATTGGAGTCACTAGTTGTGGCAATTGTGTACAGTCGCTCCTAGAGTTAAAACAAATACAGTCAGAGCACTTTATAACAACCTTTGTTATTTCGACGATATTAATTTGTTCATTCATAAATGATGACAATAGGCCAATTACTGTCTATTGATTTAGTTGAGTCTAAGTGTGACCACAGGGGTTGAAGTATCTGCACTTTTTAAAATGTCTTGAAATATAGTAACTGTGGATTAAAACATAAATCCTCCTAACAATGGCCAGAATCATCCCAACAATGGCCAGAATCCTCCCAACAATGACCAGTATCCTCCCAACAATGACCAGTATCATCCCAACAATGGCCAGAACCTTCCAAACAATGACTAGTATCCTCCCAATAATGACCAGTATCCTCCCAACAATGACCAGTATCCTCCCAACAATGACCAGTATCATCCCAACAATGCCCAGTATCCTCCCAACAATGACCAGTATCATCCCAACAATGCCCAGTATCCTCCCAACAATGACCAGTATCCTCCCAACAATGACCAGTATCATCCCAACAATGCCCAGTATCCTCCCAACAATGACCAGTATCATCCCAATAATGACCAGTATCCTCCCACCAGTATCCTCCCAACAATGGCCAGTATCCTCCCAACAATGACCAGTGTCCTCCCAACAATGACCAGTATCATCCCAACAATGACCAGTATTCTCCCAACAATGACCAGTGTCCTCCCAACAATGACCAGTGTCCTCCCAACAATGACCAGTATCCTCCCAACAATGACCAGTGTCCTCCCAACAATGACCAGTATCCTCCCAACAATGACCAGTATCCTCCCAACAATGACCAGTATCATCCCAACAATGACCAGTGTCCTCCCAACAATGACCAGTATTCTCCCAACAATGACCAGTATCCACCCAACAATGACCAGTATCATCCAAATAATGACCAGTATCCTCCCAATAATGACCAGAATCTTCCCAATAATGGCCAGAATCCTCCCAACAATGGCCAGAATCTTCCCAATAATGACCATTATCCACCCAACAATGACCAGTATCCTCTCAACAATGACCATTATCCACCTAACAATGACCAGTATCCTCCCAATAATGACCAGTATCCTCCCAATAATGACCAGAATCTTCCCAATAATGGCCAGAATCCTCCCAACAATGGCCAGAATCTTCCCAATTACGAACAGTATCCTCTCAACAATGGCCAGAACCTTCCCAACAATGGCCAGTATCCTCCCAACAATGGCCAGAATCTTCCCTACAATGGCCAGTAGGCCTATCCTTCAAATAATGGTTGTATACAATAGTATACATATAATTCAAGGTACTTAACATCCATTAGAGATTTCTCCACATAAATGACTATTTTCCCATGGGACATGCCATCAATAAAGATTCAAGTAAACATCCAATATACTGTTGTAAAATATACAGGATAGGTCAAACTGTAAGGGAGATAACTCTTAAAGCAAATCTTTGTTATTCTTGTGTGTCATCTGATAGTATTTAGGTATATAGATAATATTACACCTTCCTCATATCATTTAAGTATTACGAGAATTTGAATTTTGAGTAGTGTTTGATAGTACAGTCAACAACTTTGCAGTTATATGGTGGCATCTAGTTTTTAATGGTGGAGAAAAAAAACCCGGTTACAATGTACCCGGGAGGAGACCACCGACCTTCAGGAAGTAAACTGGCAAACTTTCTCGCAAAAATCAGCTTGGGTTCCAGCGGGGTGTGAACCTGCATTGACCAGATGTGAGAGACTTCATGGTTCAAAGCGTGATGCTCTGAAAACTCTGCCATGGAGTCCCCCAAGTATAACATTTACTTCAAATCATAAAAGTATTATATGCATGCTTGATACTCTTAAACTCATTCACCCCTAAAGACACATTTGGACTGGTCTAAGTCATTGATTTACAGAAGAGTCCATTGTTTTTCAGGGGTTGATGTGTTGATTTGTGGGACAAAATAGTTTACTTCACAAAGTAAACAACAACAACAAAATATTTTAAATGAAACAAGTACTTAAATTCATAAGCAGATCATTCAGTCTTACTTTTCTTTAAAATAATTCTTTGTAGGTTTCTTATTTGGAGATGGTTAAACAACCAAATTCAAGTCATGCTTTCATAATGAAGTTCTCATTGGTTCATGGGGCATGTTTGGATACATCTGACAAATCAATTTCAGTGGTGTTCTGTGCTTAAAATAGTAACAGCAATTGTTCTCTATGCTCTATTGTTCAGGTTTACAAGTATTTGATTTTTAGAGCAAAAAAACATCGTCATAGTACTGTAAGTACTATCTGATATACATTATACAGAATTTTTGACATAGTTTTATACATGTTATTTCACCTTTTTGACATACATCGTATATGAATACAATGAAACATGATTCACATTTTATGTACTTCATACTTTTCACTTCTTATGACAAACACTAATGGCAAAAGAATTACAGCCGAACCCAGATATATTGAAACCAAAGGGGAATGAATTTTTCTTTCAAATAAACAGAGTTTTCAAAATAACCTGGTTATAAAAGCAATAAAGAAATTTGGTTTGAGATTAAGAATCATCTCAAATTAAGTGAAATTTTAATGTAACAGGGTTCAATAGCCTATAAGTGCCAGTGGGTTGCACAGTACCTTTTTTTTACAGTCTTACAATTTATGTATGACCCTTTTATCAGGAACCAAACCTAGGACCTCCACACCTGTGATGGATGCTTAACAAGAAGACCACTGAGAATGATAAGTCCTGCAGTAGAAATTGTCTTGAGACCACTCTCTTGAAAGATGAACCTGTCTTGAAACCATATTCTAAAAACGCTTTGCAAAATAATCCTCTCAAGACAGGTTCCACTGGATACTGTGTTCTAATAACCACTTATTATGTTATTGTACTGTTGTTTAACATCCCACTCAAGAATCTTTCACTCATATGGAGACATCACCATATGCCGGTGAATGGCTTCAAATTTTGGCCTAAGCATGGCATTTAAGGCCATTGAGCAGTGAGGGTTCTTTAATGTTCTGACACCTACTGTGACATGGGACCTCGGTTTTTACTGTCTCATCCAAAGGACAGGAAAAGCCAACCCCCTCCACCAAAGCTCAAACCCACGACCCTCTGGTTGTCAAATCCAACACTCTACCGTGGAACCACGATAGCTCTTACCACTTAGCAAAATAATACTTTCATTAAAACCTCTTTTGAGAGAGCATCTGTCTTGAGAGAGCATCTGTCTTGAGAGAGCATCTGTCTTGAGAGACAGTATTTCAAAGACAAGTTCCACTGTACACAGTCTAAGACACTTTTCAAGTTTCTGATATAAACTACTGTCAAAGGCCACCTCTGTATGAAGGGCACCTGTCTATAAAAGCCATTTGTTAACTAATTTTTATAATGAATAAACCTCTTTATAAAGCCCAGTTGTCTATAACTTCCCTTGAATGGCCTTTAATCTATAGACAAGTTTGACTGTAGAGAAATCCTACGGTATGAAAAAAAATGTCAATTGTTGTATGTGTTTTTTTATCGTATGTAATGTTTTAACTCATCATGGCCTATAAAACAATGGACTCTTCTGTAAATCAATGACTAAGGCCAGTCCAAATGTGTATTTAGGGGTGAAAAAGTTATGTGGATGAAGTTATGTTCAACTAACCAAAAACACAAGTTTTGAATAAAAAATAAAATTTTGACTCTATGATACCACAATCTGTGAAAAATCACCTGTGATATTTCAAAATTTTCAAAATTTAGAACAATTAACAACAACAAAAATCATACCTATAGAAATGGACACAACCTTACCAGTCATCCTAGTTTCAATTATCCTCTGTTCACAATAAAAGTCTCTCTTTTCACAGCGTTTTTTTCTTCAGTAAATTAAGCATGTTAGGCAACTCAAATCAATTTCACAGGATACACATGTAAACAATCACAGCTGTGAACAGTGTCTTATATCAAAGCCTCTGTATCTTCATTAAATCACTCAGCCGATGTCCTCTGTACTAGCTTCATTGATTCAATTGATTTTATTATTAATTATAATCTCGACAATGAAGTCATGCTTAAGTATAGAGAAGTCAGTAGAGAAATAATCAGTCCACAGATGCCCCTGAAACATTTAGTCCAAGTGTTGTATTCAAAAGAATACAAGAAATGTTGTGATGCCTAAAGAATTCTAATTAAAAAGCGTTTTAAAAATCAGACATAAGTGAAACCTGGGGCACATTTTATGTACAAGTTATATGTCATTTTGTCTTAAAGTCATGTCTTAAGTCATTTGATTTTAAGACAAAACTTAGGACTGTTTTATAAACCTTTCCTCAACTTGCACTCATCAACCCCTGAAAAAACAATGGACTCTTCTGGAAATCAATGACTAGGACCAACCCAAATATGTCTTTAGGGGTGAATGTAAATACTTATACCTGATACATTAACAAAGATATATCATCACACATACAACAAGAAATTTGGTCTATAAGATGCTTTTGGGTAGTCACAAAGACTAGGGCATTGTTTCATAAAAGTCGGAAACTTTACGATTACCGATTAGTTTTATGACCATTCCCCCCAACAACGTTTAGGACCATTTCAGAAAGCAAGTTGGAATTTCTTACGACTGTCGATTATTTAGTTTGTTGAATATAAAGGTTAATAATTTTTTTTATTATTATTAAAGGAATAGAAAATGTAGAATGAATTGTAGGAGAGTTAATAATGATGATTGTTAAATGGTCACTATACCTAAGTATGGTCCAAAGGCTTAGTCTTAAATAGACCCCTAGAGGCTTATACCTGCACTAAAAAGAAAAAGGCATCAAAAGTGACATATAACCTGACAACAAAGGGCAATAACTCTGTAAATCTGGGGACAAGTGACATCAAAAGCAAACTTGTCCGAGACATAATCATACTAAACACTTGTATGAAGTTTGATAAAATTCTTTTGAGATACATAGAAACTAGAACAATGACAAAGTCAGTTTAACATTACAAAGGGCAATAACTCTGTAAATTAGAGGACAAAGATCACCAAACACAAACTTGTCCCAGATATTATCAGACTGATCTATATCATCCGGGCATTATAAAAAATAAAAATAATCTTTGTGATAACTATATACGGGTCACACTATTATTTTTCAATTCAAGATTTTTTTTTCAAGGACTTTCATAGCCTTTCTACATGGTTCATTATTAATAAATGTTAAACTATCAATTACAAAAAAAATCATCACCGTTACATATAAATTTGAATTCAATTTACCCTACAATATTACAATCGTTTGGTGATGATAAATTGTAATTCTAATCACCATTCCAAATGCACTCCCTGGGGATCAGCAATAATTCGGCAATTAGCTCTAGAAATGTGCACTTACTTAATGTCAAGTAAAGAGAAATTGAATTATGGTGATTAAAAAAAAATCATAACCTGATGAAAATTGAAACTGGTAAAAATGAGTATTGATCTGCTTCCAGTTGGCATTAATGGGCATATGCTACATGTCATATGCTTATATATATTTGCCATCATCTGTTTGGCACTTTTATGCCAACAAATGCAAATCGAAATCAGTTCAATGTTAATTTAAAATGTTACAACCTTTATTCAAGTCTTAAGTACTGGCTCAGTTTGCTTTAACAAACCTTGGACACCCCTAAACCCAACATTTGAACTGGTCTAAGTCATTAATTTACAGAAGATTCCATTGTTATTCAGGGGTTGATGGGTTAAATCACTCAAATAACATTTCGACAATATATATTGCTTGAATTAACTTTTGCTGCAACTCTGTTACTGATTAGATTATTATTCTCATACTACACTGAATGCCAATTAGATGCGTCCGAGATATCTGAGGTCTGGAAAAATTTATTTTCCGCTGAATTAATCAATTTAATTATATCAACAACAAGGTACTAGACCAGGTCTTCCGGATGTTTGTTTCAAGCAACTGGCAAATTATTAATTGAAGTGAAATAGAAAACGGCATTTTATTTACAATTTGAGTGCATCTTATTATCTGATACGCATCTATTTAGCAGACACAGAATGATTATTTGATCATATGTAATTTTACAAGGCTTGCAGAGAAAAAATTATATGATAACATAATTATTGATTGTGTTATTTCCCATATCTAATGGAACACTAGTGAGAGAACTTATTTCTCGCAGAACAGATCGCACTTTAAAATATCTTTAAAATTCCGTAACACAGTATAAATGCATCAAAGCTTTGTGTATTGTGTGTTGTCTCATTTGAATTTTAAATTTTAAAAAGTGTTTTACGCCACACTCAAGAATTTTTCAGTTATATGGTGGCGGCCAGTTTTTAATGGTGGAGGAAATAACTCGGTTACAATGTACCCAGGAACAGACCACCGGCCCTCCGCAAGTAAAGTGGCAAACTTTCACACAAAAATAAACTTAGGTTCCAGCAGGGCTCAAACCTGCACTGAGCAAAAGTGAGAGACTTTGTGGCTCAAAGAGTGATGCTCTAACCACTCAGCCTTGGAGGCCACTATTCAGAAGTTGAATTAGTTATCATTTGTCTACAAATCTTACATATGACAGAAAATGTAACTGAAGTAAGATGTTGCTTTTGTAACAAAAACATGTCTCCCCCTCTGTCCATGGATGCACTGTGACCTTTGACCTTGAGATATGACCCAGGGCTGAGGGCAAGACACTCCTATAGTTATTACAAATAACATAATTATGTTAGAAGGCATACCAATCAAAGGATTAGAAAATTCTGTCCATGAGTACATTGTGATCTTAAACTTAGAGATATGCCAAAGGTCAGCATCACAACACACCATTAAGTCATGACCAAAATGATATTAAAGTTTGAATACATTCAAAACAAGGGTTTAGACTAGAAAAGATTTTGTAACCATGAGACAATGACCTTGACCTTAAATATATGACCAGGATAAAGGTCATGACACACCTTTAGGTCATGATAAATTAAAAACCTATTGAAAACTGAAAGCATTCAACACAACCGTTTAAATTTTATACTCCAGACAAGATATTGTGACAATGGGTCACTGTGACCTAAACCTTGAAGGTTTGGACCCTTTGGGGAGAGACAGTAAAAACCGAGGTCCTGCATCATAGGTAGGTGTCAGCACGTTAAAGAACCCTCACTGCTCAATGGCGGTAAGTGCCAAGCAAAGGCCAAAATTTGAAGCCCTTCACCAGCATTTGGTGACGTCACCATATGAGTGAAAGATTCTTGAGTGGGACGTTAAACAACAATACAATTAGAACTATAACAAAAAATTTTCACTTATATAGAGATGTCATCAGCTTTACATGAAGTGCCTAAAATTTTTATCTGTGCCATGGACTGATGCTAATTTTTGTATATATCATGCCTGAAGTGACCTCAGTTTTAAGTTTCATCAAAAAGACAGCAGTAAATACAGGTCCATCAATCAACTGTGTTGTTACACTTAAATCTCAAATTTATGACAGCATGAATGATCTTCTTGTGTGTGTAGTGTTTGATGTTGAAGCAGGGAGAAACGCACACAACCATGTTTATTGTACAGCTCTAGTAACCTCTTCAGAAGATCAAAAGATATAGGTTAGGTCAAGGTCATTTTATAGCAGTAGTTTTCCCGTCTGGCAGATAATCAATACATTGTCCCCAGCATCCACTCACAAAACTGTCATTTATTTAGAAATGTATATAAAACTATGAATACAATTCACAGGAAATATCTACAGCAAAATAGACAATAAAATTTCTCAATTAGAGAAAATATTATCAGTGCAAACATTTGGATTGGTTGAGCAAAGACTGACATTTAATCAAAAATTAGATTACAAATATAAACAGGGGCAAATGAAATGACTTCATTTGTGTACAATGTACCCATATGCCATTTACTGATTTAGTTTATAAGAAGGCCGTAGAACCTTCCCATAAAGACCACCTAAATGACCAACTCGAAGTAGTCAGATTATTGAGGTACCATCTACTAAGTAGGCTAATGATCTGGGGTGTGTTTTATCAAAAAGTCTTAACTCCGAAGTCTTAAGTCAATAACTCCGAAGTCTTAAGTCTTAAGTCAATAACTCCGAAGTCTTAAGTCTTAAGTCAATAACTCCGAAGTCTTAAGTCTTAACTCCGAAGTCTTAAGTCTTAACTCCGAAGTCTTAAGTCTTCAGTCTTAAGTTAATTGACCTCAAGATAAATTTTAGGATCGTTTTATCAAAACTACCCTAACTCAAATCTTAAGGCATATTCGCATATAGTAAAACCTGCTTGAGCAACCACCTGTGTATAATGACCACCTGGTCACAAAGACCATTTTTTGCTGTCCCCAATAGTAACATTTGTGTACAAATCAACCTCTGTATAAAGACCACCTCCCTAGAAAGACCTTTTTCTTGTGTCCCTAAGGCGGTCTTTATATACAAGTTTCACTGTATTTTCAAATTAAATCTTTCTACCTGCTATATTTACAAATATTATTAATTATTACACGTACAACAAAAACTTGGGTCTACAATCATACTGCCTCTTGTTAGTACAGTAAAACCTGCTATAGCGGTCACCTCTATATAAGGATAACCTGTTTATAAAGGCCAATTTTTTCAAGTCCCTTGACTGCATACTAAATTGAACCTGTGTATAAGGGTCACCTGCACATAAAGGTCAATATTTTCTGGTCCCTTGGATGGCCCCATTATACAGGTTTTACTGTAATTCAGACAGGGGTTCATTTGGTCGTCAGTCGGAAGTCCTAATTCTTTGTAAAACGGTGGCAAGTCGTACTAAGTGTGGTCCTAAGACCAAGTCTAAGACTAAAGGGACCTTTCGTAAAACGGCCCCCAGGATTTGCTTACTATTTATCAAGAAATTATCAAGAGACTAAATATTTACTGAGAGCGGATTACTAACAAGAGCTGAGCCAACCTGGCTCAATCAGTAGCGCGCTCCACTCTTGATCATGAGATCGAGTGGCAGGTTGGTTTCCTGTCTTTCAGAGACAGTTAAAACCGAGGTCCCGTGTCACAGTAGGTGTCAGCACGTTAAAGAAACCTCACTGCTCAATGGCCGTAAGTGCAATGCATAGGCCAAAATTTAAAGCCCTTCACCGGCATTTGGTGACGTCTCCATATGAGTGAAAAATTCTTGAGTGGGACATTAAACAACAATAAACAAACAAACTAACAAGAGCTGAAAGAAATACTAAAAAGTCAATATTCCAATATTTGTAACTATTATTTGATTCCTATTCGAATATTCATCTGAGTCTATGTTTGTAATTTTTCTTGCATTCATTAAATTACCCTTATGGTGTACCTCATTACTTGAAAATAAACTGATATATGCCAATTCATTGCTTATGTACTGTTATCAGGCAACTAACTGGACATTTGTCAAATTGAAAGAAGTTCCTATCATGACAGATTAGGAAGAGAAACTGTATACTGTAAATTGGGATATTTTGGCATTGCTCAAATTTGGCCATTTTAATTATAAAATGAAGGGCTATATTTTAGTCAGTTAAATTTTGGCCTTTAAATTTGGCCTACCATCAGACTTTGGTCTTGTTGTGTCGGACAATTCCAGGTGTTTGAAATATCAAAATATTAAAAAAAAAGTGATGGTAGAATTAAGTTAGAATTGATGCGACATGGTACTTAATTACGGTTTAGGTCCACACAGTGTTATCTTTTTTTTTTTTTTTTTTTTAAAAATCCTTGTTTGTTAATAAAACACTAAAATATTTTTAAAAAGTGCCAGTAGATATATTGTACATATTTTGGACAGTTTAATTTTGGCCATTTTAATACGGTGGCCAAATGGCCGAAATTAAACAATGACCAAAATATCCCAATTTACAGTATTATGGCAGGAAGGTGTCATTTTGTAAGAGGAAGTAAGATGTCAATTTGTAACAAGTGTATATTATGGTATGAAGATGACAATTTGGAACAGGAAGTGTATATTATGGCAGGAAGATTTCAATTAGTAACAGGAAGTGTATATTATGGCAGGAATATGTCAATTTGTTAAAAGGAAGGTTAACCTGACAATTTCATTCCTGTTACTTTTTTGCATACTTTGCTTCTTTCTCTTTCTCTCTATACTTTTCAATATAATAGGACAAAACTGTCAAAAACATGAAAAATCCACCACAAGGGGAAATAACTCCAAAAGGGGTGACCTGACAATTTTCGCCCATTGACTTTTTTGTAGATCTTAGCATTCTGAACATTTTTGCTTCTTTCACTTCTACTCTAACTATTATACTTTTCAAGATAATGTCAAAAAACATCTAAAAACACGAAAAATCCACTTATCCCCATATGGGGCAACCTGACAATTTCGGCTCTATCAACTTTTTTGTATATCTTTGCATGCTGAACATTTTTGCTTCTTTCACTTTTACTCTATCTATTATACTTTTCAAGATATTGTCAAAAAACATCCAAAAACATTAAAAATCAACTTAAAAGGGGAAATAACTCCCATAAGGGGCAACCTGACAATTTCGGCACTACTGACATTTTTGTAGATCTTTGCATGCTGAACATTTTTTTTTCTTTCACTTTCTCTCTATTATATTTTTCAAGATAATAGGACAAAACCATCAAAACCATGGAAAATCCAGTACAAGGGGAAATAACTCCCAAAAGGGGTGACCTGACAATTTCCGCCCTATTGACTTTTTTGTAGATCTTTGCATGCTGAACATATTTGCTCCTTTCACTTCTACTCTATCTATTATACTTTTCAAGATAATGTCAAAATACATCCAAAAAAATGAAAAATCCACTTTAAAAGGGAAAAAAAACCATAAGGGGTAATCTGACAATTTCCGCCCTATTGACTTTTTTGTAGATCTTTGCATGCTGAACATTTTTGCTTATTTCACTTTTACTCTATCTATTATATTTTTCAAGATAATGTCAAAAAACATCCAAAAACATGAAAAATCCACTTAAAAGGGGAAATAACTCCCATTAGGGACAACCTGACAATTTTGACCCTATTGACTTTTTTGTAGAACTCTGCATGCTGAACATTTTTGCTTCTTTTACTTTCACTCTACCTATTATTTTTTTCAAGATAATGTCAAAAAACATCCAAAAACATGAATAATTCTCAAAAAAGGGGGAAATAACTCGCATAAGGGTCGACCTGACAATTTCCACCAAAATAAAATAATAATAAATTTTTTCAAGCCGCTCATTTTAAGGTAACGGTTTTTTCTCTAGCTTTCAAAATTTTGGAGATACATGTATTAAATCAAAAATATCTGCTGACTCATTCGTTTTATTTATATCCATGGCAGCCATGTTTGGTCCTAGACCCTTTTAATCCGCAAACTTTATGCGGCTTTACATGGTTATACTTCCTGTCAAGTTTGGTTCGAATTGGTCCAATGGTTCTGGAGAAGTAGTCAAAAATGACATTGAAATTTTGTCAAAATGATCCTCAGATAATTCTTAACAACTTTCTCATATATCTTTGTATACAAAAAGTCGATCAGTTTTGAATTATTAAACAATTTGTTATACAAATATACCCTGTCTTACTGAATCACCCCTAGGGGCTCATTTATAGACAGATTTCATTTTCGTTCGCAAACATTATAGATATTGACTTAACAATCATGCATAAAAAATTTTAAACTCATCTGATCATTGGTTCATGAGAAGAAGATTTTTAAAGATGTACCAAGTTTTGGTCTTTTCAGGCCCCTTTTAGGGCCCCTATTGGTCCTATCTCTTTTTAATTTGCAAACTTTATGCGGCATGGGGATGGTATATGCCAAGTTTGGTTAAAATTGCCCACTGGTTCTTGAGAAGAAGGTGTTTAAATGCAAAAAGTAACAGACGGATGATGAACGACGACGAAGGACGACAGACGCCAGATCTTTGGCTATAGCAATAGTTCACTTGGCCCTTTAGGGGCCAGGTGAGCTAAAAAGAGGATGTCAATTTGTAGAGGAAGTGTCTCATCCTAGTTGTCATGGACATAAAGACTCATAACCCCCCCCCTCAACCCCCAAGCCATTCCCATCCCCTGAACTTTTATCTCAAACCTATAGCATTGAACACATAATTGGAATTGGCTTTATGAATGTTATGAAACTGATTTCGTGCATGTTGTCTTATAATCTTTCCTTTTAGAGTGTGAGGTCAAGGTCAAATTTCAAAGTCAAAGGGGATGACCTGATCTGTGATGGCCAAGTATTAAATAAAAGTATTATCATAGATGTAAATAGCATGATGAATGTATAAACGCAGAAATAGTTGAATAATGATTTATTTTTAGTTGGTTAAGAAAATGGATCAAGGACGAGTATATCTAGATCCATACTAAAAATGAAGTCAGTAATACACATGCAAATTATATTTAATTCACTGGAGGATTTTTGGCAACACTTTAAAGTGAATGGGAGAAAACTGTATATACATATAATAAACATATGCCCCATGTAGTGAGGTTAATTACCGTGATATTTGATATCACTTAAGTTATGACTGATGATTAACATAATATACATAATATACCAAATTAACACATTAATGTAGTGTACAGAAGGATGATACATAAAGGGTGTCACAAAAAATAATGTACCCCTGCAAATTTCTTTTCCATTTTATGACAGAAAATATATTCACCCCATCTTTTTTTTTTTTTTTTTTTATTTATTGTTGTTTAACGTCCCAGTCAAGATTTTTTCACTCATATGGAGACGTCACCAAATGCCAGTGAAGGGCTTCAAATTTTGGCCTATGCTCGGCACTTACGGTCATTAAGCAGTGAGGGTTCTTTAACCTGCCGACACCTACTGTGACACGGGACCTCAGTTTTTACTATCTCATCCGAAGTACTGGAAACCAACCTGCCACCAGCTGGACTCAAACTCACGACCTCACAATCAAGAGTCGAGCGCGCTACCGACTGAGCCAGGCTTCAACCCATCTTAAATTTGCCGCAATCACCATTGTCTTATGGATGACTAACAGAATCTACCCCTACCTTGAGGGTATGACAAAGAAATCTCAATCCCAGGGTAAGATTCTTGAATGACAAATCCGAGGCTCGTCGAGGGTTGGTCATTAAAGAATTTTATCCCGAGGACTGAGATTCCTTTGTCATACCCTCAAGGCAGGGGTTGATAATTTTTCTACCACTTCTTAAGTATATATGTCCATGAAGATTTATGCATGATCTACAAGTCTATATAGATCTATGCATATCTGAGTCATGTCTGACATAAATATGTACTGCATTCTGGAATCCACAGAAGTTATACGTCATAAATTGTATTGTGACGTCATTACATGTGTAGCTTGTCATCCATCCCTCCCGTAGATGACAGGCTGATCATTTTGTACTAGTTATAAGGACAACTCTGTGAATATGGGAGAATAACAGAATCTCACATGTGTGTGTGGAGTGAATGAGGAAATCTCCACCTGTGGATTTCCTGAAGATTGGACTTTCAGATTCTTACAACGAGGGTGGATATTTCTTTTATCAACGCAACATACCCATGTTGGATTATTTTTCTCTCATGTTTCAAGTACTAATGTTACTGCACATAAATGAAATCTGACACAGCACTGTATTCTTGTCACATAAAAGTTATACATTATAAAATCATAATGTGACGTCATAGCGCGTAAATGTCTACATCCTAGAAGCAATGTGGACGGAGAAAAGTCCTGTCTTGGTAAAATGGTAAACATGTCTGTCTAGGGTGAGAAAAATGAATTCCGTGCTTCAATTATAATTAGCTTTAAAATTTTGCTTTTATTTTAAATTTGCCCTCCTATCTAAGGGCGAAAATGTCAAAAATGGTGAAAATGGCGAATATGGAGAAAATTAAACAGTCACAAAAATATCCAGGTACACAATATACCTTAAAATTAAATTTGGTAGTAAGTTTTTCTTTTGAGATGCTTAGATATTCGAACTCTACCTTTATTAAGTGTTCAGTCACATGACATGAGTACATAAATACTACGGATTTGGCATTAGCGATCACTCAAGCTCTGTGACCTGGAAGATTTACAAGTTTATTACAGGTTTATTTATAATTTTTTTAGTTAGATGAACTAGACTGTATCACAATTGGTACAATATTATATATATATATATATATATATATATATATATATATATATATATATATAAAATATAAAAAGTATATACATGTAACTGTATCACAATATACATATACAAATGTATATGTCATATATATCACAAAGAAAATAAAACTGGGCTTTGCTAATTCCCCATTCAGGTGAGAAGAACAACATATATTATGTTTTTCTTTAAAAATTAATTAATTTATATATTCGTATGAAGTTGACCCTAGCAAAGGAGAACATAATACAAATGGAACAAGATTGATGGTTTAAATTCACAAATATACATGATGGTGAAAAATGCATTCACTCTTTTAAATGACAATAAATGAATAGCTTTTTTTTTTTAACAAAGGTAGGCAACTCTATCTACACATGACATATTTGACATGAAAATCACAAGTCATGAGACATTAGCTCATTACCCCTTGAAAAAAAATAGACTCTTCTGTTTATCAATGACTTAGACTATTCCAAATGTGTCTTTAGGGGTGAATGGGTTAGATGGAAGACTGATCTCACAGTAGATGAGGGCCTCAGTCAAAAAAAAAAAAATTTTCACAGCACCGAGACATTATATAGTCAATACACGCAATTCCTGTCATTAATGTTCCGTAACTTCGGAAAGCAAAATTACAGATTCCTGAAAATTATATCAACCGGCAAAACAATCACTGCAACAATTTTATCGGAAAATGTATCATATTGCTAGCTGTCATTACGGGAGTGTAGTTAAGTGAAAAAATCTAGAGCACAAGCTTAATATCTATGGCAATTAATTCATAGAAATCAACTGGGGAATTCAGGGTTTTTTTTTTTATTTCAATCCAAAATAATGATGAAACAAATTACGTTACTGTATATTATCTTAATGAATGGTTTCCAGGAAGTAAATATTAAACTAACTTGCTGTATTAGATTAACTCGTTTACCCCTAAATACACATTTGGACTGGTCTAAGTCCATTGTTATTCAGAGGTTGATGGGTTAAAGGTTATTTTGTTATGCAACTTACCTTGAATAGGATTCACATATAAAAAGTTTATGACCTTTAAAAATCAATCATTGGAATTTCATTTTGTAATCCAATCTTTAGAAATACACTTTCTGTAATGCATCCATTCCCATCTCAACCATTAAAGTTTCATTTTGTAATCTAGTCTTAAGAAACAATTGCACGAGCCAAGTGAATCCCCACACACCATCATACATGTATAAAATGTGTTTGTACATTAATCCTATTTGTGACAGATTTTGAACATTTCCAGAATATGAGCACATGAAAACCTGAAGCTTTTTCATTTAGACATCACTGCATGTGCAGTGCATGTTTATTAGACGCATCCCCTAATTAGACATGATACTTGTAAACAGTTAACAGACATGCATCACTTCCGTGACAAAATTACTGTCTGCTACAAACAGTCAACAGCTAGGCTTGTCTGGAACTTTATTTTCGGAACTATAAGAATCAAACATTCTTGTAAGAGCCAATCAAGCTTCCAGCCCTTATACTATGATTTCCTAAGTGCCTTTAAAAGGCGGAAAACATGTTATAAAAATATCAAATGGTAAAATCACAAAAATGTTATGAACAAACATGAGTAGATATGAATTTAGACATATAAAAATAGTTATGAAGCCTGATGAATACAGTACCTGCCTAAAGATATTCTCACCCAACAGCTTTTAAATGAAATAACAAAACTACAGAAAAGTACAAAAATCAAGTTATATGCAAATAACCATTGAAAAAAAAACTTTCATTTCTTGACTATAAATTTATTTCATCAAATGACAATTAATCTTTTTACAAGTTTTTATGCATTTTTCAAGAAATGTTTAATGTAATCATGATGGGGTTGGTTATTTATTTTCAGTGAGTACTGTATATGCTGGGTGTAATCGACTGCAAATACTTATTTCGTACCCTCAAATGTCAGCGGTAAGGTAGACATTGTTCTCCTGTCATGTCCCATTGTAGCTATACAAGAGACTGATTCATCAAAACAATGAGATTGTATTGGAATGCAGTGATGCAATATATACATCTCTAATCAAAGTTTAAACATCTTCTATCTCTAGCATGTATGATGAACACTTCAACAATGGCTCTTGAAAGACCAGTAAGAAGGCAATGATTTTATAGGGGGGATCGTATTTCAAATGTAACTAGTTGATGGTATATATAAACTGTAGCCACAGAAGAATTCAATTTGCCTGATTTCACACCCCACAACACTAAACCTGCCCTAGGTTCACTTGTAATTTATAGACCTAGCAGGGTGTTAACGTATACAAATGGACAAATTAATATAGAATGAATCTGTTTAGCTCAGCTTTAACTTTGTAATCAAATAATCAATTATTTCTATGAGAAGTATGGCATAATTAATTTAAAGTACATGTAATTTAAGCTATATATAGTTTAAGATAAAATGAAATGTTGCAATATGTGGAAGCAGTTGATTATCTAATAATGTATCTTTTCTTGTCAACATCTCCTCTTCTGTAATTCTTATCACCCTCTCCTCTCATGTATAACCACACTGTCTATCTTATAACATACCTCTTCTTATTACCCTCTCCTCTCTTGTATAACCACACTGTATATCTTATAACATACCTCTTCTTATTACCAGCCTCTCATCTCTTGTATAACCACACTGTATATCTTACAACATACCTCTTCTCAACATCCTCTCCTCTTGTATAATGACACTGTCTATTTTACAACATACCTCTTCTTATTAGCCTCTCCTCTCTTGCATAATTATACTGTCTATCTTATAACATACCTCTTCTTCTTACCCTCTCCTTTCTTGTATAATCACTTTGTCTGACTTATAACATACATCTTATTAACCTCTCATCTCTTGTATAACCACACTGTATATCTTATAACATACCTCTTCTCAACATCCTCTCCTCTTGTATAATCACACTGTCTATCTTATAATATACCTCTTCTTATTACCAGCCTCTCATCTCTTGTATAACCACACTATCTTATAACATACTTCTTCTTATTACCAGCCTCTCATCTCTTGTATAACCACACTGTATATCTTATAACATACCTCTTCTCAACATCCTCTCCTCTTGTATAATCACACTGTCTATCTTATAACAAACATCTTATTACCCTCTCATCTCTTGTATAACTACACTATCTTATACCTCTTCTTATTAACCTCTCCTTTCTTGTATAACCACACTGTATATCTTATAACATACCTCTTCTCAACATTTTCTCCTCTTGTATAATCACACTGTCTATTTTATAACATACCTCTTCTTATTACCCTCTCCTTTCTTGTATAATCACTTTGTCTGACTTATAACATACATCTTGTTAACCTCTCATCTCTTTTATAACCACACTGTATATCTTATAACATACCTCTTCTCAACATCCTCTCCTCTTGTATAATCACACTGTCTATCTTATAATATACCTCTTCTTATTACCAGCCTCTCATCTCTTGTATAACCACACTATCTTATAACATATTTCTTCTTATTACCAGCCTCTCATCTCTTGTATAACCACACTGTATATCTTATAACATACCTCTTCTCAACATCCTCTCCTCTTGTATAATCAAACTGTCTATCTTATAATATACCTCTTCTTATTACCAGCCTCTCATCTCTTGTATAACCACACTATCTTATAACATACTTCTTCTTATTACCCTCTCATCTCTTGTATAACCACACTGTATATCTTAAAACATACCTCTTCTCAACATCCTCTCATCTTGTACAATCACACTGTCTATCTTATAATACCTCTTCTTATTACCAGCCTATCATCTCTTGTATAACCACACTATCTTATAACATACTTCTTCTTATTACCCTCTCATCTCTTGTATAACCACACTGTATATTTTATAACATACCTCTTCTCAACATCCTCTCCTCTTGTATAATCACACTGTCTATCTTATAACATACCTCTTCTTATTAGCCTCTCCTCTCTTGCATAATTATACTGTCTATCTTATAACATACCTCTTCTTATTACCCTCTCCTTTCTTGTATAATCACTTTGTCTGACTTATAACATACATCTTGTTAACCTCTCATCTCATTTTTTAAAACCACACTGTATATCTTATAACATACCTCTTCTCAACATCCTCTCCTCTTGTATAATCACACTGTCTATCTTATAACATACCTCTTCTTATTAGCCTCTCCTCTTTTGCATAATTATACTGTCTATCTTATAACATACCTCTTCTTCTTACCCTCTCCTTTCTTGTATAATCACACTGACTATCTTATAACATACATCTTATTACCCTCTCATCTCTTTTATAACCACACTGTATATCTTATAACATACCTCTTCTCAACATCCTCTCCTCTTGTATAATCACACTGTCTATCTTATAATATACCTCTTCTTATTACCAGCCTCTCATCTCTTGTATAACCACACTATCTTATAACATATTTCTTCTTATTACCAGCCTCTCATCTCTTGTATAACCACACTGTATATCTTATAACATACCTCTTCTCAACATCCTCTCCTCTTGTATAATCAAACTGTCTATCTTATAACATACCTCTTCTTATTACCAGCCTCTCATCTCTTGTATAACCACACTATCTTATAACCTACTTCTTCTTATTACCCTCTCATCTCTTGTATAACCACACTGTATATCTTAAAACATACCTCTTCTCAACATCCTCTCATCTTGTACAATCACACTGTCTATCTTATAATATACCTCTTCTTATTACCAGCCTATCATCTCTTGTATAACCACACTATCTTATAACATACTTCTTCTTATTACCCTCTCATCTCTTGTATAACCACACTGTATATCTTATAACATACCTCTTCTCAACATCCTCTCCTCTTGTATAATCACACTGTCTATCTTATAACATACCTCTTCTTATTAGCCTCTCCTCTCTTGCATAATTATACTGTCTATCTTATAACATACCTCTTCTTATTACCCTCTCCTTTCTTGTATAATCACTTTGTCTGACTTATAACATACATCTTATTAGCCTCTCATCTCTTGTATAACCACACTGTATATCTTACAACATACCTCTTCTCAACATCCTCTTCTCTTGTATAATCACACTGTCTATCTTATAACATACCTCTTCTTATTAGCCTCTCCTCTTTTGCATAATTATACTGTCTATCTTATAACATACCTCTTCTTATTACCCTCTCCTTTCTTGTATAATCACACTGACTATCTTATAACATACATCTTATTACCCTCTCATCTCTTGTATAACCACACTGTATATCTTATAACATACCTCTTCTCAACATCCTCTCCTCTTGTATAATCACACAGTCTATCTTATAACATACCTCTTCTTCTTACCCTCTCCTTTCTTGTATAATCACTTTGTCTGACTTATAACATACATCTTATTAACCTCTCATCTCTTGTATAACCACACTGTATATCTTATAACATACCTCTTCTCAACATCATCTTGTATAATCACACAGTCTATCTTATAACATACCTCTTCTTATTAAACTCTTATCTCTTGTATAACTACACTGTCTATCTTATAACATACTAGTCTTTGAGCCACCAATAACCCCTGCCCCCCCCCAGGGGAAATTTTGAAGGTTATGATTTTCTGAAAGCTTATGAAAAATGCTACAAAATGAGCTATATTAGCACTCTGGCCATTGGGCTATTCAGGAGTTTTGGGGTAAAAACCATAAAAAATTAATAAAAATAGCTGAAAATTGGTATAAACCTCAATAAATCCTTTATTTACTGCTATTTTTTGCAATGAGAGTAATGGTAGTATCTTGTATGGTAGATATCTTAAATAACAAGTATTGACCCATTTAACCACCCTTATTTATCAAATTTGGTGTTTTGGGGTAAAAAATCAATTTTTTAAATAGAAATCCATGAAAAAAAGCATCAAACTTTAAGCCACTTATAACCCATGTTCTTTCCAATGTGAATTTGGCATGTATGTTTTTCAGAAAGCCTATCATAAATGCTACGAATTGAGCCTTGTTTGTACTCTGACCACTTAGGGGTATTGGGGTAAAAACCATAGAAAATTAACAGAAATTGTTGAAAAATGGAAATACACAATTAATTATTCATTTATGGTCTTTTTTGCAATAAAAGTAATACTTGTATAGCAGATAGCTTACATGATAAGTATGGACCAAAAAACCAATGAATTGTTTTATTTAAGTTGGTGTTTTGAGGTAAAAACCATGAAAATTAACAAAAATCACTGAAAAATCTCAATAAATCCTTCAGTTATGGCCTCTGTTTGCAATGAAAGCAATAGTTGTATGATAAATATCTTAAATGATAAGTATTAACCCATTAAACAACCACTGTGTATCAAATTTGATGTTTTGGGGTAAAACTCCAATATCTTAAATATAAATCTATGTAAAAAATTACTACACTTTAAGCAACTAAAAACCTTAGTTTTTATCAAAGGGGATTTTGCAATGAAAGCTTATCTGAAAACTTATCAAAAATGCTACAAAATGAGCCATATTAGCTCTCTAGTCTCTAGAGCATTCGAGAGTTTTTATGTAAAACCATAAAAAAATTACAAAAATCACTGTTAACTGGAAAATCTCATTTAGTCCTTCATTTATTGCCACTTTTTGCAATGAGTTTAATGATTGTATGACCGATATCTAAAATGAGAAGTCTTGGCCCATTAAACAATCAATATGTATCAAATGTGGTTTTTGGGGGAGTAAAAACTAAAATTTTTAAACAAATATCTGTGAAAAAAATTAATAGAATGTTGGCCACTAAAAATCCTAGTCTTTACCAATGGGTTTTTTGGTGGGTATGTTTGTCAGAAAGCTAAATAAAAAAAGCTACAAAATGAGCCATATTAGCACTGTAGCCCTTGGGGTGTTCAAGACTTTTGGGGTAAAACCATAAAATAGTAACAAAAATCAATGAAAATTAGGAAATCTCAAATAATCTTTCATTTATTGTGGCTTTTTGCAATGAATTTAATTATTCTATGACAAATATCTGGAATAATAAGTATTGGTCTATTAAACAATCATTGTCTATCGAATATGGTCTTTTAAGGTAAAGACAAATAATTTAAACAGAAATGTGTGAAAAGTTTATTTCACTTTAGGCCACTTAATACCCCAATTATTACCAAGGGGTATTTTGGACGGTATGTTTTTCTGAATGCTTATCAAAATTCCTACAAAATGAGACATGTTAGCACTCTAGCCATAGGGGTTAAGGAGTTTTGGGGTGAAACATTATCAAAAACTGTTGAAAATTGGAAAACCAGGGTTTATCCTTCATTTATGGTCTCTTTTTACAATACAAGAAATGATGATATAGTAGATATTTTAATTTTTAATTTAATTTATGTATTGGTATATTAAACAATCAGTCTCAGTGTGTGTTAGATGTGGTGTTTGGCAACCTAAACCCAAATTTTAAAGTAGAAATCTGTAATATATATATATATATATATATATATATATATATATATATATATATATATATATATATATATATATTTGTTTGTTTGTTTATTGCTGTTTAACATCCCACTCAAGAATCTTTCATCAAATGCCGGTGAAGGGCTTCAAATTTTGGCCTTATGCTCGGCACTTACGGCCATTGAGCAATGAGGGTTCTTTAACGTGCCGACACCAACTGCGACATGGGACCTGGAGTTTTACTGTCTCATCAGAAGGACAGGAAACCAACCTGCTGCCAGCTGGACTCGAACTCACGACCTCACGATCAAGAGTCAAGCGCGCTACCGACTGAGCTAGGCTGGGTATATATATACATGTATGTATATATATACCCATGTATGTATACATGTATGTATATATATATATTAGATCTATACCACTAATAAAATTGATTATGTTAGAACTCTGGCTGAAACCAAGAAATTTCAACAGAAATTGTTGAAAACTGGAAAACGTATTAACTCTTCAATTATAGTTTACTTTTGTGATAAAATTGACTGATGTTAATTTTTCATGGGTTTTACCTCAAATCACCAACTGTAATAAACAATCATTGTTTACTGTGCTCATCCTTAACATTTAAGTCATCTGCCATAAAATTATTACTTTAATTACAAAAAAACCTTAAATGAAGGATTAATTGTATATTTCCAAATTTCAGCAATATTTGTTTATTTTCTATGGTTTTTACCCCAAACTTTCTAAGTGGCCAGAGTGCTAACAAAGCTCAATTTGTAGCATTTTTATAGGCTTTCTGATAAACATAAGTCCAAAAATGAATATTGGTAAAATCTGGGGTTATAAGTAGCTTAAAGTCTAGATCTAATGCTTTTTTTTCACAAATTTCTGTTTTAAAATAGTTTTTTTTATCCCAAAACAGCAAATTTGACACACAATGGTTGTTTAATGGGACAAAAGTTGTCATTTACATAATTTACCATACAACCATTACTTTCATTGCAAACAAGTATTAATTGAGGTTTTCCAGCTTTCAGCAGTTTTTTGTTTATTTTCAAGAGTTTTACCCCGAAACACCAGCTTTTACAGCGCTCTACAATGCGACCAAATCACTCGCAAATGCGACCATTTTTTAGATTTTGGCGAGTGTTTATCCTCATTCAGTCGCGACATTGCGACCAGTTTTTCCCCGAACCGGAAATCAAAAGTTTGTCCGTTCTCACTGTGAAATTACATGATCGAAATCATGGTCTGTTATGCGCTTTACAACAACAAATTTGGTTATTCAGTTTCGATAAACTAGAGCATCTAACTCACGTGGATTACTGTATGAAAACACGTTGTATTGCTCTCACGTTTCGACTTGAAATTTTCCTAACACACACGATGGCATTTTCTTCTCTCGGTCGATTTCAACAGAAGCATCATTAGACACTACTAAATTTAAACGATCTTGGTTAAAGGAATACTGGAACAAAGTTATGGCTAGTGTTCGCTAGGCCGAACTTTCTGCCCCGATTTCGATTTTAATTTAAGCGATTTTTAAGTGGTAAAATCGGGGCAGAAAGTTCGGCATAGTGTTCGACGAGGAGGGCAGGCAGACCACAGCCTAATTCATTTGGGGATTATATCGTGGGGCAACACAATAAAACGGCCGCGACAGAATCCCCAAAGGGATTAACCACAGTTGGAACTGGGAATTTTATCTGTAAATTAAAATCGAGAGTCGGACAAACACCTATAAATTAAAGAACTTCATAGTGTTTTGTCTGACGATCAAGCCATGGTTGTTGGACTCTAGATTTTAACTTACAGGCAAAAATTTCAATTCTAGTGGGCAGTCTCTGTTTTGTAAATTCTGTCGAAAAGAAACTGGTGCTAAATATGTAAAAAACAAAGTTTAAGGTTGCCTCGATATTAGAGCAACAAATATGAAAAATATAGGCATATAAACACTACTGGATTGATAAAAAATGCACAAAAGATCAACATGTAGTTAATAACCTTGTTTTAAATGGATTGAAACAATAAAATGTTACATAAACTTAGAAAACTAATATTTTATTTCATTTCTATATTTTCATCCAGTGGATTTTTTTAAGAACACATGAACACACACACACACACACACACACACACATATATATATATATATATATATTATATATATATATATATATATATATATATAATATATATTTATATATATTGGCGAGTAAAAGTTCCTGGCTGGCTAGTAAAATTTCTGGTTCACTGGCCAAATGAAGAGTGAATTTTTTTAGTGTTGTAGAGCCCTGTTTTAATAAAACAAATCATTGTTTACTGAGTTCATATTTAACACTCAAGCTATCTACCATACAATTATTAATTTAATTGCAAAAAAGACCTTATCCGCAAGGATTAATTGTATATTTCCAATTTTCAGCAATTTTTGTTTATTTTCTATGGTTTTTACCTCAAAACCCATAAGTGGCTAGAGTGCTAACAAAGCTCAATTTGTAGCATTTTTGATAGGCTTTCTCAAAAACATAAGTCCAAAAAGCTGGAGTTATAAGTGGCTAAATGTTTAAAAATTTCCACAAATTCTGTTTAAAAATTGATTTTTTTACCCCAAAACACCAAATTTGATAAATAATGCTTGTTAAATGGACCAATACTTGACATTTAAAATATCTACCATACAACCATTACTTCATTGCAAAAAATGGCATTAAATAAAGGATTAATTGAGATTTTCCATTTTTCACTGATTTTTGTTAATTTTCTATGGTTTTTACCCCAAAAATCCTAAACGCCCCAACAGCCAGAGTGCTTACATGTCTCATTTTGTTGCATTTTTGACAAGCTATCAGAAAAACATAACCTCAAAAATTCCTCCAGGGGGGGAGGGTGGGGGAGGGGGGAACAAACACATTATTAGCCAGGGGACTATACCTCTTCTTACCAGCCTTTCTTCTCTTGTATAATCACACTGTCTATCTTATAACATATCTCTTCTTATTACCTCTTATAACATACCTCTTCTTATAACATACCTCTTCTTATTAACCTCTCGTCTCTTATATAATCACACTGTCTTATAACATACCTCTTCTCATTAACCTCTCCTCTTGTATAACCGCACTATCTTATAACATATCACTTCTTAATATACTCTCCTCTCTTGTAAAAGCACACTGTCTATCTTATAACATACCTCTTCTTATTATCCTCTCATCTCTTGTATAATCACACACAACATCTATTTAACAGATGTCAATATTTTGTAATCATCTAATCATTCATCGATTTCCAGTGAGTTGAGTATGGGTTATTATAGAAACGTTCAAAATGAATAATTGTACTTCTAAATTTAGAAAGCAAAATATATCTCCAAGTACAATTTACTTTTTCTGAAACAGTTTACAATAAATTAAGTCAGACAGAAAGAAATTTTCAGTAATGAAATTTCCCGGAACAAGAGCACTACAATCTATATCAGAGATCCATATCTTGGCATTTAGCCAATATGTAATCTAAATAATTATGTTCCATCTATGATAAAAAAGAGTAAAAATGTGTGTGGCAAGAGAGAAAGTATGAACTTCATTTACAATTTATAAAAAAAAATTATTTTTTAAAAAAAAATTTATGCCACAATATGACTGAGAATCCTATACTCCTGTGGAGCTGCCTCGTTGGTCGAGTGGTTACAGCTGTGTGCCTTAAAACATGACGTATTTCATATTTGTTCAACACAGGTTCGAGCCCCGCTGAGTGATGTACACTACACAGCTGTACACTACAAACCTGGAAACAGCACACCCTACACACCTGGACACTGCACACCTAGACACTACAAACCTGGATACTACACACCTAGACATTACATACCTAGACACTACACACATAGACACTACAAACCTGGATACTACACACCTAGACATTACATACCTAGACACTATAAACCTAGACACTACACACATAGACACTACAAACCTGGACACTGCACACCTAGACACTACACACCTGGAAACTACACACCAGGGAAATACACACCTGAACACTACACACCTGGACAATACACATCTGGACAATACACACCTGGACAATACACAACTGCACACAAAAGACCTAGACATTACACACCTATTCATGACACACCTAAACACTGCACATCTGTACAATGCACACCTCGATAATACACACCTGGACAATACATACCTGAACAATAACATCTGGACACTACATACCTGTACACTACATATCTGGACACTACACACCAGGACACTACTCATCCTGACACAACACACCTAGACAATACTCATCTGGACACAACACACCTAGACACTACACACCTGTACACTACATACCTGTACACTATATACCTAGAAACTACACACATGGACACTACCATGCTGGACAAAACACACCTCGGCACTACAAACCTAGACACTACACACCTAGACACTACACACCTGGACAGTACACACCAAGAAACTACACTCCTGAACACTATACACCTGGAAACTACAAACCTGGAAACTTTATACCTGGACACTACACACCTTGACACTACACACCTCAAGAAAACACACCTGTACACTGCACACCTGGACAATACAAACATGGACAATACACACTACATACCTGCACACAAAACACCTGGTCACTGTAAAACCTTGACACTACACACCTGTACACTACAACCTTGACACTACACACCTAGACACTACACACCTGGACACTATAAACCTGGACACAACACACCTAGACACTACACACCTAGATACTACACACATAGACACTACAAACCTGGACACTACACACCTTGACACTAAATACTGCAACAATACACACCTGTACACTATACACCTGGACACTACATACATGTACACAACACACCTGGACATTGCACACCTGGACAATACAAACATGGACAATACATACTACATACCTACACACAAAACACCAGGACACTACACACCTGTACACTAAAAACCTTGACACTACACACTTGGACACTACACACCTGGACACTACAAACCTGGACTCTACAAACCTTGACACTACACACCTGTACACTACAAACCTTGACACTACACACTTAGACAATACACACCTAGACATTACAAACCTGGACACCACACACCTAGACACTACACACCTGTACACTACAAACCTTGACACTACACACTTAGACAATACACACCTAGACATTACAAACCTGGACACCACACACCTAGACACTACACACCTGAACTCTACACACCTTGACACTACACACCTAGTCACTACACACCTGGACACTACACACCTAGATACTATAAACCTTGACACTACACAACTTGACACTACACACCTAGACACTACACACCTAGACACTACACACCTGTACACTACAAACCTTGACACTACACACTTAGACAATACACACCTAGACATTACAAACCTGGACACCACACACCTAGACACTACACACCTGTACACTACAAACCTTGACACTACACACTTAGACAATACACACCTAGACATTACAAACCTGGACACCACACACCTAGACACTACACACCTGTACACTACAAACCTTGACACTACACACTTAGACAATACACACCTAGACATTACAAACCTGGACACTACACACCTAGACACTACACACCTGAACTCTACACACCTTGACACTACACACCTAGTCACTACACACCTAGATACTATAAACCTTGACACTACACAACTTGACACTACACACCTAGACACTACACACCTGGACACTACACACCTAGATACTATAAACCTTGACACTACACACATAGACACTACACACCTAGACACTACAAACCTGGACATTACACACTTGAACACTCCAACCTGGACACTACAAACCTGGACATTACACACCTAGACACTATACACCTAGACACTACAAACCTGGACATTACACACCTAGATACTATAAACCTTGACACTACACACATAGACACTACACACCTGGACACTACACACCTTGACACTAAACACCTGGACACTTCACACCTGGATATTACACACCTAGATACTATAAACCTAGACACTACACACCTGGACACTACACACCTAGACACTAAACACCTGGACACTTCACACCTGGATATTACACACCTAGATGCTATACACCTGGACACTTCACACCATGACACTACACACCGCAACAATACACACCTGTACACTATACACCTGGACACTACATACCTGTACACAACACACCTGGACAATACAAACATGGACAATACACACTACATACCTGCAAACAAAACAACAGGACATTACACACCTGTACTCTACAAACCTTTAGTCTACATCTGCTCCAAACTACTTATTTCACAACTGGTCACTACACACCTGGCCACTACAAACCTGGGCACTACATATCCAGGTATTGCATACCTGGACACTACACACCTGTATACTTCAAACCTGGATACTACAAAAATGGACACTTGAAACCTGGACATTGCACACCTGGACACTACACACCTATGCACTACACACTTGGACACAACACACCTGGGCACTACACACCTGGACACAACACACCTGGGCACTTCACACCTGGACACAACACACCTGGACACAACACACTTGGCACTTCACACCTGGACACAACACACCTGGGCACTACACATCCACATAATGTAGTGCTATGAACATCAAAGGAATTGCTTTAGGTCACCTGAGTAATTACGGTGGCATAAAAAGACGTCCAAACTCTCTCATCACAGAAACCAACAAAGTCTGCCAACATACTGAATGCTCTTATCTATCATATTATAAATGCAAATATCTTAATGCAATCCTCATATTTCATTTGGTAATATCGGTAGTATGAATACAAATCTCTTTTCTAGTTATGAAAGTATATGGTTTGTTCAATTTCATTAATTAACATTTACACTCAAGAACATTATTTAAATGCATAGATTCCTGGTATTATCTAAAGAATATGCAAACTTTAATCCTGTTAATGGATGAAAGACAAAGTGGCCGGAGACTTAGTTAAATCCCTGGGATTAACTGAGGGATCAGTTAAGTTTAAAAGATAAAACAAGGATTGTGGTTAGGGTTGGATCTGAATCCCAGTCTAGGCAAATGGACCATGCACTTTTCCTCTACTGTTATAAATGGCGCCCAACTATACTTAAGTAGAACTCAAACTGGTGTGGTTATATGAATCTCTAGTCAAATTTCATAACAGTAGGAATTCTCAAAAAGAAGGGAGGAGGTACAAAAAAATATAGAGTAGAGTAAGGATCGTGTGAGCTAAATGTACAATGTAGGCCCGTGTTCAAATCCCCAATAATTTGGTAAATCACTTTTCCCCACCCTGATTACAATATGCAAATGCTATTTTTAGCATTTTACCTGGTGAACACCTACGGAAAAATAGCACGAGGAAATGAGCCACTCGAGGTCATATTTTGTTGTTTCTACACAGTCTCAACCACCCAGGCAAATCAATAGATTCTACTAATTTTCAATGACAAGATACAATCCATTTATTTTATTTGGGGTGAATATATTAACTGGTTGACTCAATTATCTAAAAATGAAGTCAGGCATAAGATCTGACACATCTGCTAGTCCCTATTTATTTACCTACAGCCTGTGTGAGTGATTTTATCACTAGTGACAGATACGTGATACTAATTATATTAGTCCAGCTCATTTGAATGTACTAATATACAGGAATTTGCAGATCGAGTTCAATGTTCCCTACAAAATTGATGAACGATAAAATACTGAAATATCTGAAAACAGAAAATTTAGGAAAATTTAAATCAAATTATCTATAAGTTGTTCTCCCTGGGGCTTGATTTACCCAAAACACAAAGCTGAAACAATCGATATGTTGCATGTCGTAATCACATCCCATGGAAGATATAACACAATTAAATCTGTATCTCTTAAGAGTTTGACATTTGGAGCTTGCTTACAACTAACTGAGATAAGTTCATTAGCAGTAAATAAACTCCCGTAAATTAGCCAAAAATGTCACTACTAACATACTACACTGGTGGGGTTGTAATACAATTTTAGGAGATAATTTGAGATTATTCGGCTTGCTTACCAGGTTTTTAATTAGTCTGATGTAGATTTCAACCATACTTTCGTCACATTTCATCTCAGACGCTATATGTATAGATGACCAAATGTCAAAGGAACTGCCAAAATGTCAGTTACACCATGAAATGTATATCAATGTAATTGATTAAAAATTGTCACATGACCTTTGTTTAATGCCATATACTGTCCTTAGCAGAGAAAAGGTTATACAAATATTTCTTTCTTCCAAAATAAATGGGAAATGTCAGAGACAGAATATTAAGAGGTTACTTTCAGTGCTTTGCAATTAAAGAAAAAAGCAACAAAATTCTAAGAAAACGTTTTTTAGCCATACTAATCAATAACGATTCTCAAAATTTCCCCTGATAGAAATTATAAGCTTGTTCCACTTACACTGCAGGGAAAATAAATATTTAAAGTAACAGTATATCTTTGTTTCATTTTATTTTTACCTTAATACAGGGTGTTTCAAAAAACATGTCCCAGCCCACTTCAAATGTCTATAACTTTATCATCACAAATTAGCATGATTTGGTTTTACTCCCAAACTGGATGGCAATTTATTTTGATGTTATGATATTCCCCTTTTTTTGATATGAAATTTGCAACAGATTCTATTTGAATGGTAAAGTCAGGACATGTTTTTTGGAAACACCCTGTACCAAATTGCACCACAGCAGCCTTGGCTTTATGCAATGTTGTGTTATGGTAATACAAAGTAGATCTAAGTCCTCATAAGCAAGGCTTTCATGTAACCCAAATTTTATTTGTTATATTTGTGACCAATTAAGGTTTCAAGAAATGGATTACCATATTCTACCCAGTTAAGCGTCCATGTCCCTCTCAGTGCCCCTCCCCTATAGTTCTGTTTTCACACATTTTTCTCACACAATTGAGAATCTTTTGCCTAGGCAATGCAGATAAAAAAAAAAATGTAAGTAACAGTTTATCTCTATCCACCCCCCCACCCCACCCCACCCCCACCCCCAAGCAACAGAAGAGTGTCGAAAGGTGTCTTTGGTAATAACTACTTATACGACAACTTTACCATTGTGCCTTATAAACAAATTAATTGTTTTAGATCAATTTGACTGTAAACTTGTCCAAATAAGCGCCCACCCCTTTCTCCCATTTTTAGTGCCCTGGGCACAAATTGGGTGGAATATGGTAATAGTATTTTCTTTGGTTTTAATGCATGTATTATAGACAAAGTTAATATCTATCACAGCAAAACTGACAAATTACAACTAATTAGGTCAGTCGTAGAAAATCAAATGAATCTTTTTTTCATTTTTGACCTACAAAATCCCTGGCCCAGGGATAACGAAATTCAAAAGTGCTGTTACCATCAACTCAGTGATGCCACAAACCAAAGGTTAGCCAGGACAATTAGATTCGCATTTTTTTTTTTAGAGTAAGCTTAAAGTGTCCTATGTTAAGCGTATACAAATATTTTCTATATTTTGAGGGATGTATGACATTGGTAAGAGCATATATTTGAAATAAGTCTTTCTACAGGTTTTGAGGGACATCCGTGCTAGCCTTGAGCTTAGAGCGGTGGTCTCTTCGGACAATTTAAAAAACTATGAATTCTCAAAAAAAATTCTGGTTAAACGCATTCAAATTCAATTTTGACCCAGCTGGAACACTATGTTATTAGCTATTTATACATTCTTACTTTATAGGAGATCTGTACTTGACTTATAGGTTTTTTTTAGTACAGTGAAACCTGTCTTGAAAGACCACTCTCATGAAAGGACCACCTGGCTTTTAAGACCACATTCTGAAAACCACGTGGCTAATAAATCCTTTAAATAAAACCTCTTTTGAGAGACCACCTGTCTTGAGAGACCACATTTCAGTGGCCGATGGGGTGGTCTCTCAAGACAGTTTTCACTGTAGTACAATTTTATAATGGAACCTGTCTTAAGAGACCAATCTTTCTGCCACTGAAATATAGTCTTTAAAAAGAGGTACGTTTTACAGTAAAACCTGCTTTAGCAACTACCTGTGTATTAAGACCACCTGGTCACAAAGACCGTTTTTGCTGTCCCAAATAGTACCATTTGTGTACAAATCAACCTCTATATATGTATAAAGACCACCTCTCTATAAAGACCAGTTTTTTTGTGTCCCTAAGGAGGATGTTATGTACAAGTTTCACTGTATTCAAAAGGATTATTTGACCAAGTGGTGTCTAACAAAACAGGCGGTTAAGATTTTCTACACCCCACAATGTATATTCAAATACAGTAAAACCTGTATATAGGGGCCACCCAAGGGACCAGAGAATATTGACCTTTATGTGCAGGTGACCCTTATACACAGGTTCAATTTAGTTGAAGTATGCAGTCATGGGACTTTTCAAAACTGGCCTTTATAGACAGGTGATCCTTATATAGAGGTGGCTGCTATAGCAGGTTTTAAATATATTCTATTAACCGTAATGTCAATTTCAGCTGCTGCACTTATTGTCTTTCCATTCTGACTAAAAAAAAAGCAGAAACCAGGATTGACAATGGCACAGCTATCTGTAAGAGTTACTTTTTTTTTTAATTAAGTGTAATTTTTTTTAATTAACACTTACCAAATAATTGAGCTTCGCTATCAGCTGATTAAAGTAAAACATAGGATGCTATTTTGATTTGATTAAGTTTAGTGTAAATCATTAAATCAACTTGCAAAAGAGGCTACATTATCTGGTGTTAATTTGGTTTTAACTGAAATACTTACATCATATTGAAAGCGCAACCAATTGAATTCACCCAAACTATTTTGCAATTATCTCAAAAGAAGTTCAGAATTTAGAAAATCACAAAATTTCAAGCATCAATTTACTATGTGAATGCAAAGATAAAATGCCATTGGTATGACAGGATCAATGATAAACAGTCTTTGGCAAAATGAATTAACTTATTCACCCCTATAGACAAATTTGGACTGATCTGAGTCATTGTTTGACAGAGGAGTCCATTGTTTTTCAGGGGTGCATGATTTAACTGTCAAAATCTAGGTTTTATAATTTATCTGTCCAACAACAAATGAGATTGCCACTGGCCTGGTGGATGGTGTAGCTCAGTTGGTTGAACAGTGGTTTTCAACAGGAAAATTCCTGGCTTGATCCCTGATCAATCCAGAATTTCAGATGTGATCATTCATCCCCCATCTACACTGATCCCATTACCCCCTCCCTCTGTGTACCTAGATGGAGGTTAAAATGGCTAAGGTTGTGAAGTTTGATTCTATTATTGAGGTTGTACAAATGTTATAGTAATATAAAGGCCATTGGGAGAGTCGACCAGTCAGGAAGGATACAAATATATATACTAGACATCACCCTTCCTCTCTCACAGAGACAAGGGACAGGGGAGTTTCATTTTATCAAGTCCAAACACAAGACCATTAGCCAGTGAGCCACCAGCACCTAGGACAAGGAACGGGGCCTTTAAGTTATCATTTAATCAAGCCCAACCACAAGACCATTAGCCAGTGAGCCACCAGCACCTAGGACAAGGAACGGGGCCTTTAAGTTATCATTTAATCAAGCCCAACCACAAGACCATTAGCCAGTGAGCCACCAGCACCTAGGACAAGGAATGGGGCCTTTAAGTTATCATTTAATCAAGCCCAACCACAAGACCATTAGCCAGTGAGCCACCAGCACCTAGGACAAGAGTGAAGTAGGGAGGAAAAATGTGCGGCCAGATCGAGAATCGAGCCCAGGACCTTCCTAACACTAGCAGGACGCTCTTACCAACTGAGCTATCAGGGCTGATACCCTCTGCACAGCTACACTCTTCCCCCCTTCACAAGATTTCTGACCCCAGAAATCAACGAAACTCTTAACACACACCATTAATTGTGAGTTATTTAGTAAGGCGCCAAATGTAGTAAGCAAGGAAAAATGTGTGACCAGACCGGAAATTGACCTTCCTAACACTAGCAGGGAGCTCTTACCAACTGAGCTATTTGGGCCAATAAATATCCTCTGCACCGCTACAAGAGACAAGGGTTTTAAGTAGTCATTTAATCAAGTCCAACCATAAGACCAATTTCCAGTGAGCCACCATCAACAGGTACAAGGGAAAGTGCCTTTAAGTAGTCATTTAATCAAGTCCAACCACAAGGCTATTGGCCAGTAAGCCACCCACCTGTTGACTCACTGTAACAAAATGCAATCAGTGGCACGCTAAAAAGATATGAGGAAAAACCACACATCTGAATATAAATCTGAGTGGTAGCTATTCCACAAACATGCCACATCCATGGCATAGGTGGCCAGAGGTTAGTACTACAACACTCAAGAATTAACTTAGTATAATAAAAAGTCTGAGAAAATTCTCAGCTTCAGTTGATACCAAAATCTGATTGGATGTGCAGGCCAAGTTGAGAATATTTATCAGGCTTTAGAAAATATTTATGTTTTATTGTGCCAGACCCAGAGCATAGCCAATTCCCATGTCTTTCTATGATACAGATAATCATCCCTAAAGACACATTTGGATTGGTTTATGTCACTGAATTTCAGTAGAGTCCATTATTTTCAAGGGTAGATTGGTTAAAACTGTATAAACAGATTAGAAAATAAAAATTTTGTATTAGGATATATATTGCAGAAAAATTATATATTTATATATCTCTCTGTCTCTCTCTGTCCCTTTCTCTCCATCTCTCACCCTCTCTTCATCTCCCTCTCCCTATCTCTGTCTGTCTCTCTCTGTCTGTCTGTCTGTCTGTCTGTCTCTCTCTCTCTCATTTTCTCTCCCTCTTACTTTGTCTTTCTCTCCATCTCTCTCTCTCTCTCTCTCTCTCTCTCTCTCTCTCTCTCTCTCTCATTTTCTCTCTTCCTCTTACCTTGTCTTTCTCTCCATCTCTCTCACACACACTCTCTCTCATTTTCTCTCTCCCTCTTACCTTGTCTTTCTCTCCATCTCTCTCTCTCTCTCTCTCTCTCATTTTCTCTCTTCCTCTTACCTTGTCTTTCTCTCCATCTCTCTCACACACACTCTCTCTCATTTTCTCTCTCCCTCTTACTTTGTCTTTCTCTCCATCTCTCTCAATCTCCCTCTCTCCCCATATCTCTCTCTCTCTCTCTCTCTCTCTCTCTCTCTCTCTCTCTCTCTCTCTCTCTCCAACAATGAATATTACAAGAACAAAGAACAACTGGATGACTTGTTTTTAAGCATGCAGATTCAGAAATGCGGGGTTTTTTTTTTTTTGTACAATCATCTTCTTTACAAAACAATTTTTAACAAAATATTGACTTACCCAGAAAAGATGTATATCGCCAGTACAATGCTTTGGATCTCGTCTACTGACTACGAAACGACCTTGTGACCACTATTCAGGCTGAAAAATTATAATATTTCATTCACTTTACACTATTTACTAATTTCATTCATCAATACATTCTATTGAATTTGAGCCACAGAACAGCTAAAAGGACACAGTTTAAACTGCGGAAAATATGCCACAATCTTTCCTTTGCCTTACAAAATATACAGCGATCAAACGCATTGACACATGCAAAGCTTACGATCAAAAGTACCAGAAGCCGAACAAATTATTGATTTTTTCTCTGAGCTACTCCTTCATTCTGTCAGAAGACAGCCAACAAAGAAACCACCTACAGTCAAATATCACCATATTTAACTTCCTAAAAAGCATCTCTTGGGCTGCAATCAAACAAATATATATACCACAATTCTATCATCAATTACATGAAAAAAAAATATCAGTCAATCAGTTTCAGATATGGGGACAGTTACTGATTTATAATTTTGTTATTGCGATATTGTTTTACAATTTATATGTATTTTGACAATTTTATGTACATGTTTATTAAAGGTTTTATTTAAGACTGTATGTAAGTATGTGTAGGGTCGTAGTTTTTTTATGCTTTAACTTATGTTTTTAGCTTTTGCATGCGGAGTTAAAATAAGTAAATGGTACGCTTATTTTTAAACATAATAAATAACAGAAAAGCATGTAATTTGACATTTTTCTGCCTGTGTTTAATGATGCTTGCTTTGGCTTGAGTTAATGAGCAGCATCGTGATCCCTTAAAGCCCTTGCCATTTGTCCCTTTGAGGCAGTGATGGATGTCTAGTATGTGTTTGGGTACTTCTTGAGTGGTCCGTATTTCCAACAGCTTTTTAAGTGCCACTACACTTGTACAATCTCACGTAATCTTAGGTTGCATCACAAAGCCTTTTAGGTTGCATCACAAAGCATCTTAGATTACATCACACAGCATCTTAGATTACATCACACAGCATCTTAGATTACATCACACAGCATCTTAGATTACATCACACAGCATCTTTGATTACATCACAAAGCATCTTAGATTACATCACACAGCATCTTAGATTACATCACAAAGCCTTTTAGGTTGCATCACACAGCATCTTAGATTACATCACACAGCCTTTTAGGTTGCATCACAAAGCCTTTTAGGTTGCATCACAAAGCATCTTAGATTACATCACAAAGCATCTTAGATTACATCACAAAGCATCTTAGATTACATCACAAAGCATCTTAGATTACATCACAAAGCATCTTAGATTACATCACAAAGCATCTTAGATTACATCACAAAGCATCTTAGATTGCATCACACAGCCTTTTAGGTTGCATCACAAAGCATCTTAGATTACATCACAAAGCCTTTTAGGTTTTGCATCACAAAGCATCTTAGATTGCATCACAAAGCATCTTAGATTACATCACAAAGCATCTTAGATTACATCACAAAGCATCTTAGATTACATCACAAAGCCTTTTAGGTTGCATCACAAAGCATCTTAGATTGCATCACAAAGCATCTTAGATTACATCACAAAGCATCTTAGATTACATCACAAAGCATCTTAGATTACATCACAAAGCCTTTTAGGTTGCATCACAAAGCATCTTAGATTACATCACAAAGCCTTTTAGGTTGCATCACAAAGCATCTTAGATTACATCACACAGCCTTTTAGGTTGCATCACAAAGCATCTTAGATTACATCACAAAGCATCTTAGATTACATCACAAAGCATCTTAGATTACATCACAAAGCATCTTAGATTACATCACAAAGCATCTTAGATTACATCACAAAGCCTTTTAGGTTGCATCACAAAGCATCTTAGATTACATCACAAAGCATCTTAGATTACATCACAAAGCATCTTAGATTACATCACAAAGCATCTTAGAGATACATCACAAAGCATCTTAGATTACCTTCACCAAAGCATCTTAGATTACATCACAAAGCATCTTAGATTACATCACAAAGCATCTTAGATTACATCACAAAGCATCTTAGATTGCATCACACAGCCTTTTAGGTTGCATCACACAGCATCTTAGATTACATCACACAGCCTTTTAGGTTGCATCACAAAGCCTTTTAGGTTGCATCACAAAGCATCTTAGATTACATCACAAAGCATCTTAGATTACATCACAAAGCATCTTAGATTACATCACAAAGCATCTTAGATTACATCACAAAGCATCTTAGATTACATCACAAAGCCTTTTAGGTTGCATCACAAAGCATCTTAGATTACATCACAAAGCCTTTTAGGTTGCATCACAAAGCATCTTAGATTACATCACAAAGCATCTTAGATTACATCACAAAGCATCTTAGATTACATCACAAAGCCTTTTAGGTTGCATCACAAAGCATCTTAGATTACATCACAAAGCATCTTAGATTACATCACACAGCATCTTAGATTACATCACAAAGCCTTTTAGGTTTGCATCACAAAGCATCTTAGATTACATCACAAAGCCTTTTAGGTTGCATCACAAAGCATCTTAGATTACATCACAAAGCATCTTAGATTACATCACAAAGCATCTTAGATTACATCACAAAGCATCTTAGATTGCATCACACAGCCTTTTAGGTTGCATCACAAAGCATCTTAGATTGCATCACAAAGCCTTTTAGGTTGCATCACAAAGCATCTTAGATTGCATCACAAAGCATCTTAGATTACATCACAAAGCATCTTAGATTACATCACAAAGCATCTTAGATTACATCACAAAGCCTTTTAGGTTGCATCACAAAGCATCTTAGATTGCATCACAAAGCATCTTAGATTACATCACAAAGCATCTTAGATTACATCACAAAGCATCTTAGATTACATCACAAAGCCTTTTAGGTTGCATCACAAAGCATCTTAGATTGCATCACAAAGCATCTTAGATTACATCACAAAGCATCTTAGATTACATCACAAAGCATCTTAGATTACATCACAAAGCCTTTTAGGTTGCATCACAAAGCATCTTAGATTGCATCACAAAGCATCTTAGATTACATCACAAAGCATCTTAGATTGCATCACAAAGCATCTTAGATTACATCACAAAGCCTTTTAGGTTGCATCACAAAGCATCTTAGATTACATCACACAGCCTTTTAGGTTGCATCACAAAGCATCTTAGATTACATCACAAAGCATCTTAGATTACATCACAAAGCATCTTAGATTACATCACAAAGCATCTTAGATTACATCACAAAGCATCTTAGATTACATCACAAAGCCTTTTAGGTTGCATCACAAAGCATCTTAGATTACATCACACAGCCTTTTAGGTTGCATCACAAAGCCTTTTAGGTTGCATCACAAAGCATCTTAGATTACATCACAAAGCATCTTAGATTACATCACAAAGCATCTTAGATTACATCACAAAGCATCTTAGATTACATCACAAAGCATCTTAGATTACATCACAAAGCATCTTAGATTGCATCACACAGCCTTTTAGGTTGCATCACAAAGCCTTTTAGGTTGCATCACAAAGCAACTTAGATTACATCACAAAGCATCTTAGATTGCATCACACAGCCTTTTAGGTTGCATCACACAGCCTTTTAGGTTGCATCACAAAGCATCTTAGATTACATCACAAAGCATCTTAGATTACATCACAAAGCATCTTAGATTACATCACAAAGCCTTTAAGGTTGCATCACAAAGCCTTTTAGGTTGCATCACAAAGCATCTTAGATTGCATCACACAGCCTTTTAGGTTGCATCACAAAGCATCTTAGATTACATCACAAAGCATCTTAGATTACATCACAAAGCATCTTAGATTGTGTCACAAAGCATCTTAGATTACATCACAAAGCATCTTAGATTGCATCACAAAGCATCTTAGATTACATAAAAAACATCTTAGATTGCATCACAAAGCATCTAAGATTACATAACAAAGCATCTTAGATTGCATCACAAAGCATCTTAGATTACATCACAAAGCATCTTAGATTACATCACAAAACATCCTAGATTGCATCACAAAGCATCTTAGATTGCATCACAAAGCCTCTTAGATTGCATCACAAAGCATCTTAGATTGTGTCACAAAGCATCTTAGATTACATCACAAAGCATCTTAGATTACATCACAAAACATCCTAGATTGCATCACAAAGCATCTTAGATTACATCACAAAGCATCTTAGATTACATCACAAAGCATCTTAGATTACATAACAAAGCATCTTAGATTGCATCACAAAACATCCTAGATTGTGTCACAAAGCAGGTGTCAGGTGACATAGCAATTTTCCACCCTGTGCATCTTATTTCTTTGTTTGTTGTTTTACATCCCACCTTAAGTTTTACATTTATATTGAGATGTCACCAGCTTTAGGTAGAGTGCTACAAATTTTGACCTGTGCTATGGACTGACGCCAATGTAGTGAGGGTTCTTTTATGTGCTACGCCTTCCAAGACACGGGACCTCAGTTTAAAGTCACTTTGTATGCCGAGCTTTTGATGAAGGAACAGCCAGCACCCCTTTTAAAGTCTTTGGTATGACCTGATTTGGGAACTGTACTGGGACCTTCTACTTGCAAGTCAAACGCTCTAACACTAGACCACTGCATGTGGTCTAATTGGTACAATCTTTAAAACAATGAAAAGTACAGGTGTACCATTTTACAGTTAATTGAGATATAATTAGTATAGCGATGACCTTCTCTTTCCATGAATTGTACCATAGTCTACATGTGTTTGTCATACCAATACTCTGATATGTAAGGGCATACTCTACTAATGATCATTTCATGTACAGCCAACTACATACTAGGAGAAATAAGGACTGACTGTGTTTAAAGACAAGATTTGACAAATTTTACAGTCAGTGTATTGACCTTCACTGTTCCTAACATGTTGATCTTTCTGATGGTATTACATATGAAACTATATAAATTGATTGTGACCAGAGGATAAATATATTCCCACTGACCTAGTTTGGCGTGGACTGTGGACTGGTTCATTCTCACTTGTACAACTTTTTGAAAATTATATTACCACTTGTACAACCAAGTAAAATTTCACACCTGTGTCTAACAAGTTTTAATCACACACAACTTAGATGGAGTTCTGCCTTACCTGTTAGTTTAAGCATATTTTATTCATAATAATTGGCAAAATATCGCAATACACAAAATCATAGTAGACAAGGGATTTGTAAAAAAAGATTTATATTAATTCATAGATTATAAGTAATTATCTGTCTTTACCTGTTCAAAACTAATTTACTGAAATTTCTGAAAGTTACACAAGTGGGAGGAAACCTTGTGCACTTAAGTTTGACCAGTCAGCAGGGATTGTCAACTTATTCATGACACCTAGTCCCAACTCTGGTTGATTTGATTTGATTTTTTGTTTTACGCCATACTCAACAATTTTTCAGTCATATGATGGCATCCAATTCTATTGGTGGAGGAGAAACACCGGTTACCCAGGAAAAGACCACCGACCTTCCGCAAGAAAACTGGCAAACTTTCCCACTTAAATGTAATTCGAAAATGACCCTAGCAGGATTCGAACCAGAGGTGAGAGGCCTTGTGATTTAAAGCGCAATGCTCTAACCACTCGGCCACGGAGGCCCCCCGCCTAACTCTGGTAAATAAATGAAACTTTTCAAATAAGAGGATATGATTAACTTAACTCATCAAGGCATCAACCCCTGCAGTCACATTTAGACTCACCCAGATCAATAACTAGCATGGTCTACTTTCATAATTCAGGAGTGAACAAGTTTATATTGCATGTAAAATTATCATAATTTTTTTTTTCTAAATCATACAAATGTACATCCCTGAATTCTCACAGTGGACTTAACCATTCTTTGAAATGGACAGGTCCAAATGTGACTTTTTAAATTTAGAATATTTTCAAGTCTGACAATAATCTTCACTTATTAGGTATTAATTTTGAAATTGCATAAATTTCAAACTAGCAAATCAATATTTAGAGTTATCATCTAAAGATACATTCTTTATAAAACTAAATTTTTACTTAGATTTAATTTTTTCTCTCCATCTCATATATTCCAGATAAAAAAATTAAAGTAGGTAGACCTATGAATGTTTTTTTTTTTTAATTAACTATAAATTTATTTGTTTCATATTAAAACAAAAATAAAAAGTTCAACAAATTTTCGCATTTTTAATGGAATCCATTGAGAAGACACCGACACACCATTACCATGTCTAAAGGGAAATAACTCTTAGTCTTCTCTATAAAATTTTAAAATATTCTTTTAAAAAACTATTTATCGCAGATACTGATCCAGACACGACTCTCTCTCTCTCTCTCTCTCTCTCTCTCTCTCTCTCTCTCATATAATTAAGTTGAAATGGTATAGCATTTGATAGGTAGGCTTAGATCCCCAAGTGTTGGGTAGCGATCTACCTACAGACTACAATACACAAGGCTTGTCAGACTACTGTGTAATCTTATATGAGCCTTTGTATGTCCAGATTGTTTGCTTTCAACGTAAAAACAGATATCCGATAAAAATAACTAAGGTTTGTATTAATAGGACTAACTTCTACAGTGGTGATGGCAGTAGGGGTTGAAATAGCCGAATTTCTGCCCCGATTTTAAGATACTTTTTTTGGTAAAATAAAGCCCATAAAATGTAACCGAACTAATTCACCCCTGAATACACATTTGTACTGGTCTAAGTCATTGATTTACAGAAGAGCCCATTGTTTTTCAGGGGTTGATCAGTTATAATCGGGGCAGAAATTCGGCCTAGGTCTGAAACTGATTATTCTACGGTCATTTTCTTCCATCTCAGGAAACAAACCTGGATAGATATTGATTTTCCAGAGGGGGGAATTGCCTTACATTGTTCAATGTTTTGTCTTAATATACAATCATTTCTAAAATATGGTTACCTTTATCACTGATTATTTCCTTTCTTCATTGCTAAGTACAAACAGCTGCTTTGGAACTCTAGATCTAGCGTTGATATTCACAAAGTCGTCAGTTTTCTGGCCTATATCGATGGAAATGCTACACCACGTGACTTTCAACTCATCGAACATGCAGAACAACGACAGAACAAACTCGTGTGCAATGTACATTTGCCTTATCTGTATCGACTATTGTCAACTGCCATATGATGTTGCTATAGACATGAGTGTGTTCGAAAAGAATACTTCTTGTTATTAACAACTAGGCCGAAATTCTGCCACGATTTTAAGTAACTTTCTCTTGCTGATCCAACATTCAATCTGATTTACTAGCGGATTGCTAGGCGTATTTTGGCGTCTGGAGGCAGAAAAATGCATCTACGGGCTTCCATATTTTAAAAATTATCAGAAAAATTCGTAAAACCCGACCCCCTAATGAAATATTGCCTAATAATTAATCCAACGCATAGAAATATGTGCAGTGACTAGGGAGAGTGTGGCCACTAAAGTTGATAAAAACCTCGCTCCGCTCGGCGAATAATTTTTAAATTTATACCCCTAATTTAATCCTCACTTTGCTTTGATAAAATATGGATTTGATAACAGTTTTTAAAAAGTACAATTTTGTGTCACCAGCCTCAAAACCACCCCACTTTTCAAATTCTCTAGATCCGCAACTGTAAAAGGCATACGAAAACATTTTTTTTTTTTAAATCGGAAACATTTTCATAAAAAAGAAATTTGGCCCCCACTTTTGATTTGCTTCATACGGCACTGAACTTTATAGGGAATACTTCTGAGCGACCTGCAATATTGAATTGTCCATAAGGCAGATAACTTAGGCAGATTGGACTAGATAACACTGCCCAGGAGTCGTTGACTTAAAAAAAAAAAACCTATTCCTATACGAGCGGTATGTAAAGGCCATTCCAGGTTTTTTAATGTTAAGCGTCCACTCTAAATTCAAAAACCTATCTTTCTATCAGGAAAAAATAAAACACAAAACAACAGAAAAACAAGACATTTTTATGGGAACAAATACAATTGTATGCAAATTTATGTATTTTCCTATAAAAATGATATGTTGACAAAAGAAAAACCTATCTTTCTATCAGGAAAAAATAAAACACAAAACAACAGAAAAACAAGACATTTTTATGGGAACAAATACAATTTTATGCAAATTTATGTATTTTCCTATAAAAATGATATGTTGACGAAAGAAAAACTTATAAAAACCATATCTTTGGCACATACTAATAAATAAAAATATATTTACCTTAACTTTCAATATAACACATTCTGTTAGTATTTTATCCTCATACATGTAATGTTATCGATTTTACGGCTTCAGGTACTAAACTCTGGCATAGGCTACAATAAATGGATACGGAGCGAGCCTCTTTTTAACCTATGTATCATTCTCAAAATACGAAAACAAAGTACTGTCGTCATCTTATCATCAACATCAGCAGCAGCAACAACAACAGCAACATTAGCATCATCATCATCATTATCGTTATCGATTTATTTACGTCTTTAAGTACTAAACCCCGACATACAATACAGTAAACCATTTCATTCCTCTAGCGCATGTAACATTGTCATACGAAGAAAAAAAAAGTAATGTCGTTATCGTATCCGTATCATCGTCGTCGTCGTTGTCGTCATCGTCATCATCATCATCATCATCAATTTGATATACGATTTCAATTCTAAACATGGACATACGATAAAGTAGATCATTTCATTTCTCAAACCTACGAAACATTGTTTGAATGTCGATATATTATCTTCACAAATTGCTACCAGTTTTGCGTTTACATGTAAATCTAGGCTACTAAAACCCTTGCCAAAATTCAAGTCTAGCAGGGTAGAACTACCACTTTGTCGTCGGGTGATAAATTAAATATCGGGCATAAATTAATAGATGCATAATTACGCAGATGCAGGCTATCAACCACTGGACGGATATATTTTAGGGGTATTTTACCCTTCCATCCATTTCAATTTCGTGAAATACGATTGTAAATAAAGAGATGAAATCTAAACTTATCATTTGCAGTAATGATTTATATCCATTCGTTGTTTATGCTCAATGGTTCTGACACAAGTTCGCTTTTTGGTATTGAGACTTTTCTTTTGATTTTACAAAATTAAAGTTTTCTTGAAATTCATTTCATGTGGGACTGACAACAGTCGTGAGATAAAAAAAAATCACAGACACTAAAGTATTAATCGAAGGAAGGTTTATAAGACAACATACAAATCAGGTGAAAACTGGACATACGTGGATATCTAAAGACCCAGAGGTGGGAACAGGTGTCATGGGGTAGTAAGCTTGTCGACCGGTCGCACCTGCCGTGAGTCCACAGTTAAATGAAATAATGAAAAATGAGTTCTCGTTATAATCAGTAAAGACGATTCAACGACCACTATTGAACATTTCACTTAGTGAAACATGGAAATTGCAAACGAGGTCACTGTACCGATCGTAATTTACGAACTTTTCTTGATATCCCTGTAGCAACAACTGATCAGTAAGTAGTCTGCCTCTGTACATGAAATGTTCATATGTTGAACACGCCCTGGCATATCGAATCACCTAGGAGATATTATTCAGAGCATTATAAGAAGTATTCGTTTGTAACTACAATTTTTCCTAGATTAATCTGAATGCTCTAAATGTTTAGTAGTTGACTTACAGTCATTGGTAGAACATTTACTTTGTATTGCAATGCTCTCTTGACCTCTGCGATAAGGTTAGTTGCGCCAGTCTATCAACACTGCATTATCTCTATGTTCTTTTTCATGTGTTGCAGTTGATTATACTGTGTCCGGATGGATGTGAGAGAGTTACTCTTGCGAAACAATATGGTGGAGTTCCCCTCTCAGTAATGTTAGATAGTATTTTGGAACGCGACCATATACAGTGACTCCCTTTCACCAATCGGATCAAAAACATAATAATGACCTCTTCACCGAGCTTGACCCTTTCACCAAATTCGAAGGGTTTCCATGTAACATTTGCGATGGATATGGCATGCTAACTGGGAACGCCGAGTCCTTCCGGATACCTGATATCACCCCTATTGGGATTAGCAGTTGTTCTTCGTGTTGAGACCTATATTTCAATTAATTTCTCGTATTCTTATGGACTTGCAGTTTCGATTCTTCACTTTTACTTATTTTACAACCGCTTGTGGCGGTCTAGTGGTAGACCGTTCGACTCGCAAGCGGAAGGTCCCGGGTTTGATTTCCGAACCGGATCGTACTGAAGACTTTAAAAATGGTAGTGACTTTTCCTTCGCCAAGCGCTCGGCATACGAAGTGAAAGTCATGAGACTTTTGGATGACAGTAAAAACCGAGGTCACGTGTCACGAAGGCGTGGCAGGTAAATGTACCCTCGCTGCATTGGCGTCAGTCCATAGCACAGGCCAAAATGTGTAGAACTTCACATAAAGCTGGTGACATCTCAATATAAGTGAAAAATTCTTGACGGAATGTAAAACAACAAACAAACAAACAAAACAAAAACAAACTTATTCTACACTTGACAATAACAGATGCTATGGTATTTTGTGTATATATTATATAAAACGATGGATATTAAACATCGCTTCATGGTTCTATTGTAAAAGTTTGATATTTTCACTTAAACTTAAACTAATTATAGCGATTCTGGACCGTGGTTTTACGACGATGCTGGTCACCAAGATGTGCTATGTTTGTGTGACAATATGTTAATCGTTACAATGGCGATATTAAAAAAAAAACTTTGATATTTTACTGCTGCCGATGAAATTGAAATTATTCAAATACATGTATATTAATCATCCACTGGCAATAATATATACTCACACACCAACCCTTGTTATTGGCAAACTATACCATGTACCATATATTTGTTATTATAGATACATGTATTATCATTATAAATCCACGTTGAATTTTTTTTTTAACAGAAACAGGGGCAAAAATTTTGTTGTTTGCTATACGTATGTATAACTTTTATTCCCGCGTTATCAAATGTATCTATATGTCGTATTACAGATAGTTATCTCCTTACAATAATTATATATCGATATTTTGTCGCAATCCAGCTTGACATTCCGAGTTTCCATTCATAAAAGAACAGGTAACTTTGCTTGACATCCCAGTCTACCTTTCATAAAAGAACAGGTAACTTTGTTATAGTTGACTTCAGACCAGATAAATATTGTTATCGTTTTAAAACAAAGCGGCACTGTGTCCGTTAAAAAGACCTGCGTATAGCAATTCGGGTGGAACAGATTTAAACTGATTAAATTGAATTTAAATGAGATAGTTTTGGATGACTTAAACTTACACAATTATAGTTCTAGCACACGACTTTACGAATATCACATATGTTGTGATTTTAATTCTATAGACTCGTCTTCTGTTGGTCGTATAAAATCATATATTTCTGAAATAGTAACAGCATTTCAAAATGCAATATTAACATGAATCATGAACAAAGATCCAGTTTGCCCGTAAAAAATATCCAAATATCATCTCCTGGACTTCAGTCAATATCTAAAAAACCCGCTTCAGTTTTTATTCCGTGTATAAGTCGCAAAAGGATTTATCACGTACTTGTTGGCAAGAAATCAATGTACTTAGGAATATCCTCGGAAAAGATACAAAATGAATTATGGAGTAAGAACTCCGGAATTTGAAGGGATTGATGACCGTCCATTGGATGAGGGAATCGACTATGATGCTCCGACAGAGAAACCTATGGGTTTGCAAATTTATAGGAGTAAAAGTGAGATCAGCAAGCGAAGTTTGTGTTCAGCGAGAGGGAGTTACATGGAGCTAAGATCTAAGTGTAAGTAGAATTTATAATATGCATGGTATTGAAAACAAATAGCAATAGACAGTTCATAATCTTTACTCATTAATTTGTGGATTTTTTGCCAGTTGTCAGTAGGAAATGGCCAATATTCCGACAAGCGACGTGTGTGTTTGTGTGTGTGTGTGTGTGTGCGTGCGCGCGCGCGTGTGTGTGTGTGTGTGTGTGTGTCACATACACTGCTGATTGCAATTCCGTCGGAATCTTTCAATCTGTCCTCTAACTGTAAGAAACAAATTAGATATTGTTTTATAAGTTGCTTTTACTTATGGCAATACAATATGTAAAAAAAAAAAGCCTCCAGAAAGAGACGTCCAGGATACAATATACAAATCTGGTGAATATAGGACAAACACGGACCTCTAGAAATCCAGAGGTGGGATCAGGTTTCATGTAGGAGTAAGCATCCCCAAATGACCGGTCACACCCACAGTGAGTCCACAGTTAAATTCAAATGAAATATGCGAGGAATAGATCCATCCTCGTCACAATTGGTACAAGCGACCAGACAACTGCTACCGAACAGGTAACTCAACATTTCATATAGTGAAACTAGGTTATGATATTGGCACCAGATCCCAGCATGTTTTTTTTTCTACATACATGTTCGTCCTCTATTCATCATTTTGCTTTATAGACTTAGCCACTGGTGTGGTCTCTGTTTGACAATTGCATACGAACATACATACCGCCTGACGTAATTAAACCATAAACACCATTTCCAGGAATTATGATGTGGTATTCTGTATCTAACTGAACACATACTGTTAACTAATTTATAGCTTAACTGTTTATTTGTTTATTGTTGTTTAACGTCCCACTTAAGAATCTTTCACTTATATGGAGACGTCACCAAATGCCGGTGAAGGACTTCAAAATTTGGCCTATGCTCGGCACTTACGACCACTGAGCATTGGGGGTTCTTTAACGTGCCGACACCTTCTGTGGCACGAGACCTCGGTTTTACTGTCGCATCCGAACTACAATAAGTGAAGCATCGAGCAAGTGATGCAAACAATCCAGTCGAGCACGCTGTTACACATCATTTTATGTACTGTAGTTTTCAAATACTGTAAACTGAAGTTTCAAACGATCTGATTCCATTTAAAAACAAACTACCAGTGTGCTTCATAGATGCTGCAACTTGACACCAATTCGATAAGTCAGATATTGTTCGGATCTTTTTTTACTAAAACGATTGCAGAAAAGAGTACCAGTGATTACTGTATACAGGGAATTTTTTTTTTCCGCCCCTTTCGCCCTTATCGTGAGTGCGCGAATTCAAAACTGGGCGAATTCAAAATCGTAAATTCATCTATTTTTAATGATAAAAGTCTGGATGAATTTAAAACAGGGCGAAAATAACCCTGTATACTGTGTATTGTTTTCACCCAGAATGCAATTGATGAATCGTGTATAATATATGTCAACATTGTCCCAATCTTACCGTCGGTAAAATAGCCTTATTTGCGATAACTCTGTTTCACTAAATAAAATGTTGAGTTACCTGTTCGATAGCGTTTGTTCAGTTGTCTGTACCAATTATGACGAGGATTTGTTCCTCGCTTATTTCATTTGAATTTAATCGATGACGCACTATGAGTGTTACTGGTAAACAGGGAATGCTCACTCCTTCATGAAACCTCTGGATTTTCAGGGGTCCGTGTTTGTCAAATGTTCACCAGATTTTTATATGTATCCTGGACATCCTGAAGATTTATGCTTTGGTATCTGAGATTTTATATGAAGCGATGGTAATGTAGTATATTACAGAAAAAAAAACTTTGATTGTCATGTTCGTCTGAATAAAGTGGGTTTTCACTTTTGTATCAAAATGCCTTTAAAGTGTTTCGATTCGTTATCGTAATTCTATGAATGTATCTTTTTAACAGCACAGCATCTTCATGATATCACCGCGCCAACGGTACCAGAGTACGAAATGCCGCTACACAAAATACGGGGACTCCGTGGTCTGTATCAAGCAGCGCTCACTCAAAGCGGTATGTATCATAAAGCGAGATATTTTAAGTGCAAAATTAATTTTAGCGATTTTTGGGCAAGACAAAGATGCTCTATATTTTTTTTATGTGCACTAATATTGGTAAGCCAATATGACAAGAAATGCCAAACACAAACAAACTTCATTGTGTTCAAATCGCTAATTCTAAACTGCACAAAAACTTTCCCAACTGTAAAATGAGATTAATTGATATTGATTGCGCCAAAAAATCAATTATCATGACAGTATACATTGCTCCTTGGCGGATTTAATAAAATATTTTATCCTGAAATGCATCCAAAATGAGGGTGTGGTGATAAAATAATTTAGATCTAGCCCCACTATGAGTTCCATATATTAAAATATCAGTCTTGGGTGGGATGGTTCAAAACTTACCAACCGAAGCGTTAGCCGAGGTTGGGATATTGATTCATCCCACTGGAAACTGATTATTTTTCTCACAAATGGAAAGCTTGAACTCAGGTTTGTGTAAGTGTAAATCAGTTTGACCTGTTTTTATTTACCGCATCACTCACCACTGGTTCATCCACCTCAAACCTCAAATAAATATAAACCCGTAATATACACATATATATATTTATCTCCTTTCAAACAAATATGGTAAGATTTTTGTGCAACTGACAACAAATTCAAACATAGTTTTTCAATGCATTACCAACATGAAAAACTCCTTGATCCGCCATGTTTACAAAACAATGCGTGTAGGGATACCAGGTGTTCGGGATCAGGTGTTCCGGATATACTTTTGCAGTAGAGGTAAAATTGGGATAAGGCTATCCGAGGTGTGGGATAGAGTTATATCACATCTTGAGTGGCTAACGTAAATTCCCAGTATACTGATTGTGGTTGCCTAGTGTAGGGCGTTCGACTCGTAAGGGGAAGGTCCTGGTTGCGATTCCCGGCAATGGGTCATACCATAGACTCCATCCTTCGCCAAGTGCTAGTTATTCGAAGTGAAAGTTATAATTGAAAAATTGCCAAACTACATGTGGAAGGCCGATGGATTTATTACCATGGAACTATGTTTTAAACATTACTCCCCCCCCCCCCGCCCATCCTCCCCCGCCGTCAAAACCTGGATATCATCTTACAAGTACAAAATTGTTGAGTGCTATGTCAAACATCTATAGAGCAACAATAATTATTTAGACGCATAAACAAAACAATGTCTTTATTCAGAACTTTAACAAAGTACACTGTATCGTATGTTTAATTAAATTTTAAAAATCTAATAAAGCACGCAATCAATTCTTCATTTGTTTATTGTGTATGTACTCTTGTTTGATGTGATAACATTAAATAAATTGTTTGTTAGTAACAAACATGGTTTATGTACATGATAATGTGCAGAACTGAAATTCGGTTTACGACAAAATAATGTTTATTCTACGTTATCGGAAAAAAGTAACATTTAATTGAGCATTCTGGCCTAATTTCATTCTTACGATAATATTAATAAAACTTTAATTTAATTCAATTTATATAAGTTTATTTATGTGGCAATTATATAAAAATTGCCCGGGATCTCAATCGTCGGTGAGTTTGCTATAGTGATTAAAAATGTTTTCCTTAAACATGACACAAGCATACCGCAGTACCTAAACTTTTTAACAGTATCCATAATGAAATTAACTGAATATCATGAATTAGTCTTCAAATAAAGTATTTAGGCATTTGTTTCATAACCTATCAAGATACATAAAATGACATAAAAATACACATATGTATATCCTTAAGGGGCAAATATATTTCAAGATGCATATTAAGTAAATCTACGATTAATTGATCAGTTTGAATGAGGCAAACTGTTTTTGTTTGTATTTTTTTAAATTCAGTGGGCCTCTTGTTAATTCAGTCGTGTTTAATTTGTTTGATTGCTATGAATACATTTTAACTTATGCTATGAACTGATGCCAATAAAAATCAGGGGCCTGTTTTAAGAAGAAGTCGTAAGTCCTAAGTCGTAAGTGTTAAGTTATTTGATCTTAAGACAAAACATAAGACCGTTTTATCAACACTACCCTAACTCATGTCTTAAGATATGTATGTCTTCAAATAAGATCTTGATAGTTTATGAGTATTTTACCTGCTACATTTACAAAGGTAAATTATGACACATACAAGAATAAGTTTGATCTATGTCAGATCTATGTACATAAAGACCTCCTGGGTCGTAGTCCTATCTTTGTAAAACGACCGTAAGTCATGATGGTTAAGTCTTTGTAAAACGGTCGTAAGTCGTAAGTCACTGGTCCTAAGTCTTTGTAAAACGGTCGTAAGTCGTAAGTGTGGTCCTGAGACCAAGTCTAAGACTTAGGACCTTTCGTAAAACGGGCCCCAGAGTTCTTTTAGCGTGACACGGTACCTCGGATTTCAGTCTTACTTAAATAACACGTGACTTTCAGCTCCCGTGCCAAGCGGAGGAATGGTCAGCACGTTTTAAATGTCCTGGTACTTGAAGTTGAACGCTTTTCCTCTAAACAACCACAAGCTATTAAGATTCGAGAAAGAAAGTTATTAAACGTTCTAAACATACAAAAAGATAAGTACATAAAACAGACAGACCAAACCAACATGCACCTTATATTTGATATCAGACCGGGGTATAAAATATAATACTTCAGTAAATGAGTTTTATTTCTTACAGTGTTCTTTTCCTTAATGACTAGCATTTTATCATAAATCAATAGAACATAGATTCTAGATCTATGTTATAAAGGACTGCCAGTTAACATGCATTAGTAACATTTACAATTATAACTTGTTTGAGAATTGTGAATTTTGTTATGTATTTTCAGATCCTGTGAAGAAAATTGCAATTCAGCGTTTTCTAAAAAGAGAGTCCAGTGTATACAAGTCTCGCAATGAGTCGTTGATCATTCGAAGCGGAACCAGAAATTCCCAGGAAGTTCAAAATAAACCGTTTAAGAATTTTTTCGGCTCAGGTATCCGCAGAGAGGTAACACTTCCAGCAATTCATTTACATACTGAAATAACACGTAAACCTATACAAAAACCACCAAAAATAGTAATAGATGCATGTAGTCCTGTTCCAACTCTGCCACAAAGAGCAAAGACAGACTCCAATTTACTGAGGCGGCCAGCCACCAGGTCTGTTGAACCTCTTGGGATAAAGGACCCATTGTTTGAAAAATTTACAAAGACAATAGATTTGAAACAGAAGAAATTTCGATGTCCGACAGAGCAAAACACCTATTACGAAGATAAATATCCCCTTTTGCTACATGCAAAACCAGAGGAGGTAGTGTCCCCCAAACGCAAAAAGGTCATATCCGAGGAGGTTATACAGGCGCAGCAGGAAGAAGTTCAACGTAGACAGAAAGTGAGGTCACGTGTCTCCAATCTACATGCAGCTGTAGATGATCTTGAAAGGGAGACGGAAGACATAGACTTCCGAACAGAATTACGTAATACTATTTTCGATCCCACTACGTTTCCGTGGAATGAAACTCGGTATTCTGCAGAAATAATATCAGAGGAACCCAAAGAGCCTTCGGAAATGTCCGATACTGAATCGGAAGCTTCTAGTGGAAGTCCAACCTCGTCTTCGTAGGATATTATTTGGACAAATATTCTGGTCTTAGATCATATGAACGTATATGTATGATAAATAGTAAATACTATCCGAAAGTACCTCATGTGACACATCCCATTTTGACTAGACGTACACCACACCTTTTTTTTGGCATAAATATCATAGCATAAGTAATATTTTCAGGAAATTGTTACTTCTAATATCTCAATGGCGTATATGAACGACATATTATGGGATACACAGGAATAGTTAAACAAACAATTAAAACATTTTGCTCATCGTCTGTTAAATCCAAAATTTGGAAGTTTATTTCGAGACAAAGCCAAAGGCCATGCTTGCTCATCCAGCTGATGTTGATGCTCTTTGTCAAAAATAATAATAATCAATTGATGTCCAAGCAGCGATATATAAATTCTAACAATGTTAAGCGTTATATATCGCTGATATCATTTTAATATTTCAAAATATCTAATTAAATATATTTGGAATGTTTTGATAATGAATGCATTTCTATGTCAATGGCATATCAGGTTTTGTAAATGAAAACATAGCGATTGATTTTAAAACGCATACAAAGTAGCATACTTTCCGTAAATGTTTGTGGTGGCATCTTTGTAAATTAAAGCCATAAATACTATGTCAAAATCGCATTGAAAAAAAAATGGTTATTCGTGTGACAAAATTTATCACGCCTAACAAGATTCAAGATTCATTTATAGATATCGTGCCGACAAATCACTAGAAATATACCTATCCTTTCTGTATTCCTGAAGAATCATTTTAATTACAATCTACAATAACTTATTTTAATTATTAATTAAAATTATATGTAAGACTGCTTTAAATCAGTTATAAATATTTTATTATAAATCTACATGTATCAGGTACTATGAATTTGCTGGCTCAGTCGGTAGCGCGCTCGACTCTTGATCGTGAGGTCGCGAGTTCGAGTCCAGCCGGCGGCAGGTTGGTTTCCTGTCCTTCGGATGAGACAGTAAAACTCGAGGTCCCGTGTCGCAGTAGGTGTCGGCACGTTAATGAACCCTCACTGCTCAATGGCCGTAAGTGCCGAGCATAGGGCAAAATTTGAAGCCCTTCACCAGCATTTGGTGATGTCTCCATATGAGTGAAAGATTCTTGAGTGGGACGTTAAACAACAATAAACAAACAAACAAAACTATGAATTTGCATCGGGATTAATTATTAGTTTAACAAACGAATTGCAACAGAATTTTTCGACGTTATTATTAAACAGATTTTTATTCTCGTTTAGGGAAACAGGTTTACATTTGAAATTGGTATGAACAGTTTCATTTGAACAATTGAAACTCGAATGATAAACAATGTACTGTACAGCGTATTATCTGAACTACACAAAGAAGATGAAGTCTGTCGATGGTTTTGCTATAACAGTTGTCTCCCTTTCTTTTTCGAGCAATAAATGTAAGAGTTGTTCTCACGTCTGTATATCGGAACCGAGTGGAAATCGATACGAGCAAAACGTCTTGTAATGTCTGTATAAAACACTGGCTCAACACAGATGGTAAGAGTGTTTACCTCGCAAGTGAAAGGCCCGGGTTCAATGCCAGGTCACGACCCTACTTGAGACATTAAAGGGGCATTACCTGTGCTTTTTTTTCAAAAACAAATTGTTTTCCGTTTTATTACTTAGATTGGTATACAATAACAAAAACGAGATATACACAGGCATACGCATTCTTGAATTTAAATTTAATTGCAATTGATTAACTCAACCTTACTATTCGTATATGAACACCACACTGGATCTGACCTTATTTTCACAAAATATATATAGAAATATAAGATTTTTATCCTGTGTATAGTTCTATTTTGTTATTGTTCATTAAATACAAGTAGTAAAAAAGTAGAAAAAATCGAAATATTTTATTAGTTTTTGGTATACACAGCTAATGCCCCTTTAAAACAGATAGTGACTGTACGTAAGCCTGGCGATCAGAGTGGCAGGTAAAAGAACACTCACTCTATTTTAATCAACTCACAAATCAGGTGTCACTTCTCCGAAAATTTGTGTCGTCTCCATACAAGTGAAAGATTCCCGGTGGCACGTAAGATAACAAAAAACATAAAATAAAACTCCGGGGATGAATTAGATGTCTTGCACACCTATACTCCGATTCGCATTACCATGGCGGGGCGGAGTAACCTTTTGATTATCATACGGACGAGTCTATTCACTTTTCGGTTATGACAAGATGCACGGAAAAAAAAATTTATTCCTCACTGGATAATACCTTATGTATAGTGACAAGTAGGAACGATAACTCTTGTCAGTATAATTTTAATGTTATGCTTTATATGGATACTCTCTTATGTATAGTGACAAGTAGGAACGATAACTCTTGTCAGTATAATTTTAATGTTATGCTTTATATGGATAATCTCTTATGTATAGTGACAAGTAGGAACGATAACTCTTGTCAGTATATTTTTAATTTTATGCTTTTATTATGATTTACAATGTAAACTCGTCCATATAAAAAAAAAGGATTCACTAGACTTCACTCCATCAGGTTATATTAATTTTGTTATACGTACAGGAGAAAATAAAAGCGTAAATTACTGTTATGGTTTTGGTGATATATACATACCAAAAAAGATCTCATAGCATCTGTGGAAATGGATATCGATTTTATTACTTTTGTCTCGTAGTAGTTTTCAGACTGACACACCAGGGCCAAGTTATTCAAAAGGTTATTAACACGGGTACTTTTTAAAAATGTCTTAGTGTTTTATAGATTAACAAACAAGGCGTTTTTAAAATAACACTGTGTAGACGTTAATTTTAATTAAGTACCATGTGACGCATCAATTCTAATTATTCTACCAGCACATTTTAATACTTTGATATTTCAAACATCTGGAATGTTGGACACGACAAGACCGATATCTGATGTTAGGCCAAATTTAAACATGATATAAACATAAATGGCCAACATTTAACTGGCCAAAAAATAACCCTTCATTTTATGACCAAATTTGCCAAATTTTAGCGACACCAAATTTTCTCAGTTTACGGTAACAGTGGTCGAATATTCCTTCCAAACACCTGGTCCCATCCCGTTTAGGAGGCGCAACTTTCTTCATGTTGAGACCGTTATTATATCCACTTTGTCAAATGGTTATTTGAGATTCGTATCTTTATTTTCACTTCACTTACACGGCTTTTGTGATCATTTGAGGTATACGAGGGATCTTCCGGGATCGATTTACATAAAAACACCTACTCATGTTAAAAACAACACAAAAAATCAACCGATATATTGTTGTTGTATATTATGCCAAAGTGCATGTGTAAAATTAAGAATATAAAAATATGTAAATTATGTATCTAATGAACAGACAAAATTAATCAGATGAATACAGATTATTTGTCTATTTGGATTTCCAAAGTGTAAAATATTTCTAATATAAAATACGGGACATTGAATAAAAAAGAGAATATAAAAAGACAACCATGAAATAAAATGGAGATATGTGAGCTGCCGAATTGACATTGTTTGTACAGAGGTATGTAGTTTTGTCAACAAACTGAATCCTTCCGTCTAACCCGGTATATATTGGAGACGATTCCTGGATATATTCCGTAAAAGCATCACTGTCCAAATCCCCTGTAAAATGAAGGAAAGCGTCATTATCATTTATGTCCAATGTACATGTAGTTGATTTATTAAACATAGAATTTATCAAGCCGAAGATGGATCTACTCGATTTTTTTCTATTACCATTCCATTTAGAAATATTATAAAGATAATTTCAATGTTGTAGTTCACAAAAAATGGACCAAATGCTTAAAATGGTCGTTTCTGTTAATTAGACTTCTTCAGTTGAGTGCAAATTCTTCAGTTGTCTTGTTATGATCAGCAAAATTCCTTTAAAACACATGATTTTCTTGTCAGAGATGTTAAAGTGATCAAAATTTTAAATCTCCAGAAATATTTTATAAGGATCCATCTAGATTCGTCACAAATTCACATTGATATTTCAAATGTATTTTCAGAGATATTTCAAAGTGTATCAATATAAACCCTCTGCTTTATATCCCCGACAGAAATATTTTATAAGGTATTCATATAAATCATGGGCACAAATTCGGATTACCTATTGAAGGGTTTTTTAAATCCCTTGTGCATACTTTCTAAATTGAACCTGTAATAAAGGTCAAAATTTCTGCAGTCACGATATATATATATATATATATATATATATATATATATATATATATATATATATATATATATATATATATATATATATTCTGTGAATATCTGGGCTTGGCACCATAAAACGTGAAAATATACTCAAGTCTGAGAATATTCTCAACTTGGCCTTCTCAGCCAATCAGATTTCAGGATTAGCCAATGTTGAGTAACATTTTCTGACTTAAGAAATTCTTAAGTTTTATGGTGCCAGGCCCAGAATTGTATTGCTAATTGAGTACACTCACCAATAATATGATCTTGAATAGCATTATCCTTTATCATTGTGTATCCATCTCCACCACCCAGGACAAAATCCGATAACACAATGTTATAAAATCTCTTGTGATCCAAGTCAAGAAACTCTGGAACGGGACACTCAGCACAAATGACTTTAAGTTCCACTACACGACTGTTGACAGGCTGTTTTAAATCATACTTGACTCTGATACCTGAAATGCGATGAAAATCGATTCAAGATCAACTGCAGTGAAATGCTATATATTTTTGTCTTTTCTTACTCCAGCAAACACCAATTATTCTTACTCCAGCAAACACCTAATTTTTCGAGTCCCCGACGGAGACACTATGCCAGTTTCGTATTTATCCTTAACATATATATTGACTTTTTTTTTCTCTCATATGTAAGAAATATAATTTTTAAATGTGTCAAATTTTATCGGTCAGTGACACCAGTTTACTTATCAATTTTGCAGGTTTTCGAGTTGTAAAAAGAATCATAACTTTTAATGTAATAAATACTCAGATACAAAGTATAAATCAATAGGATGTCCAGGACATAGACACTATGGCGTAGTTTCGTATGGAGGAGTAAGCATCTCCTTTCGACATATACAGTCATTGCTGTTGAGGAGTGTTTCCTTGCACAATGGTATATTGTAACAACCGCCAACGAAAAGGCAATAATGTTTTAGTGAAACAGAGTGCAAACAAGACTTTTGTACCGAACATAAAATTTATCGGTCATTAAACGTGACATATCCAAATTCAATAATTTGTCATGACCAACTATATGAATGTTGCAAATAATCATTAGATTCCATATGCAGGTGACTGAATATTCTTTTTTACGATAGCAAATCCGCAAGACCTTTCAAATTATTCCACTTTTTAATGTATCTGGAACAGCGGTTGCACAACACATTGTTAAATTTAACGTACAGTTAGCCCATTGCTTTAACATTAGTTCACTTCACGTTAAATTTAACAACCTGTTGTGCAACTGGGTCTTGGTGTTCAATCAAAATTTAAATATTCAATCAAAACCTTTTAAATATTCAACAGAAATGTATACGATCAAAACCTAAAGTCCAATCAAAATTTAATTGTTAACATGTGCAACATTTCATTTTCAACACAAAAATCTGTTATTGATGAAGAATGACGTTAATAAAACAAATTGCTCTCTCTCTCTCTCTCTCTCTCTCTCTCTCTCTCTCTCTCTCTCTCTCTCTCTCTCTCTCTCTCTCTCTCTCTCTCTCTCTCTCAGGACCCAACTGAAATTATGGACATCAATTCAGGTATACAATTTAAAGATAAACAATTTACCTGAGATCTGAAGGAAGTTTCCGCTCGGATCAATTTGGTCATACTTTGAGACGCTGTGCTCAAATGCTTCAAGAAGATACTTTCCTTGTAATTTTATTGTTTGTAATGTATTTCTAAATGGCTGTACTTCAATTGCATTACCGAGAGTTATCTCTCCTGAAATACAAAATGGTCTGATAAAATGTGCTTACTAATAGCAAAAAGTTAGACGGGCTCGGTTTGGTTGATTAAATGCTCCGGAAATCGAACATAATCGTGGCTGACCAGATTTATACAACTATTTCCGCTTTAAGTAAAAAGTATTACAGATTCTGATTTTTTTTTATCAGTTTTAGTTCTAGATTTTATTTGAAAATTGCAACCTGAAATTCAGTTTTTACAGTGTCCGCCATGGTAGTACTAAAGAATCATGGGAATGAATCCATCTATAAGCAGATGCGCCAATATAACCACATATGGCACCTTATCATTGATCCAGTGGCACATGCCCTCACCAGTCCTGTTCCTGTTATGATTTTTCTATAATAATTATTATTTTATATCATGTGACAATATATACTTCAATGCAGAGCTTTATAAATAGCATCCCAAATTTAAACGCAAGGTGGTGACAAAAGAGTTATTCCGTTTAGTTTTATGTAATTTTGTTCAACTCATCAAGTTATCACCAAAACAGTGGTTTAAGCAAAAATAAAAGTAAGTCCCTACAAGCGACAACATAAAGTATACATGAGCACGCTGTTATGTCAATCTAAGGCCATTCTAAGGTTTTTCACTGTTTCGTCCGCTGATAGATAGGTTTTTAGATCATAAATCAGGAAAAAAAACACAAACATCTTGGGAAAAAATTAATTTTGGAACATAGCCCTAAACTGAACAGTTAAACATACCAATTTATTTTCATCATTGTGAAAACTAAGATTTCATAGGTTATTTATTAGTATGTGCCAAAGATATGATTTTATAAGTATACTTTTATTTTTCATTTGTAAACACGTTAGGTAAAATACTTAAATGTGGTAGAATTGCATTTGTTCACCTAAAAAAGCCTTGTGGGTTTTTTTCTGTCGTTTTGCGTATTTTCGCCGAAATAGAATGTAGGTTTTTGGTTTTTAAAAACTTTGAAGTCAGACGTCTGTGATTGTTTTGTATAAAACTGATAGATCTGCACACGGTTTGTAATATTAACCAACTGATCGTAAATAACGGGTTATATTTTGAACTCTTACCTCTGTCAGATGATGCCCTTATTGAACCCGAGTTCACGAGACCTATCAGAACCCGGGTACCGTTCAACGAATCGGCATCACGAAGATTGTGATATACCAAACCATCAGCTATCAGGTTTCCTGTTATAAAAAGATATGGAATTCTGGGTATTATCGGGTATCATCAACATCGCTGAGAATGACTTTTGTAATGGACGTGATGTGAAATAATTATTTTGAAAACAATACATCATTTCTATCAAATGAGGAAATTTTATACTTCTTTCGATATCATTTATTCAGTTGGGTTTATGCGTTATTCAATTTGCAAATTCTACGCTCTTTTTTACTGTGAGGACAACAATTTAGTCGTCTCACTAGCACTTAAAGTATAAATGGAATGAAATGCATTCGTTAGTTTTGCAATGGAAATATAGCCTTAACCCTTTCATCCCTAAATGTCTAAATGGAATGTTCTTTTCTATTGTTTAAGCCAGTCTATTATGGCCTGTAGGGTTGAAAGGGTTAATATGATCTGGAGTATGATTTATTTTTAATATCTCATAGTCTTTAACATTCCATTCGAATGACGTTGGGCGTGGTCGTTTTGGCGGGAGATTCTTATTTCTCCAGCATCTTACATCTTATTTCATTTCTGTATTTTCCAGAATTTTGAATTTCTGATACGTGAAGAAATTTGATTAAGGACTTAAAACATAACTGGAAAGGATTAATGAAAAACGTCTCAGACTGGCGTATTATGTAAAGTATGTTAAAATCCAGCTATGACACTTGTTCAAATCTTGGTACCATTTTGGAACGACATTTTGTTTAAACCCGTTGTAGTTATGTTTAACATAAGAGGACAGGTTCCTCTACGTAGAAAATATATGAAATAGAACCATTAGTGCTAGTGCATTCTAAGTTCATGATATGGGAGCATGGGAACAAATTTAAAATCAGAATTGCATAATTTCTCGATAGCTTTTTATATCCTGCATATTTAAGGGCTTGGTTTTATGCAAGTACTGTATAAGGAGTGGCTACGTGATAACCAATTGAATGTCAAAGTTTTAAGTTAGCAGGAAAGATTTTTAAATGTGTCTACTCTACAATAATAAAACTTTCAAAGGATATTTGTAATCGGTATGATCATAACTAGGTTCTCAAGGTAATTTAATGAATGAAGTAAGGATAGAACACATAACTACACAAACATAGGTGAAATCTGATCTCAACATAACCCACACATAAGATTGCTTTTGACAGCTTGTGGTAGAAGAGTGCTGGACTCACAAGAGGAAGGCGGCGCTCCTGATTCCCAGTACTGTACCGTATTTAAAACTAATAAAGGTTAGTGACTGTTACCTCGCCAAACGCTCGGCATAAGAAGTGAGATTTACAAGTCATTCGAATGAGACATAAAACCAAGATTCCGTAACATGAATGACATGGCACATAAAATAATTTTCACAGCACTGCTTCAGTCCATAGCATAGGTCAAAATTTGTGTTAATTTACCATTAGCTAGTGGCGTCTCATATAGTAAATATTCTTGATGGAACGTTTAACAACATTAAAACAAACAAATAACCTGTAAACTGGCTCGGCAAGGTATATTTTCATGTTCTACCGGAAAATATGCCTAATACGTTATATCACCACTGACTGTGCACATGGAAATATTCACGAGAGGTAATCTTTACGAATTACGCGATGATAGTTAATTCACAAATGTAATAACCACAAAAACTATATATGTAGATACGTGAATATTTAGGAAATTCTGCTATGTCTCCGCATAAAGTAAAGTAACCCCACACGAAAGGTCTTTGCGTAAACAAATAACAAAAACAACAACAATGTCAATAGGATCCAGGACTCAGTTGCACAACAGTTCGTTAATTTTAACGTGAAGTTAACCAATGTTAAAGCAATGGGTTAACTGTAGATTAATTTTAACAATGTGTTGTGCAACCGGGTCCAGATTAAGTGGAATTTCAGTTATTTTGCAAAAAAAAAAAAAAGATTTTGAACTGAAATTTCTCGACCGAAATGTATTAAACTGATATATATATTTTTGTCGAAATACTGAATTTTCACTTGTGTCTGGCACAGCAGGCCAATATAAAACGGTTATCAAACTGACGAGATGGCAGTTCTGGACATACGTACCCATGTTGCATTCTCTGAGTCTGCAAACCATCCTATTTCCCTCAAGATGGACAAGAGTTCGACCAATCACCTTGCTTGTCGAATTTAAAACCGCCTCTCCCAATGTATCTATAACAACTTGCATTGCAGCATCTACAATGAGCACAATGATTTTGGTTCTAAAGATTTCTAAATAATTGCTATCTATGATGTAAGGTTAATTATCATGGGGTTATGTAGAAATACAGTTGTATACTTATAGTGAACTTTGTTACATTGTAATCTCGCTTTATTTGAATTGATTTTGACTCGGCCAAATTAATTTCTTGCCAAATACCCTTTCAAGATAACTGCGGTCCTGCTACTTTGAGGGAATAAATGATACAGATACCCACAACAATATAAACGTCGTTATAGTAATTGATTGTTTTTGACGTCATTTTCCGGGAATCTGTATCATTTATTCCCTCAAAGTTACAGGACCGCAGTTATCGTGAAAGGGTATATTATAAACCGTTTTTTAGTTCTGTTTATTTGTAAAATAAAACATCATTACCCTTTTATGTCAATGTATCCTGGTTTATAATAAATACAGATAGGTTACAAAATCACATGTTGTGAAATGTATTGGTTAATTTTAAAAACAAAATTATAGTCATATTTTGTATATTTTGATTAAGGTGTTTTTTGGTTTTTTTTTTAAATGGTGAATTACGTCGCGAAATTTATTTTTTCACTATTATAACAAATTCAACATCATTCCTTTCAACCCTACAGGCCACAATAGACTGGCCATAAAAATATAGAAAGGGCATGCCATTCAGATACTCAGGGGTGTAACTTAAAGGGTTAAAATATACATGGGGTGTTTCCATCGACTATACAGAATATACTGTAGCAAAAGGGCAATATTAACCTATGAATTTCATGTTTATAACCAGACCAGAGTTTTCAATTTATTCAGTAGCAGGTGTTAATCCAAAACAATTCATACATAAATATTTAAGATAAATCCAGAATTCAGGTGTTTGAACTCACTGCATATAATTTTCTGAGGCGAGATTAATCTAACATTCCAGAGCTTTCATTGAAAGACATAAACCACAAAATATACTATTTGATATTCCTGATATGAAATGATGAACTTTGTCTTGACTTGATAGTATTTCATATGTATTTTTGGCACATGTAATATATCTGTGGCAGAGTGGGTATACAATAAAGCACAATGTTTTCCCACATATAATAAGTGAGGCGTTTAACTTCGCTAGCTAACCATATGGGAAAATTGCCAGTTCATGTGCAGAATGCTGCCATTTTTTGTCTTATTAATTTGAATAGGATGTGTGATACAGTGCACCAGTATGGTATAAATCAATAACGACAAGAAGCATGATAACAGAGTAAATTTGAAAATAAAATGAATTATGGTTTTTCTTTTCTACAATATAAAACTCAAGTGTCTCATGAAATTGTTGAGTCTCTCTCTCTGTCTCTCTGTCCCTCTCTCTCTCTCTCTGTCTTTCTGTCTGTATGTATGTTCTCTCTCTCTCTCTCTCTCTCTCTCTCTCTCTCTCTCTCTCTCTCTCTCTCTCTCTCTCTCTCTCTCTCTCTCTCTCTCTCTCTCTCTCGGGATTCGGTAATATTAAAAGCACGTTAACCAACATTTAACAATGTCCAACACAAGTCGAACTGTTTCTATCATCACCGTCACAACTACAATTTGAATTATCGCTAAATGTCCGACACGTGGGTCTCCATGTGCGTTTTAACGTCACAAAAACATGACGGCCATTTTAACTGACCTATCCACAAATGCAGAGCTGTTTTGGCGTCATTGGATCGTAACGTCATAATTACACAAATTAATTGTGACGTCATAATGGAAAAGTATGCCAAAAGGTGCAGTGTCAGACATTTTGCATTAGGTCAAGAACAGCCAAAGTATAGGTCTACCAACATAAAGTGGTACATCCGAGGTCTCTCAGGAACCAAAACAATACTCAGTCCATTCTCTAAAATTAGGGGTGTACAGTTATGATCTAATTTAGACTCGTCGTGTTTGTAAACAAGTGTCGGTTTAGCTCGGTAGACCTTTACTACTAATTAAAATAAAAATAACGATTGTAATAATGATTGTAATCATGATTGTAATCATGATTGTAATAATTATTGTACGGAAGCCGATACGTGCCACATGTAGTAATAAAAATATGTCGTTATAACGATGATTGTACCTTTTGGAACGCTACTGTCGAGTAAAATAGGATTTCCGCCGTAAGAAATGATTTTTCCATTATCATCGAATTCCGCCTGGAGAAATCCGAGATATTTTCCAAATGCATAATCCTGAACCACAAGTACTTTGTCATTGGTATTCTGCGTGACGACAAATGGATAACTGCCGACAGGATCTTCGTTTGAGGGCGGAGTTCCTTGAAGTAAAAAGTAATAAAAAAATAACAATTGAACAAATTTCAATAATAAATTTAACGTTGATAAATAATGATAATACAATTTATGATATTCATTATAAAGACATTGATTGAAATTAGAATGTTTCATATAGAAATAGGTAAAAGTGGAATAATTCTGATAAAGATATGAAAACTATAACTTTGGTATTATGTTTATAATAGCCTCAAGTTTTAAAAAAAGCGAGTCTCAAACAAGAGTATCTAGTTTACAACCCACTAATTAACCGTTTCGATTTCTGATCCTATAATATTGTACGAAACTTACACTTTGTTATAATGACATACGAAACTTACATTTTATCATAATGACATACGAAACTTACGTTTCATTATAATGACATACGAAACTTACACTTTATTATAATGACATACGAAACTTACGCTTCATTATAATTATATTCGAAACTTACACAATATCATAATATTGTACGAAACTTACCCGTGTACAGGAAAGTATTGGTGTGCCCTCCAACTACAATATCTAAACCTTCAACTTTGCTTGCAATCTTTTTGTCCACTGAGAAACCAGCATGTCCAACAGCAACAATTTTATTAATACCTTGCGATTCCAGTATTTTAACTTCCTTTTTGATGGATTCCACTTCATCGAGAAATTTAAGTGAACCTGTAAAATGATAAAATACCAATCATTTTTGTTTCGAAACCATTAACCTAATTTCAGCAACCGTGGTACCTCTTTCCTTCTCTGAAGAATGTCTCCGTCGAGAAAAATTACATTATTCATATTTTAAGATTGCAGTTGATAGTAATATGATATTTAACCCATCGACCCCTGTAGCAACATATAAACTTTTCAATTTCCAAGAATGGTATAATCCACTGTCGTAATTCAGTGGTGAATGATTTACTATAGAATCCAATTCTTTAATAATTTATATGCAATATTTACTTGCTCGCTCCCGATTTTTTGATAGCACACCATATTAATTATTGATTTGGACGAGTCTAAATGTGACAATAGGGGTTGATATGTTAACAATATACATGTAAATGAATTCTTACATCTAGTCAAAGGACGATTGGTCGACCACAGTTCACAATACCCAAAATACTTGATTTCATTTATTGTTTTTAGCCAATCTTTCCCCCAAATCACAATTTTTTTAGAAAAATATTTGGGGAGAAATAATGAATATACAATGCATTATGTAAAAATATGTACTACAAAGAATTTGCATTATAAACCATTTACATAGTCACGGACTTAAACCAAAAAATAAAACAAAAAAATGGAGTCAATACCAATAAAATATTGTTTTAAGTATGTACCATGCTGTATATAGTATTTTATAGTGATGGCTGAACAATGTCACACATGCGATGCGGTGTATCATGGTAGAGAAAGTGTTTTATGTCCTGGATCTACTTTCCTATATACTACTAAAAATTGATTTATTTCAGTAAATCATCTTTTTATTTTGTGATATATAACAACAGGTGACGCGATTACAGAGGAGTGTCCCATATAAATATATTTATTACTGTCCTTGAACAAAGTCGAAATATTCTATGTGAGCTTATATTAAATTATATCATTCAAAATGTTTTCACGGGGAACATCCTGTTAGACCTCAATAGATTTCGGTTTGATACTAGTATACATTTATTACCAACATTACAGCAGTGTCCGCTTGTTCAGCTGATTCGTAAATTCAGAATACAAATGGCCCATGCAGTAGAAGTGTAATAACTTTGCATACAGAATGCTGTAAAAACTTAAAGAGATACTTGCTGTGGGGGTTTTAATTCTTTCCTTTTTACTACTTAGATTGATACACAACAATAAAAAAAGAGATATATACGGGCATAAAAATTCTTATATTCCTATATATTGTGTGAAAATTGCTTAAGAAACCCAGGTTTGGCATTTTTGTCATTGCAATTGATTAACCCAACCTTACTATTTGTATAAGAATACCACACTTGACCTGACCTAAAGTTTACAAAATATATAGGAATATAAGAGTTTTATACCTGTATTCAGCTCTTATTTGTTATTGTACATCAAGTAGAAGTAGTAAAAGAAGACAAATTGAAATAAATAAATGTATGGTAAACACAGCTATTGCCCCTTTATAGTCAGGTAGAACGAATGTTTATGGGCCACTTTCATATGCTGATAATTTTAACGTTTATTCATATCGTTGATTGGCTATGGATCTTTATTACATCATTTTATTTATGTCATTTCTGTATTTTCCACAGTACTATGTCTGTTTAATATTCGCGGAATTCGTATATTGTCTTTTGGACTTTCTAATTTGTTAACACTTTGGTACCTTCACTTTTTATGTTGTCTTCTTTCATTCCTAATGGATAACACTTAGATAATAATAATAATAAGAAGAAGAAGAATAAGAATAATCTTTCCACATAAAAGTGTCCTAACTGAAATCGCCAAATCACAAACTGCAAGTGCTGTGTTTTGTTTTAACTTAATGTGCACAAAAAACAACTTCCATATCATTCTGATAGATATGAGGTGAACTTACAGGAATGACTCAGAAGAAATATTAGACGAAAAAGTCAATATTGATAGCGCAAATACGTTATTCAAGATTAAAGTTATAAGTACATTTGTAAATTTTGTTTTGTGTGATCAATGATACTCGATACACATCCTGGTCTACAAGAAATATATACTTTTATCAAATTTATGAGAGGACTTTTCAAAACACACACACACACACAGATGATGAGTGTTCCATTGTTTGCTTACTTGCTTGATTTCAGGGTGCAACAAAATGCCTAGTAATAACTAAGACACAGGGTCCGAAGTCACCAAATTTACTCAGTACTCAAGCTCACTAACTTATCATGATTTTAAGGTAAAATCACGCAAAATTTATTCTGTTACTGGACTTGTTTGCATATTGATGGGATATAATTGTAAATAATGATCAAAATCATTGCTCATTTGAAGAAAACTGCAGAAATATTAAAATATTATTTGAGTACGTACTCAAATTTTGAGTACCGTACTCAACATGTTTATTCATTTTTACAGGAAAATCCTAATTATGACGCAAAAATTTTATATGTGAATGATAAAAAAATATTAATATGCTTCCTAATCACTCAAACCCAAATATTTTACAAACGATTTTATAGTCAAAATAATGAAATAAAAGTTGAGCTTGAGTATTGAGTAAGTTTGGTGACTTCGGGCCCTGGATGTATACTTATTTAAGACTAAAAGAAAGGAATCCGTGCTTGTACATTCGTTTTAGATACTTATTTATAGCAGTGTTGATACGATATGAAAATCATAGATACCAAAGCATTAATGGTAAAGAGGTTAAGTAGACAATATACTAATCTGGTGAACTGTGGACGAACACAGACCTCTGAAAATATAGAAGTGGGATCAGGTACCATGGAGCAGTAAACAAACTCTGTCGACCGGTCAAATTCAAATGAAATAAGTGATGAATAAACCCTCGTCAAAAGTGGTATAGACGATTCAACGATCATGATCGAACAGACAATTATACAACATCTATAACCATAGTGATGATTATTTATTGTTTTTTTTTTACTTATCTTTACTTATCTTTGTTAATGAAATATTTGTATTTCATGTAAAAATAACGTGTCTTTTAAGTGTAAAATCTCATAGACCAAAGTATAAATCTTCAGGATGTCCAGGATACATTATACGAATCTATTGAACAGTGGACAAACATGGACCTCTGGAAATCAGGTGGGGTCAGGTGCCATGGAGGAGTAAAGGATCCCCTGTTGATCAAACACAACCGCCGTGAGTTCACAGTCAAATTCAAATGAAAAAAAACTACATGTATTTTTTAATACATTAGACGTTCTATGTCGTTGGCCATCCGCTTACATGTTTTTTTCTACGTGCATTAAAAGGGGCAAATCGATTGCTTTAATCGAAGTAAAGAAGTGATCTCGCTTATCATATGATGAATTTCTCAATTATTCTATTATTATAAACATAATACCAAACTTATAATGCTCAAGATGATCGTTTCTGTCAATTAGACTTCATCAGTTGAGCTCCAATTTTGAATAAATTTTCTAAAAAGAAAGTGGTATCAGATATTATCAGACACATTATATTCATCACTGTGATAAACATTTTCTAAAGATCAGTTTCCAATTTCAATTCGATTTTTTTAAATATATTTTCAGTTTGAGTTTGATAACTAGACCAATACTGCATTGTTATCAATTTAAGGTGTTTTTTTTAATTTATTATTAAAACACGCATTCTGAGAGGTATAAATGAATCAATACATGTAACCCACCTGTGACACCATTGTTAAGAAAATTGTGAAGAATTACAAAATGCTAACCAAAGTTTTCACCCAAACTCTATCCGGTAGGACACAGACAAAACCTTTCACTTCCCGGTTTCACTGATTTTGGGACCAACACAAAACCCAACCCGCCCAAATGTTTGTATAATTACCTGGCTGCGATATCATTGGTGTATCCTTAGTTGTATATCCAATAATGCCGATACGTTCCCCTCCTACATTAGCAATGTAATGTTTTTTAATGAAAGATGCTATACTAGGCTCTGTAGAGGTATCTATGTTACAACTCAAAATAGTAAAGTTGACATTCTGCAGGAAGGGCAATAGGCCATCGATGTTGCGGTCAAATTCGTGATTTCCAAGAGCCTGTGGGTGAAATATTCAAATCAGAAATTAGAAAATTTAGACAATCTATTAAAATAGAGAATAGTATTAGCTAAATAGTGTTTTACAGGGGTGATACGGAAATATATTTGGTCCATGAAGAAGTTGTATTGGGCGAGACGAAGCCGAGCTCAATACATTATATTTTTCATGGATCAAATATATTTCCGTATCACCCCTGTAAAACACTATAAATCGAATTTATCCCACCGAAGGCCTGCCTTTTTGTTGCTTCTTAAAGTATTTTCTTGAATGCAGCCCCGTTCTAACCTTAGTTATTTCTTCTCCGCTGCACGAAGCAAACCTGTCCGTCATGCTTGTTTACTTCTCTCGTCTGCTAAAAGTGACGTCATTGGTGAGGATGATATCAAAACTAATATCAGTTGGATTGGTAGCCTGATACAAGAATATGTCGCATCCTTCTAAACCAATTGTATTCCGACTGGATGGGATAATACAATATATCATGCAGCATAAATGTCCGATCAGAAGTTTCCATAGCAAATTTGTTCGGTCTGTACATTATACCCCGAATATTCTGGTAAATAGTGATCCCAGAACATTCTGAACTTATTTCTGAACATTTCAGCAACATATAAAGTATATAATTTTAAAATCACTTGGAGACCTAGGTACCTTAATAGAAAAATAATTCGGTACCTTACAATGATAAGCTAATTTTGTTATTGATCAGACGTGTGGTTAGCCGTAGTATACAAATAAAAACAAGTATTTGTAGTCTTTTTTCATATAATCCAGCATTTATTAACAAAATATGTTTTTGCCTGATGCAGACCTGAATAACTTTATTCTTGCATTCCGCCATCTTCTTATTACGGGAGCTGAATAACTCTAAACCCAAAACAAATTTATATGGAATAATAAGCATCATTTGCGATGTGGATGAAGACAATATGTTTAGATACATCTTTGATATACATTTGAATTATCGAGGTTTTTGCAAAATTTTGCAAAATATACAAATTCATCCCTTATTCAGTTTATCTTTTGACCTTGTATGTAACCACTTTCTGTTTCGGAACTCTACATCTATTTTAAGGTCACGTGAGCCAAAGGCTCAGGGTGACCTATTGCAATAGTCTTAAAGTCTTGTCTGTCGTCGTCCGTCGTGTGTCGTTAACTTTTACACATTTTCAACTTCTTCTTAGGAATCAGTGGGCCAATTTTAACCAAACTTGGTATATAGCATCCACATGTGAACCCGCATAAAGTTTGCGAATAAAAAGGACCTATAGGGGCCCCAAAAGAGACCAAAAAGGACAAAAACTTGGTACATCTTTAAACATCTTCTACTGATGAACCAATGATCAGATGACTTTCAACTTTTGTATGCATGGTGGTTGAGTCAATATCTATAAAGTTTGAGAACGAAACTGAAATCTGTCCATACACGAGCCCTTAGGGGGCACTTCAGTGACACAGGGTACAATTGTATTACAAATTCTTTAATAACTCAAAACTGATAGACTTTTTGTATACAAAGATATATAAGAAAGTTGTTAGGAATTAACTAAGAATCATTTTGACAAAATTTCAAGGTCATGGGGTCAAGGATCAAGGTCATAGGCACATAAGTAAATGGAAAATGTATTTTTTTTTTTTGGTAAAATTTTAGACATTTTTAACATCTCCAGAGCCACTGGACTAATTTGAACCCAACTTGATAGGAACATTAACCATGTAAAGCCACATAAAGTTTGCAGATGAAAAGGGGCTAGGGCCAAATATGGCTGTCATGGCTAAATATAGAACAAATGTGTCAGCAGATATTTTTATTTAATGCATGTATCTCTAAAATAATAAAAGCTAGAAAAAAAACGTTACCTTAAAATGAGCAGCTTGCAAAAATCTACCAATATTTTATTTCGATGGAAATTGTCAGGTCGACCCTTTTGTGAGTTATTTCCCCATTTTTTGTGGATTTTCATGTTTTTGGGTGTTTTTAGACATTATCTTGAAATGTATAATAGATAGAGAGAAAGTGAAAGAAACAAAAATGTTCAGCACAAAAAAGTCAATAGGGCCGAAATTGTCAGGTCACTCCTTATGGCAGTTATTTCCCCTTTAAAGTAGATTTTTCATGTTTTTGGATGTATTTTGACATTATCTCGAAAAGTATAATAGCTAGAGTAAAGGTGAAAGAAGCAAAAATGATCAGCAGGCAAAGATCTGCAAAACGTCAATAGGGCCGTAATTGTCAGGTCACCTTTTATGGGAGTTATTTTCCCTTTATAGTAGATTTTTCATGTTTTTGGATGTTTTTTGACATTATCTCGAAAAGTATAATGGCTAGAGTAAAAGTGAAAGAAGCAAAAATGTTCAGCACGCAAAGATCTGCAAAAAAAGTTGAAGGGCCGAAAATGTGAGGTCATCCGTTTTGGCAGTTATTTCCCCTTTTAAGTAGATTTTTCATGTTTTTGGATCTTTTTTTACATTATCTTGAAAAGTATAATAGCTAGAGTAAAAGAAGCAAAATGTTCAGCATGGAAAGATCTACAAAACAGTCAATAGGGCCGAAATTGTCAGGTCATCCCTTATGGGAGTTATTCCCCTTTTAGCAGATTTCTCATGTTTTTGGATGTGTTTTTACAATATCTTGAAAATTATAATAGCTAGAGTAAAAGTGAAAGAAACAAAAATGTTCAGCAAGCAAAGATCTACAAAAAAGTCAACCGGGCCGAAACTGCCGGGCCGACCATTATAGGAGTTATTTCCCCTTTTTAGTGGATTTTAGACAGTTTTGTCCTATTATCTTGAAAAGTTAAATATATAGTGTCACAAATGAAGCAGATGAAAGCAACAATTGAATTATGAGTAAAAACCACGGTTTCAATAAACAGAAATGCAAATTATTTGACACAGCCTCCTTTGAAAGGGACCCTCTATTCCAATGAAACCTTTCCCAATTATACATTACCCTCAGGTGACCGTTAAGGCCCTTCGGCCCTCTTGTTAATTCGAGCTCACCTCTGTCGTATTGACAGAAACAATCGACCTCAGCATTTGTTTTGGTCTTTTGGTGTTCATGAAATTTACAACCACTGGGTCGTTGCCACTGCTGGTGGAACGTTTGAGTTCCGAGGGTATATCGGTAAAAACAGTACCTAACATGTCGGTACCAGCTGATTATTTTATACTGAAGTAAAAAGCTAAGATGGTCAAATTCTTACAGTGGTTGCTAGACGGATTTTGGAAATACATTTAAATTATTATTTGGCCTTGTATGGTACCACATTCTGTTTCAGGTTCCAGACCTCTACATCTTTTTTTTTTAATTTGAGCTCAACAGATTTTTGGTATGACCCGCTTTAAGGAATCGAACCCGAAAACCTTTGCTCACTTGTAAGTGGAATGATCTACCCTCTTACACCTGTAGAAAAAAAAGTGAACAGGAACATATAACTACATATGTACTTATCATTTGTAACCCAGTACACTCTTAGTATAATCATTTCAAACTGAGTGATTTATAAGCAGCCGATTGACACACAAGAAATGCCAACTGCACTTGACCTTTGATGCTAAGATGACTGAGCCATATTTTATAAATCTAAGTGTACATGTATATCATTCTATTTCAAGATATGAACTGTTAAAGCATATTTTGATGTGACAAAAAATGTTCTGGCTGTCAAAGATGATAACAAGACGGCAAAAAAATTTTGTAGTCAAAAACATTGTTGAATATACGCAGTTGGAAGCCATCATGTATACATACAGCAACTAAAAACACACAACGTGTACCAAAAATAAACTATATGAGAGCATATTTCCGAGGTCTCAAATCAATTAATTGAAAGTCCTTTTTAACGGGTAAATATAGTTCATTTCAATTGTTCATTTTTAATTGCTATTTGAAAGTGGGATAAAAATATGCTTGGGGCAAATGAACAATAATAGCTTGATGCCAGGCGGTCGTTCTTAGAGAGACTGACGGACAAATAAGCAGAGAGACAGACAGAGAGACGGATAGAGAGACAGACAGACAGACAGACAGACAGATAGATAGACAGACAGACAGACAGAGAGACAGACAGACAGATAGATAGATAGATAGATAGATAGACAGATAGATAGATAGAACGCGGGATTGTGTGTTATGTATTCATGGCCTTTGATCTAATTATATAGTATTCATGTACTTCCGTGTACAAAAATCAAGTTTGTCGTTGATAACACTTAGTTAAACGAAGGATTTATTATCTCATTTAAGTTTAAATAATTGTTGTATAAGTTTATAACAAACTAGATCTACACCATTATAATTATAAAGCATCTATATTATCAGCTGTATCAGGTCCGCTCTGGAAACGTAATTCCTTAAATGACATCCTTGACTATAAAATTCTGTAAAACGTGTAATTTTTCACGACTAAAGATACCTTTACTACATTTTGATTATATATCATGGGTTAGAGAAGGTTTCACTTAATACAATCACCTGTAATTATAGAATAATACCTTTAATATGGTGGTAATGAAAAGGAATGAAAATCAAAGAACATTGACGTGTAATCAAAATTGCATAAAAGCAACTGCATATCTTAAATTTACATGAACCTTTTTAACAAAAATAGTAATGCCTCAAACATGAGAACGTATAAAACACAGTTATAGAGGACACATACATAGGCGTAGGAACCGGAGGCCAACCCCACCCACACACACACACACACAGTTTTTTCACATATAAATTTTATCTTATATTAACATCACGTCTTGAATCCAGAAAAAAGCTTCCCAGAGCTTTTGAATTAGGCCTACCAAAATTCTCGCGCATCTCTACGCTCGGTGAAAAGATTTATATACTCATTCTTTCTTCTAACTCAAAAATCCTGGATCCA